>OX596236.1:32378471-32815971 GCA_951394345.1 Salicornia ramosissima | reverse complement strand
GTCTTAAAATATATGTTAAAATCATACATCAATTGGTAAAAGCATGTGATGAGGAGAAAGATTTGAAGAGAGAGTAGCCTTTGAAAAAATGATAACAATTGTTGCAAGAAATGTAGTTTCTTTATATTTGGGTAAATGCATGTTGCAATTAAATTGGGGTTTGCGTAGTATAATTTTGCAAATTGCAATAATTAATAAGTTGACATTATTAATGAGAATGCATCGTCATCCTTAACCATATTAATTCTTGGGAAATTTTCGTCTATTTCTAGTACCGCATTTTTAAATGGTAGTGATGAATGGTACTGAGAATTAAAGAAGGAATATGATAGTTAGGTGTAGATTAGCAGTCCCATGGGTATTAGCTCATGAATTTCTTAATAATTCAATTGAAAATCAATATTCATTACTACCATTTAGTACTGATAATCCAATGGAGCGGGTAAGAATTACATAATAACTACAATTTTCGATTTAATGTGTGTATAGACAAAAAATTTATTTTGCAACGGGCAAAAGCAATTTACACAACAAGGTCGATAACTATTAACTATTAGGTGGGCATGTGTTATGGAAGTTCTACCCACCCTAATTATTTTTGGGATACTGATGTCAGCATGGCATTGGAGGTAAAAGTGAAGGAATATGTCCTCAGTCGTTATCGGCAATTACTAAATATAATTAGGATTATATTATGGAGATAATAATTAAGTTAAATTAGGAAATTATATTTACTTGCTAGAGAATAAATATAATTATTGAGTACATAATTTTGGGCTCGCAACTATACTTAATTTAATCCTATGAGGTCACACAAAATAGCACAGGATTGGGCATAAATAATAAAGCCCATTGGATGCTAGGATTAGGGTTTTCTCTGATATGACTAATGAGGTATATATACTACCTTATTAGAGTTATATATTACGATCAGTTGGCACACATAGTAACACAATCATAAAAACCCTAAAGCCTATTGTGTTCATATGGTTTTTCCCTAAAAAGTAAGAGAGTGAATATTGATCCATCTCTTCCGTACTAGCATACGTGGGGATCTAATCCGGTGCTTGTGGACTGATTAGAGGAGCAACAATTGAGGCTCTAGATCTCCGTTCTTGACATTGAAAGCACGCATCAAAGGTTGTAATTACTATCTTTTATACTTGATTCATATTAATTATTATTAGTGATCCTGATGTTATAGATGTTAAGAAATTGTTTCCTGAAATTCCACTAATCATATCTATAAACTCCTACAGTGGTATCAGTTAGCCCTCTAATAATTTTAATATGATCATGTTTTCAATGATAAAATTATTATTTTCATTCAATTAAGGGAGGATTTATTATATGGGTTAATTTGCATAATTAAAATAGTGATTTTAAGTATATTTTAGTTATTTTATACTCGAAAAAAAAAATTTGAAATGTTCGAACTCGAACTCTAGAGCACAGATTCAAGGATTGATACTAGATATTCTTCCAAATTACATTGTGGCTTTTGTTTCTTACATCTTTAATTGCAAATTCATGTCAAAAATTTGTTGTTTTAATCCCTTAATCAAACGAATTGTCCAAGTTTTGGTTCGAAATTTTAGAACCCTAACTTTGTTAAATTCTTCAAAATCATGAATTTTAGTTGAATGAAAATAATAGTATACTTTATCCTTTAGTTGAATTTTAGTTGAATGAAAATAATAGTATACTAATATATGGTATCAGTTGTTATTGCTTTTATTTGCAATATTTTTAAATGCTTGCAGGTTTATAATATATGATATTATTTACATATTATGACTAGTATTGCCCAAAATAGGATAGAAAATATGATCTGCGTATCTTGATGTATTCTTTGTAAATTAAATACGATTTGCAAATCGTTTGTATTTTTGTAATGTTATTTCAATTATTTAAACTTAAATAATTGTAGTAAATAATCAAGAGTGGAGGTCCATGAAGAATTGAGGAAAGTAGTCCAAGAAGATTCAAGATGGAGTTAATGAAGATTAGATTTTATTCATATGGGCCATACTAGGATCATATTTATTCTGCTTTATTACGCATTTATTTTATGATTAAATGCTTATAAGTTTATGTTTGTGGTTTAATTAATTATATGTGTTCACTTGTTAATAACCACATTTATAAATTTGATCCCCACTAATAATATTGAGTTTTACTTGCTTTTCCAAACAAACACCTATAAAGCCTTAGAATCATAAATAATAGTTTCTGCCAAAGTAGGGTGTGATTGCTTGTAATTCATGGATAATAGGGTAGTTTGTTTTTGAAATCTACATGTTAATGTTTGGTTTAACTCAACAAAATTATCAAAAGACAAAGTTTTGAATTTTGAAGCTATGAGATAAAATTTAGCAAAGTATTGTTAAATTATCTACCAAGAATTATAATTAGTTATAACAAATTTAGGTCCCGAATTGTAATATTAAGTTTATATGCTTTCCTAAACAACACCTATGAGACCCTCGATCATAAGTTGATAGGTTCTACCAAAGCAGGGTGTCACTTTTAATCTTGGAAGAGTAGGGTAGGTTTTCGAAACTTGTTTGGTTAAATTCAACAAAACTATCAAAAGATAAAGTTTTGGGTTTTGAAGCAAAGAAATAGGTTTAAAACACATAGTTGTTGCCTATTGGCCAAGAATTACAAAGTGTTTGTAATTAGTAAAATGTTAACTTACCTCAACTGCTAAAAATGAAGGCAGGGCCAAAGTCCGTTTAATTTTAGTGGGAGGGGATCTTGGTTATTACTTTATTCGGATGGGGCCAAAATTTACTCGAATAAAGTGTTAATAGCTTAAACTTATTAAATTATTTCAAACTTAGGCTATTATTTAACAGACATTATTAAACTTTGCATGATATAATTTAGTATATCATTTAGTAAGTTTTGGGAATTGTTCTCAAATTTTATGTAAGTTGAACTATATTTGAGAATTGTTCTCATAATTAAAATAAATAAATAATTCTTGAAATCCATATTTAAATTTTGCACTAAAAACCTCTCAAGCTAATAAAATTAGCTAAGGTAGAGCTGTTTTAGAAAATGTTTAATACTCAATATTTACCTTAATATTAGTGTTTATGATCTCAAATAAGTTTGAGAAAATAATGCTTACCATCATCCAAGAAGTGAAAAATGTTTTCAAAAGGGAAGGATGGAGAGGTTGATGGCCTCGAGACAATAAGTGAGCTTAATCTCCAAGACCATAAGGTCACATGTCATTAGAAAGATTTGATCGTTCTAAAAACCATAGAGAGGTCTCAGTGACCATAAGATCACATGTTATTAGAAAGATTTGATCGTTCTGAAAAGTGGAGAGGTCGGGATTTCAATGATTCCAATTGTTGAATTTTGAAACCATTTTCTCATTTCATAATAGATTCAATATGTGATTGAACTATTGAAGTGAATAGTGAGGAAAACCATTTGCAAAATTACAGATAAACTCAATATGATTGAGCATTATCGTTTTATTGATCGAATATAAGAAGTATTAACTAAATTATTCAATAAAATAAATAGGATTTACAGAAGGATATGTTTGGATGGCAATAAGAGGCAATATAGTTAGAACAAAAGACAAATGTTGTCGTTTGTAAAGCCGTTGATGCTGAAAAGCCAAATATTGTAAAAGACAGCATATCAAAGTGTTTTCTACTACAATAGAATAATCCATTTTGATAGAATGCTCCGAACATATTAGGAAGATCAATTAGTACAGTAAATATAGTTTTTGATTTGATGTTTATGCTATAAAAGATTGGCATTTCCACTCACTATGTATGTCATACATATTATTGAACTCACATTGCTTCGAATGTGCGTAAAACAAAGGGTAGAAAACTAGCCAAAGGTAAATCTACAAACAAATGTTGTATGTCATATTTGAGATTTTGAATGAATCTCTCCTTACCTTATAACTTATTTATGGAATCAAATAATTGTCATTTCATTCCTACTAAAAACATTATTTCAATTGAAATATATGATATTAAATTATGAACAAATTGTTGTTTTTTTAATAGAATGTTTTAAACCTATTGCCAAACTAATTACTGGTCAAATAGTTTGATTTTGTCAAAATAATATATCACAAGAAATCAAAAACAAATGATTCTTAACCCACTTACCAATGGCATCTCTTTTTTGTAATATATGATGAGCATGCAGAAGCTCCACATGGATGGACTTCTAACATCATTTGACTACGATTCGTTTGATGTATGTAAATTATATTTGAAGGGTAAGATGACTTAATCATCCTTTACTAGAAAAGGTGATAGTGCCAATGATCTCAAGACCCTAATACATGTAGATGTGTTTTGCAATGAGTTCAAATATATGGAAGGGTTTAGCTACCTCACACTTTTACTAACGATTCAAGTAAACATGATGATATTTACAATACGAAGTAAAAGCTGAAATTATTTGAAATGTTTGAATATTTCGGAGAAGGCAAATAGAGAATCAAATTAACAAGAATGATAAGCGCATTGCGATAAGTTTGTAGTTGCAAAGGTTTTTTGTTATTTTTTTTTTATACTCATCAAAAGGTTGTGAGATTCCTTTCACAATTAATTTCGTAACAAAGTGTCATTTCTGAATGACATGTTTGAAAGAAGTAATCAAACCTTTCTTGAAAATGGTTTGATTAACGGTGAGATTTAGTGATCATTCAATATACTTCTGAGAATATGCTCTCTAAACTGCTGTATTTTAAAAATAAATAAAGACTTCGTCCAAAATAGTAGAAAAGACATATATACCATATGAGATATGGATAGGAAAAGTTCTTCATTAGTCGTTCCTACAAAATTGGGATAATATGTCTATCGTAAAATGTTTATTTTTGGACATAACGCTAACCAAATTAGAAAATTTGTTTTTTCAAAAGTTACCCCAAAGAAACAATGGATCCAACTTCTACAATTGATTTAAGAACAAAGTGTTTGTTACTTTAAAGCCTTTCTGGAAAAGATTATGTTTCCAAAAAGTCAAGTGGGAGTAGTGTATATCTTGAATAGTTCCAGATAAGCAACAAATAGATGTAGTTAGTCCTACATTAGAGGCAAAAGACATAATCTTGTCTTTATGATAAGAAAGTTTGATACTGAGCTTAAGGAAGGACATTCGGTATTTGACCTTTTTTCTTAGTGTCTAACAATATGTTGAAGTAAGTGCATTCCATTCACGAACCTTTGTTTTGCCCGCTTGAATATGATTCGTACTAAAATGCTTAAATTGCTGAGATAACATTTCAATTGTTGCTATGGTCCTATGTGTAGCTCTTAATGAATAAGACAATCATCATATAATTAATGGATTCCATATAGATATATGTTTTGAATTGAATTGTTCATTTCAGGATGTGAGGATCCAACAATCTATGAAGATGTTTTTTGACGAGTCACAACTCCGAATATGACAAATGAACATCAAAATCGATTTCTTGAATAATTTCTTGAAAGAGGATGTGTATGTGACACAACCAAAGAGTTTTGAAGTTCCAACAAATCAGAAAAGATTTACACGCTTAAGAAATCTATTTATGGACTAAAATAAGCATCTCGGAGTTAGAATCCTCAATTTTCTAAAATAATCAAAGCGTTTGGTTTTCTAAAATAATTTTAGAGGAAGGTTTGTGTTTACAAAAGTTGAGTGGGAGCAACATTGTCCTTTTGGTCTTGTATGTAGTTGACATACTTAGCATAAGAAAATAAATCCCACATGCTTGAGTTAGTCATGTTATGGAATTATTGTTTTTATAAAATTGAGTTAGTCAAGTTATGTTTCTGGAATTGTTTTTTATAAACTTGAGTTAGTCAAGATATTTGTCTGCAATGGGTTTTTGAATGACCTTAGACAAATTGATTTTATTTCGGGAATCAAGATGCATAGAAATAAATCTGTATGATTTACAGAACTTATAATGTTTCTCACTAAATTCAACTTGGAAACCCTATTTTATTTACAGAACTTATAATGATAAGGTTCTTACTAAGTTCAACTTGGAAAACTTGTACAGATTTTCCATCTCATTCAATGTTACATGCTAGCAAGACTTGACGTTTGTAAATGTTCGGTGAGCTAAGACATATAGTCCTTTTGTATTGACAATATGATCTATTGTATATATCACATTGCACTTACATAAATGTTTTAAATACCTTGATCATCCTAAAGTACTTAAGAAGGACTGCAGGATTATATCCTGGTATGAGGAAATATAAGTTATTTCCTTTAAAGTTTAAAATTTGCAAAGTTTATATGAATGAGAATGTCTCATATCTAGTGATCAAACCATTATTGTAATCCGATTATGAATGTCATGCTAGGACAAAAATTATAAAAAACATTAAAGAATGTCTTTGATGAAGTCTTATGTTAAATCATGAATATAGTCCATGATTGTAAAACATATGGTAATGTTTGTTGTTTGAAACATAGTTTCAATATTATTTAATTCTGGTTTGAAGTTAAATAAAATGTCCAAATAACTTGTGATTTCAAATAGAATTATTGAAAACATTTTGATAATGGAACTCTATAAAGTGAACTGAAATCACATACTCCCTCTGTCCCTAAAAGATTGCTCCATTTACTTTTTCTCATCTCCCGAGACACATCTTTAAATGAAAATATCTTGGGATACGTATAATAAAAAATTATAACCATTACATATTAAAAAAGTACACATTGATCCGAATCAAACGAGATCTCATTTGACTATATTTTTCCTTACATGTATAAAATTATAGAGAGTCAAAGTTACCGAATGAACAGTAGCAAAAGTCAATATGGGGCAATCTTTAAGGGACGGAGGGAGTATTATCTAAAGTCCCTAGTCAAAATCACTAAAATGGACATAAGTGGTTTGTTTAAAGACTAGCATATAATCAATTGATAGCGCAGTTCCATGGGCTATAGAAATATAGTGATGTTTAATTGATTGTATGGATGTATGTTTCATACATTGAGACTTGACCTAACAGATTCTAAAAGTAGAATCGAAAATCTATATTTAGTGGATTCCTTAGACATTAGTATGTCTTAATGACCACAAAATAATTAGCTTAACCTTGACATTGTTAAACGCCGTGCCGTAAAAGGAGGTCATAAAAGCAATGTTCAGGTGGAGTTAAGAATTGAGTGGGAGTTATAGTCATACTAGAGTGAATAAGTCCTCCTAAATAGTAGGAATGGTGTCAGGGCCTCTTGATGAGCTAGAACTGGAAAAATGCATGGCCATGCGAAAGAAGTTTAAATGTTGAACTTCGTTTGAGCAGTTCGAACTCAGCGATCAAGGAACAAAAATTGAGAATACCAAAGTATTGTCAATTTGACATTAAGAGACTTAAGGAATTTATAATTGCGCTATTGTCTTCGGACAAGTGGGAGATTGAAGGAATATGTCCTCAGTCATTATCGGCAATTACTAAATATAATTAGGATTATATTATGGAGATAATAATAATTAAGTTAAATTAGGAAATTATATTTACTTGCTAGAGAATAAATATAATTAGTGAGTACATAAGTTTGGGCTCGCAACTATACTTAACTTAATCCTATGAGGTCACACAAAATAGCACAGGATTGGGCATAAATAATAAAGCCCATTAGATGCTAGGATTAGGGTTTTCTCTTATATGACTAATGATGAGGTATATATAGTACCTTACTAGAGTTATGAGAGACAACAGATTATGATCAGTTGGCACACATAGTAACACAATCATAAAAACCCTAAAGCCTATTGTGTTCATATGATTTTTCCCTAAAAAGTAAGAGAGTGAATATTGATCCATTTCTTCCGTACTAGCATACGTGGGATCTAATCCGGTGCTTGTGGACTGATTAGAGGAGCAACAATTGAGGCTCTAGATCTCCGTTCTTGACATTGAAAGCACGCATCAAAGGTTGTAAAAACTATCTTTTATACTTGATTCATATTAATTATTATTAGTGATCCTGATGTTATAGATGTTAAGAAATTGTTTTCTGAAATTCCGCTGATCATATCTATAAACTCCTACAAAAAGTTAGTGCATGAATATTTAATTTGTATGATGAAATGTTACAATTAATAGAGAATTTTCTTAATACAATAATACGTTATTTATACAAGAAAAACTAATTTGTTATATGAAATTACAAGCATTTAAAGTACCGTAAACAGAAATATAGGATCACGACACGATCAGTGGTTCGTGTGATGAGGAGAACCGCAAAAAGAAAACTGGATCCGAGGTTGGTGTGAATAGGCCGGAGAGCCATAAAAAAAGAAAAGAATAAACAAATAATATACATTATGATGATGAAGGTTAAAAAAGAAGGAGGGGGAGAAAATGAAAAGCTAATTAAGGGTCGCAATCTATGAAGGGAGTTGATGGAATGAAGTAGTACGTGTCCCCGGTGAAGGTGAAGCATGCTAAAACAGTGAAAGCAAAGGACTGGACTTGGACTGGTGCTTCCCCCGACAGAGAATGTTGAGAGTTCAAAGGTTGCCTTTCCAAACATGATTTAGCAGGACCACTATTTATGCCATGTTATGAAAGAATTATATATATATATATATATATATATATATATGTAATAAATAAGAGACATAAAGATAGAAGAGTAATGAGATCATCCACAAACTACATGGTCACAAATTAAAGTTTATAGCATTATCCATCTACTCTAGTAGCTTAGTATATACTCCCTCCATAACGAATTAGTAGCAATATTTGGACTAGCACGGACTCCTAGATAAAATAAGTTAATTGTGGTATTAAATGGTATAATGATAAAAGTATGAGAGAGAAAAGTAAGAGAAGGAAAAGTAAATGGGGTATTATGTGGTATGATGATAAAAGTAAGAGAGAGAAAAGTAAGAAAGAGAAAAGTAAGTGAGGGTATTGTGTGGCTTTTTTTGCCAAAAAAATGAATAAAATGAAACTGGAAAATATTATTGCAAGTATTTTGTTACACCTTAAAATGAAAATTGTTGATAGTAATTCGTTACGGAGGGAGTATATATATATATATATATATATATATATATATATATATGTTTATGTTACTTATCAATTTGCATGTGAAGATGCTTTTTGGTATCTATTTTATGATTCATGGATTTTCGACCTAATCAATTGGTTAATAAGAAGTATTGTTTTCAAATAGATGGAGACCTCAACAAAGATTTTATTGCACAATATATATTGGACCACTACCAATACATGAATATATTGTAAACTACGAAAATCTGAAATTAAACTCCTGCCTCCACTTGTTTTACACGAAAATATTTTTCTTTAAGGGTCCGTTTACTATAGGGAAAAATGTTTTTCATGAAAATAATTTTCCTATTTTACATCGTTTACTTTGGGTGAAAAAATAAAATGTAAAACTTTGGGTGAAAACTCATTTTACATCCTATTGGAAACATTTTCCTCCAAATTTGGGAGTAAAACTTATTTTCCATGCAAGTAAACATTGGAAAACTTCTATGAATATGAGTTTTCCAACGTAAAATGTTTTTCATGGAAAATCATTTTACATCGAAAATGTTTTACACCAAAGTAAACGGACCCTAAGTGATTGTCACAAATTAAATCAACCATCATTTTTTACTTCGATGTATATTACTCTGTTTGTTTTAATTTACTTGTTATATATATTTTTTTTAAAATAGATTTCTAGTTTATTTGCTACGTTATTTGTTTTATGATCAATGATGTCATATACGTAGACTTAAATTTAGAGCTACAAATTCAAGGAGTGGTAACTACAAATTTTTACACAACTCAACAAGCATTTATCACACTGATCAACGTGTAAAATATAACATGTTTAGATAGCGTTTGGATATGTATAATTCATTTCAAATTGATGAATTTAATTTTCGAAATTGAAATATTGCGATTCAAATTCCAATTACATGTTTGGTTTTTTTTAGGATTTAAAATGACATGATTTTGTTAAGTATTTGAAATACATATAATTTATCCATTAAGGATTTAGGTTAGGAATTGAGTCAAATTCAATTTCAATTTTTTTACTTGCCAAACATGTTATTTGACTCAATTCCATCATTCCATTATTTTATTACACAACTCAAACATTTATTTCCATTCAAAGAAAAAAAAGCTCAAACATTTATTACACTGATCAACTCAAGCATTTAATACATCAATCATAATTCTTAAATTATACGAAGTATTCACTATCAAATAAAGCCCTTTTTATTTGCGGAATAAATTTTTGCTACCCATATTCTATGATTCTATCGAGTTAGGACCCTCTCTATTTCTTAGGGAAATGAAGAGTCTATTTCCTTAATCATTGGTTGGGAGAGGCATTAAGGCAAAAATAAGGTGGATTTTTGGATTTTTCACAATTATTCTAAATTAGGTATCATCATCTTAAGTAAGAAATAGAGAGAAAAAAATGGAGAGAATCCTAATTCGATTATTACATGAGTCCCCATTTTTTCCTCTCTATTTATCTCCACTTAAAAATTACCTAAAAGTTCACAATTTAAAAGTTTGTATCCATCTAAATGAAATAGACAATGTTTATCAAATGCTTTTTAATTTTTATATTCTTCAGGCTACATATATTGTTATTGTATTTAAAAAGGTGTTCCAACTTTTCAATCTTTATGTATATTTTATTCTTATTCTTATCATCTTTCCAAATTTTTTTCCTCAAATTTTCTATAAATTATTAGTCCCAATATTAAAAATTAATCAAATAAAACATAAAGGACTACGTAGTAAATATTATACACTCTCCGTAACTCAAAGGTATTGCATCTTTTTTTAATGATTTGTTCACAATGATAATTCTGCATTTTGCATATTGTTCTTTTTTTATATATTTTTTATTTATATATAGTAGCCCACCATATATTTGTCTACATATTAATTTCAAGCATTTGAAAAACACCTCTATCCAATTTAAACATACTTCCTCCCTTTCTTTATGAAATTTTATATTAATTGCAACAAGTTTTTTTTTTTCTCTTTTGTAAATTTTCTTAAAAATGCCTATGTGATTTTTGAAATTATGGGGTGTAACCACTTTTTTTATGGTTTCTCATAGGTACCCACAATTAGAATAAATTTTATCAAACTTAACCAAACTTAATTCTTATATTAACTTTTTTTTCAACTTTTCTGTTAACTTAAGCTTTTGATAATTATTCATAAAAAAAAAAAAAAACCTTAATTAGCTCACTATCTAACCATCACCACCGTCGATCCACCCTCCAAACTCACACCACCTTCTTCACTCATCATGTCGATGAGGTTGGTGTCTGGTGTTTGTGGTTTGAGGGTCGATGTTGGGCTGAAATTGTCTATTGTGGGGTGAATGTCGTGGGTTGTGGGTAGATTGAGTTGTCGAATGTAGGTAAATGGGGGTGGTGGGTTGCAGTTTGATTACTCGTGGTTGGCTTTTGTTAGGGTGTGCAATGGGGGTGTTCGGTGGTGTGGGTGTTTGGTTGTGTGGGTGTGCAACGGGTTTTTGTGATGAGTGAAGAAGGTGGGGTGAGTTTTGAGGGTGGATCTTCGGTGGCGATGGTTAGATAGTGAGCTGGTTATTTTTATTTTTTTTAAATAATTATCAAAAGCTAAAGTTAAAAGAAAATGTGAAAAAAATTTGATATAAGAATTAAGTTTGGTTAAGTTTGATAATATTTATTATAATTGTAGTTACCCGTGAAAAACCCTAAAAAAAGTGGGTACATACAAGAATTTCAAAAAATAAATAGGTATTTTTGAGGAAATCCCTTATTTTTATTTATCTTTCACTAATTCACATGCCCACTTTCCCTTTTCATTTTTTTTCGTACTCGCAACGTTTTTGCTTGGAAATCCGTTCCATGGACAACCACAGTCCACAAACGGGCAAACCCCCTAGAAGGCTAGCCCCTGGCCCCAGCCCCTTAGCTATGGATCAATCACCTCAGTAATTGATCATAAAAATGCAAATAAGGCCATTTCATACGCTAGTTCAAAAAATTCAATTTATGGAAAGGCTAAAATCATGGCATTGGTCTATATGTATGATTTGCTATTGTTGCTTCACAAATGATCAGCAAGTCTGACTGGCAAATATCCATTTGCATTTCAAGTGGATTTAATTTGCCAAAATATTGTCAATCTCAAGTAGGTAAAGCTATTTTTATTGATAGAAACAACATTATCTGCACCTTTTTGAAGATAATAAGAGACTCCCATCATTTGATTTGTTGCTGGCCATACAAAAACAATTCATATCATGTAGTTAGCAAATTTTCATATAGCATCAAGTTGCCACCCCTCTATTAAACAATAGGCATTTGTGAAATTAGTAGCTCGGTTGCAGCCAAATTTTGTATGAAATTTAGATTTTAGAATATGAATATAATTTTAATTTATGATATACCCGTTTAAATTTGAAGCATACATATAAATTTGTAAAGTTGTCATATGTTTCTAGAGGTGCGTTCGTGCGTGATTAGAGCTGGGTATGGACCGGACCGACACGAAGGCCAACTCAGCATGGCATGATTTAGGCCCCGCCCAGCACGAGCCCTCTATGAGCATGACACAACACAAAGCTAGGCACGACTAGTGGGCCATGTGTTGGGGAAATTTCTGATATTGGGTAATAGTATGAAAAAAACTCTCGAGGCATGTACGGGAGCACTTTCCCGAAAACAATATTTCTACCCAATTCTTAGGCCGAGTTGCAAGGAAATTGTTAACGAGATACAATAAGACAAACAGTGATAATCAAGCCTAGATTCAATTATCACCAATGAGAACAAGTTTGATGTAAAATCTTTATGTAACAATTGAGAGAATACTTAGTTTTTGCAAGAGAAACTTTAGAGAGTAAGATAGGGTATATCTCTTGTATCTCTTCAGAGAAAAATTAACCTATACATATTATACAATCAAGTGCATAGCAGTTTTCCCGAAGTCATACATCGCAACAGGAAAATCAAACGAAACCGTCACGAAACCAACAGGTTCGCGGCCCGCGAGCTACTGTCGCAGGTTGCGAAAACCTAGCTTATGTCCCGTTTTAGAACCTATGGGTCGCGGGCCGCGAAAACTCTCTGACCCATTTTGGTACATTTGGTTCGCGGGTTGCGACTCTCTGTCGCGGGCCGCGAAAACTCTCTAACTGTTTTTGGAATTTTGGTCTGTTTTCGCGTGTCGTAAATATCAGTCACGATTCGCGATTTGCCAAAGTTTCTGCTATCTTTCCCTCAACATTTAATGACGTAAGTTGTCAAATAACTTTGCATAATTAAGAACTTTAAACACACATAATACTACGTCTAGTATTATTAATATTCATAACTATATACATTTATATTTAAATCAATAAATCTCAACATTTCTTCCCCCATTTAGAATATAAACCACTTTTGCATAAACCATTCCAATGTTACAAACAATCTCACGCTTACATGAAATTGTACGAAACTTGAACTTCCACCTAGTATAATACACATTCCAAGTTATTGTATCTAAATAGTGTCGTAAACGATTGAACTATTTTCAATACATAATTATAACTCGAAGATATTATAAGCACAAGATTAATTACTTGAACTCACTAAAACAACACAATTATAGGGCCATGTGTTCGTATCTTTCATAAGTGCATCAAAGCTCTCCCCACAAGCTTCTTGAAGCGGCCAAACCTCGCACTCACATAGGCTTATATCTCAGACAACATGCTATTGTGACACTAGCACACCTGAAACATATCGCCTTAAATCTGTCACAATCTGGAACTCCGTATAGGATAAAATAACAGTTCCCAACCATCAAGAAAGAAGATTTATCTCGTTGAACTTGAGACCTAACATCTTAGTAGGTGAAGTTGAGATCCTCTCAATTGTGATTAACCCAGGGCTTCAATCCCAAATTGATTGCCATCCTTTTAACCGAATCTCTAGCAAGAGCTTTTCTGAAACAATCCGCTAGATTATTTGTCCGCACATAGTCAACCGTGATCACGCAATCTTTGACTAAACTTTGAATATAACTAATTCTAACACCAATGTGTTTAGACTTTCCGTTATAAACCTGACAATATGCATTTACCAAAGTCGCATCATTATCATAATGAACTGCAATAGGAGAAATTGGCTTTGTTAACAAAGGTATCTCAAACATGAGATTCCTCAACCATTCGACTTTTTTACCAGCCGAATGCAATGCAATGAACTCCGAAGTCATGGTGGAGTCCGCAATGCAAGTTTATTTCTTAGAAGCCCATACATAGCTCCTCCACCCAAAAGGAAAACCCATCCACTAGTGGATGAATGATCTTCTCTATTGGAGATCCAACTCGCATCTAAAAACCCTTCTACAACCGAAGACCTACCACTTTAGGTCAAACCATAATCTATGGTTTTCTTTAGGTACCTAAACACACGACGAAGAGCTTGCCAATGTTGCATACTAGGGTTACTGCTATATCTACTCAACTTGCCAACCGTAAAGGCAATATCCGGCCTAGTACTCGTCATAGCATACATGAGACACCTAATGGCTCTAGCATATTCAAGTTGTGATTCTGCTTTACCTTCATTAGTTACAAACTTTATGCTAGGGTCCATAGGTGTAGATAAAAGAGAATCACTGTTCACACCGAACTTCTTGATCACCTTCTCAATGTAATGAGATTGTGACAAGATAAGACTTCCTTTTTCTCTTTTGATATTTATACCGAAAATGACATCCGCTTCCCCCATATCTTTCATGGAGAATTGTGATGAGAGGAAGGATTTGGTGAGTTCAACCTGTTCCGAATCCGTTAAAAAATCAACATGTCATCAACATATAGAAAAATGATGACTCCATTACCGTTGTCATCAAACTTGTTATATAAACACTTGTCCGAATTGTTTAGCATGAAACCATTAGACAAAACCACATCATCAAACTTTTGATGCCACTATTTTTGTGGCGACCCGACTCGCTTAAACCGGCGCGGAAGAAAAGTCGAATTGTCGATCTAACATACAACATACGTAAAAATTTAAACAAAACCTCAAAAATTATTATTACTAAATCCCAAAAGTAGAAAAACCCACAACATTGTACAATACTAAACTCAAAATAGTCAATACTAGGAATTAACTCCAAAACATTATCAGAGTTAGAATATATTAATTACAACCACTAAAAGTCCGAAACTAAAAACAGAATACCAACTAAACAAATAAATGCACAACGGCACTCGCCCAACCAAAGCTAAGCAATACCGTCATCATCAGAGTTACCTGAAAATGAACCACAATCCACCGTCAGTAACATAACAGTCCTACCCCAACGTGGATATACATAATCATAGAATAAATCAAATAAGCATATCAGGCACTCATACATACCAACCATGCGACACAACATCACAATAATAATAATATCAAAACGATAATAACTATAAACAAAGATAATATCCACACTCGACTAACTTAAATTACTCGAACTTATCATTACTTAATCTTTGTCGCTATCATTTACATATTAGACCGGAAATCCATATCATAAAGACGACATAGCAAGTATACACTATCCCAATATCGCGGTTAGGATAGGGGCAACGTCTTAACCCAAGTCTTAGAATCTAATTCTAAGATTAGGCGTCTAAAAGTAAACTCAAGCTAATCTTTAGAAATCCATTACATCTTGGTTATCCTCAAGATCGCATCTTACGCCTTTTCTTGAGTCTAACTATGTACATTACTATCTTTGAACTTCTTTAATCAATCTTTACCGTTTCTTTATCCTTATTTAAACTTTCTTTAACAATCTTTAACTACCTTTAATCCTTTCTTTAATGAAGACTACAAGATCTATACTTAAAGACTTCATAAACATAATAAAGAAAATCAAGATTTCAAGAAACATGACCAAGATTACAATCTTTAACTTAATACATCAATTCAAGATTCAAGAAACATAAAGAACTCATCAAGATCATCAAGAATCATTACCATTCCATGCTCAATAGTACACGCATATCACTAACATACTTCAACAACATTTCATCAATAACATGCATGAAAACTTCATAGAAATTGAATAAGAGCATGAGCAAACATAAATTTATTATAAGTAATCATAACATTCATAGAAACAAGGCAAGAACATGACACAATCATCACTCGAAAAACTGCCCAAATAGACGTATGAACATGGCTAAGTTCATCAACAATCTAGCCTAATTTGATCATCTAATCTACCCTATAATCATAGTATTCAAATAGGGATAGAAAAGTATGTTACCTTATTGAAGTATAACACATAAATTGTAATACCCCGAAATTTAGGGCCAGAAAATTTCGCGGTTATTAATTTTATTTATTTAATTCTAAGTCCAAAAGGCCCATTAAATTTGGATTGTTTTAATTTAATCTGTTCTCTTTTTCTCAAATTGGGCCAGTGACCCAATTTTTCCTTTTCTTTGGACTTGGCCGGTTCTCCCACCTCTTTTGGGCCAAGTATATGTTTTGTTTCTATTTAATTAATTTGATTAATTAAATTAAATTAATTAAATTATTTATTTTTAAAATTCCTAAAACTTAGTCTAAGATTAACTAAGTCTTTCCCTATTTGTTAGCTCTCATTCACGGTCCCCTTACTAATCATTAGGGTTTGCTGTTTTTTTTTTTCTTTCTTTTTCTATAAATAAGGCTTATATCATTCATTTGGTTCCTAATTGCAAAAATACTCATAAACCCTAAAAAAAAATATAAACTTTCTCTCCTTCCTCCAAAAAAGGGCCGTGCATTTCAATCACTAATTTAGTGATTTTTCCTTGGAATTTTAGCGTATCGAGGTAACTACGCTATCTTGTTTAATTCTGGTACAAGTTTTACACATAGTAAATTAGGATTAAAAGCATGAAAATTGTAAAGGAATTAGTATCATGATTAGGTTTAAATTATTTCGAACCTTATGAATTTTATGAATATGATATTTCTTGATTTTATTTTAAGGTATTCTATGCATAAATTAATCTATTTATTTATGTATTTTGTATGAATAATTGCATGAATATTTTTTGTTCTTGTTGTTCTAATTTGTCGAGTGACTTAGAGTAATTTTATGAGATTCTTTACTGTTTGATCTTTAATCAAGATTTATTTCATGGAGAAATTCGTCCTTCTCTTGCTTGAAATAATTTAATCTTTCAAACCGGTAAAACTGTCCAGATTTGGTTTACAAATTTATTAATATACTTAATCAATTCTTATGGCTACGAAATTTTAGGTGGAAGTCAGTAATACTGTTTTACAACTTGTGTTAAATTTTCGTAATTTTTAAAGATCGTTTGTTATTGAAGAAAAATCTGAAACTGATTTCAGCCTAATCTGATTTGTTAGTTATAAAATCCCTTAAATATAGTAAATGACCTTATTTTTGGACGAAAATTATGCACGTTAAACCTTGAACCTATATTTAACTTTCATTAAAAATTTCCAGATTAATCGAGACCTTTAAAGGGTCGTTCTTAATTTGATACTTTAAAATCAGATTGTGTAAAATATGGTGTTTTAAGGATAATTTTAATGTTTATTATAAAGTTCGCTATGATTTATTGGTTATTGAATTTAATTAACTAAAGAGGTAATTTTTGGTATTGTTGTTCATGATTTTCGAGTGGTATAAAATATGAAAGGTAGAATTTTTATAATGTTTTATGCAATTTTTGGTGATAATTATTAATTATTCGAATTATTGTTAATTGAACTGATTTTGTTAATTATTATGTTGATGAATTTATCTAATTAGTAAACTAACCCTAAAATGTCGAGTAGGTTAGTTATTGTTGACCAATTTTAGTTTAATTATTTTGGCTTACAATATTATTGGAACAATTTTGGGAATTAGTATTATTATTATAATTATTAATATTTATAATTAGGGATAAGTTATAATATGAAAGGGTAATAATAATACGATTAAAGGACTTAGCTATTATTATTTATTATTATATTATAGTTAAGGAAGTCGGTAGGGATAAGTTACAATAAGGATAATAAGATATTATTAGGGAAGGAAAGGAAACAGAGTAAAAGGGTAATTATTTGTTTCGATCTCTGGCTAGGAAAGACTTGGTATTTAAGGTGGCCAATATACGTGCCGCACCTCTCTTTCCTGGGACATCGAACATTTATTCCCGATTACGGTCACCTAGTACTTCTAGTTATAAGAAAGATAATAAGTTAAGATCGCCCCTACAATGACGCAAAGGTCATCAATCGGGTTAATAAGATAGGACGCCCTTTTTGATGATACACGAGTCATCAGATCGGGTTAAGTCGATGCCACTGCCCCATGGGATGAATACACGAGTTCACCCGGGCAGTTCTGGGTCTTAAAATATGTAGTCGTCTAAGTAGTAGTACACGAGCTGCTATTTAGGAGTTATGGCCATAGCTTAGGCTTAGTGGTGCACATGGGATCCACTACGGGCTGAATACACGAGTTCACCCCGGCATGTTTTAGGAAAGTTGTGGTGCACACGGGATCCACAACGAGTTATAGTGACCGGTCCATTAAGAAGTAAAGATGAATGTTATGATATGATACGATAAGATGTTAAGATGATTCATATGATATAAGATAAGATATTTTCTTTAAGGTTTTATGAAGTGGTCACCCCACCGACGATGCACGCTTCGTTACCGGGGTTAAGTCTTTGCCACCGACCTGCCGAGGCTTTCTGGTCGGTTTACTGATTCTAGTTTGTGTTGTCGTCCGAATTAGTGGCACATGGGCCGTTAATTCGGGAGTGAGGGTCCCACTTAGACTTTGGGAAAGACACATGAGTCTGACCCGGCATATTCTAGGAAAGTTGGGGTGCACACGAGATCCCCTACTAGCATGTTGACTCGACCATGGATTAAGCAAAGTTAAGATAAGATGTTTATGTTATGTTATTTATGTTATGACAAGATAAGATATTTATGTTATTATATGAAGATAAGATATGATACGATATGAAGTAAAGATAAGATGATATGATATAAGCTAAGGTAAAGATGATATGAAAGTACGATACGTTATGAAAGTTATGATAAGATATAAGTTATGTTATGATGTGATATAAGTTATAATATAAGATGTAAGATAAGTTAAGAAGATTAAGATAAGTTATGATTTAATGAAATGATGATAACCAGGTTAAAAGTATTTATAATATAAGATAAGTATGAAATGCATGTGCTACGAATAGTATAAGTCTTCCGCTGTGTATATCTGTATTTGTATAACGTATGTATGTATGTATGAATGTATGTATTCGTATGTTATACCCGAATGTATACGTATTTCATTATGTATTGTACGTGTATTTTATACGTATTCTAACCGTATTTCTGCAGGTATTCTTATGCGTATTTTGTACGTATTTGTATACGTATCTTTGTACGTATTTTTATACGTACCTCGTATTGATTTCTGTATAATATGTATTATGTTTTTGTGTGGTTTTCATGTATAATTCTATGATATTATGTGTTTACCGGTCCCTCAATTAAGCGGGACAGCCTAGTTATTCCCCACTGACGGTGGACCCCCCCTCAGTTTCAGGTGACGATGCAGCAGCTTAGAACGGGCTTCCGATGGTTGGGCTTAAGCGTGGCAGAGTTTAGTTTTACCTTAGTTTTACTAGAGTGATTTAAGACAATATTACATTATTTCATTTATGATCCCAGCATGTTGGGAAGACAATATTTTCAGTTTATGTAATTCTTTAAGTATTTTACCTTTATTGACTTTTGGGATTAATTTCAGACTTTTAAGTTAATAAAAGATGTTTCTATTTTAAAAATATAATTAATGTTTGATTTAATGCTTAAGTAATGATCCGCAAGTCGTTTTCCTTCGTCAAACGACAGCTTAAAAATTCGGGTCGTTACATAAATACCCAAAACTTGCTGCCCGGATAAGTAATCACGCGACCCAACCACGGCACAACCACCATGAACACGGTGCACACACGGCTGAATCACTCTCACACGGCCCAACAGCACGGCACCCTATGAGCACGGCTTCGATGCACGGCCACCCACACGAACCACCACACGGCCACCCACACGAACACCTTCTCGAACCACACAAACACCCAAACCCAAAAAAAACCGAAACCAATACCCAAGTCTTGATCAAGGCAATGAACGATACTTGTGATTTTAGTCACTTAAAGATCAATGGATGTTGAATCTTTAAGTTTGGGTTTGAAATGATGATGAACAAAGTTTGGTGTTTAGGAATGCCAAATAGGCGTGTGGATTTGGAGGGTATTGATGGAGAGAGTGTTTTATTTTACTTGTGGGCAAAAGGTGATTAAATGGCAAATGAACCTTTAACCTTACTACCACTTCTATTTATAGAAGTTGGTTAAGGTGTGAACATGAGGCAAGTGGCAAAATCATGCCACATCACAAGGGGGGCCGGCTATGGGCTTGCTCAAATGGGCTTCTAAGTTCATTTAGGCTAATTGCACTTAAGCATGACTAATCATGTTTAAATTCGCACTTGGCCCAAAACTTAATTAATTAATTAGAAAATTAAAATAAAATTCTAATTAATTAAATTAAATTAAAATAAATAATAAAACAATTAATCATCAAATAAAATAATCGTATTCAATCAATAATACAAAATAAATAGTCCAAATAAATTCGGACCATACATAAAATAAACATAAATAGGCAAATAAACATAGCATAAAAATACCGAAAAACTGGGGCGTTACAGTTTTGGTGCTTACTTTAGCCCATACAAAGACTTGATGAGTTTGCAAACCTTACGTTCTTGATCATCCACGACAAACCCTTTCGGTTGTCGCATGTAAACCTCCACTTCTAGATAAACATTAAGAAAAGTTGTCTTAACATCCATTTCATGGATCACTAGATTATTTATAGCCGCTAGAGCTATTAACAATCTAATAGTGGAGATTCTAGACACCGGTGCATATGTATCGAAATAATCAATTCCCGATTTTTGGGTAAAACCTTGTGCCACAAGTCGGGCTTTGAATTTATCGATAGTTCCATCGAACATCAATTTCTTTTTTAAGATCCATTTGCACCCAATTGATTTATACTTAGGAGGTAAATCAGCTAAAACCCATGTATTATTTCCCATGATGGAACCCATCTCATCATCAATTGCTTCTTTCCTGAAGGCCGCATCATGAGACTTCATAGCCTCATCTAATGTTGAAGGATCCTCCTCCACATGCAGTACATATGGAAACTTAGTCACGATGGACTGTCTTGATCCTTGAAGCAAGTATACATGAAAATCAGGCTTAAAAATTTTCTCTTTCCTAGTCCGTTTACTTCTCCTAGGTTGAGTAGATGTAGATGGTACATTTTCATCACTAGTATTTCCATCGTCCCCTTGGTCAAATGGTGTTTGAAAAAAGTTTTCAACCCTAGTAATCGGAGTCATATCCCTTGGTCTAGGCATTGATGAAAATCTAGTTTCATCAAAAATCGCATCCCTTGACTCAATGGTGGTATGGACCGACCAATAGTCATTTTGTTCTATTACATAGAACCTATAAGATTTTCTATGAACCGCCTATCCTATAAAGATGCATTCGACTCCTCTTTCACCCAATTTCTTTCGTTTGGGTTCAGGCACTTTAATTATTGCCCTAGAACCCCAAATGTTGAAGTCACTCAAGTTGGGTTTTCTTTTGCACCATAGCTCATAGGGAGTAACTTCATTCCCTTTCATGGGAACTCGGTTAAGAATCTAACATGCCGTTACAACTACATCTCCCCAAAAACCATCACTCAAACCGGAATAGGAAAGCATGGCGTTAACCATTTCTTAAAGTGACCTATTCTTCCTTTCGGCTACACCATTTTGTTGTGGTGTATAAGCAGCCGTTGTTTCATGTATTATGCCTATTGATCAAAAATATTCTGGATTATAGTATTCACCACCTTTGTCAGTTCTTAGCCTTTTAACTTTATAATTCAATTGCAACTCAACTTCTTCCCTAAATTCTTTACATTTGTCTAGGGCCTCATCTTTAGAAAATCATAAGTACACATAGCAAAACCTTGAGTAGTCATCAATAAAAGTTACCAAGTACTTTTTATTTCCTAAAGATGGTGTTGTAATGACCCAGATTTTATTGGTATTTTTGCTGATAATTATGTGTAATTATGTGTATTTCTGTGTTAGTTCAAATTTATTTTTGAACTATTTATTTTATTTTATGTGAATAATTTCGATTTAATTCGAAATATTTATTTTTATTTTTTTTATTATTTACGATTATTTATTATTTAATTAATTAGAATTTTATTTATTTAATTTTCTGATTAATTATTTAATATTTTGGGTTAAATCGATTTAGGCATGATCTATCATGCGGTTTTCGTAAATTAGCCCGATGGATCACGAGAGCCCAATTTAGGCCCAAGTGACCCTCTTGGTCGATTTTCCTAAGGCATGGCAAGGCTTGCCACTTGCCTTGTGTTCACACCTTAACTAACTCTATAAATAGGAGAGTTAGTAAGGCTTTGGCTCATTTTTGTCATCCTTGCTTTTAAACTCAATTAGCCATCAAAGTTCAAAACACAAACTCCCTCTCATTTGCCTAATACCTCACGCCATTTTTGGATGATTGAAGCCTTCAATTGTTCATCAATTTTTCTAGCCCAAAACTTAAAGATTCATAGTTCATTGATCTTTAGGTGACCAAACACAATCCTAAACACATCTATTTCAATCAAGATCGTTGGTTCGGGTTGGGTTGATCGTGTTCGTGTAAGGGCTCGTGGTGGTGTGCCGTGTGTGAAGCCGTGACCGTGCAGTGGGGTTCGTGTTCGAGCTGTGTGGGTCGTGGTGGCAGCCGTGCTGACTGGGCAGAGGTCCGTGGTGGTGGTTCATGCAGTGGCCGTGCCGTGGCAGCCGTGACTGGGCAGTAGTTGTGCGTGGTGGTGGTGCACCATGCAAGGTCGTGTTGATTGTGCCGTGTAATCTGGCCGTGTTCTTTGTGTTCCGGGCAGCAACTTTTGTGTTGATTTTGTGTGTAAACTTCAATAAGGTAACATACTTTCTCAACCTTTTTGGTATACTATGTCTATAGTATGAATTAAATGCATGTATGGGTTGTTGATGGTTGATTGTTCATGATTTTATGAATGTTTTATATTCTGATTTTTAAGTGGTTTTAATGAGATTTTGATAAAGGTTCTTAATGGTTTTATGATTGATTATATGTTGTAATATGATCATGATTATTGTGTCAAAATTTGATGAATTTTGGATAAGTTTATGATGATTTTCGTATGGTTTTATGCGTGTATTTTGATTAGTTTGGATGAGTTCTTGATTGAGTTCTTGAATCTTGATTGAGTTCTTGGTTGAAGATCTTGATTCTTGAATGAGTTCTTTATGAGTCTTTGATGAGTTCTTGGAGTTCTTTATGAGTCTTTGATGAGTTCTTGGAGTTCTTTATGAGTTCTTGATGAGTTCTTTAGGTTTCTTGGTTGAGTCTTGAAAGTTAAAGAAAGTGGGTTGTAAGTTAAAGAAAGTTAAAGATTGAGGTTTAAATGACTAAAGAATGATTGAAGATTGATGAATTATGATTGGTTAGACTCAAGATTAAGGCTAGAGGCAGTTCTTGTTTGTAATTTAGTTAAGTTGAGATAATTAAACGAATAATATGATTAAGATGATTAAAAGATTTAATTAAAGATTAGCTTGATTTCATTTTTAGACGCCTGATACTTTGAGTAAGATTCATTGTATTTGGGTTAAGACGTTGCCCCTATTCCATCCGCGGTATTGGGATAGTTGGAGTCATACTATGTGATCTTTGTGAATTTCCAGTAAGATTGGTTTCACGGGACATGGATTTCCAGTAGGATTGGTTTCATGGGGTTTGGGAGTAAGATTCTCAAATCCGAGCATAGTAGAAAGTTCAGATGCATAAGATGCGTCCGTACGAGCACAGTCCGGTTTAGAATTTGAATGATTGCGCCAAAGATAGTTGAATAGGATGACTTGAGTCGAGTTCACGTTTGAGTTGATCTTGCACTTTGATTTATTGATCTGATGTTGTTTATTTGATTTGTACTATGTACATGTGTATTCCCATTAGGGTGAGTCAGTTATGTTACTCGCCACTGATGGTGGACTGTTGTATATTTTTCAGGTATTTCTGATGACGATACTCTTGCTTAGCTTTGGGTTGGGCGAGCGACGTTGTTATTGCCATTGTCTGTTGTATTTGCTATTACTGTTGTTTTTAGATAGTATTGGAGTATTGTATGGACTCTTTTACGTTGTTTATAACTCTGACATGTAGTTGGAGTTTACTTGTATTTTTAGTATTTTTAGTTTGACTTTTGGGATTAGTATGTACAAACTTGTGGGTATTTGTACTTTTGTGGTTTGATAATAATATTTGAGGAATTAGTTTTAATTTCTTAGGTATTTGAGTTGTAGTTTCTAACTACTCGACTCGTCGGTTTCTTCCGCGCCGATTTAAGCGAGTCGGGTCGTTACAAGTGTACTGTGGAAATCACATAAATCATTATCTACCAAGTCTAATAAATTTGAGTCCCTTATTATGGACTCCGGAAAAGGTTTTCTAGTGATTTTAGTACGCATGCAAGTTTTACATTTTTCTGTACTAGGATCAAAGGAAGGAATCAATTCATGTTTAGACATAAAACACAATTTCTTATGATTAACATGACCTAGCCTACAATGCCATAATTTAGAATTAACATCAACCACAAACACATTGTCATGTGTAGAATTATCTATACTTAGTCTAAACAAACCATTACACTGATCGGGGCTTAGGGGTCGTTAGTTCCTGATCCGGTCAAAAATAATTACCCTAGGCTAACCTAACAAATAGTATAGGAAAGTAAGGGGTCGAACCACAAGAAACTAGCGGATTACTTAGTCAAGTTATTGAGTGAAAAGGGGGTTTTTAATAAAGAGGAAAGGTGATTAAACTACTTTAACGAACTAAATCTAATTAAATAAATTAAATTAAAACCAAGTAAAATCAACGATTAAAGGCACTAGGGAAAAGGGGGAAAACATGATATTCCAAAAATCAAGCACGGAGCAACCACATAGCAAGCATAAAAGCATTTGTTTCAAGCAAGGAGATTAGTTTATGCAAGAGGGCTTAGATTTCTCAGTCGACCCACTCACACAACATCTCAACCTAGACCAAACCAAATACCATGTTTCGAATCGCTCGGTAGACTAGATCTCTCATTCTCTACCTCGCTCGCAACCCGGTTCGAATTACTCTAGACCATTCCTAACATGTTGTCTCTAACCTCATGCTTAGATTTCTCAACCACACTTGGTTAGTCCAAGATTCTATCCTAGAAGTTGGCCAAACTCCTAATCTAGCATTTCAATCCATGTTAGAAAACAAGCATCAACAAATTATTTCATACCAAACTAACAATTACTCCATGTTCAATAATCAAAATACCATCATTTTCCTCATCCCCTAGCTAGAAATCTAGCCTAGGAGAGGGATGTTCATACTAACAAAAGCCATAAATAGACCAAACATGATAGAAGAAGTAGAGAAACTAATAAACATGGAAAATAACAACTAGACTTGCAAATACTACTTCAAAGATTTAAATTTGAAATCACAAACACAATGAACAAGAGGTTATAGCTAATGACAAGTAATAGCTCAACAAATAATAACATACAAATGATGAACAAATAACAAAGAAAGAAAGATAAGAAATGTTACCAAACTAGAAGATTGAATAAATGGATTGATTGCAAATGAAGAAGAAAATGTTGATGATTACAAGCTAGAACTATTAAAACTCTTGTGTTTTTCTCTCTAAAAATACTGAAAATTATGCTAAGTATCTTGATATTTTCGTTCTCTTCAAACCTAGAAAAGTTGGGGTATTTATATATTACATGCGAGAGAAGGGGAATATTCGGAATAAATGAGCCGCTGCAGGTGGGAGCGGACGCTCTGAGGGTTGAGAGCGGACGCTCCACTAATACGACAAATGGACGTGCTGAAGCTGGGCAAGGGGAGCGGACGCTCCATGCGTGGGCGAGCGGACGCTCCATGGGTTGGAGCGGACGCTCTGGCACCTCCCAGCAGCTAATGCCTTCTGATCATGGGCCGAGCGTCCGCTCTAAATTAGAGAGCGTCCGCTCTGACATGTCAGAGCGGCCGCTCTCATATTTAGAGCGTTCGCTCTGAGAAGACTGCGCAAAGAGCTGATCTTGTAAGGCGCATAACTTTTGATGTAGATGTCTGACTGGAGCGAGTAATATACCGTTGGAAATCTCTTGAACTCTAGTTTCCAAAACAATAGGCCCCGTATCCAAAAGATTTCCAGAAAAGAATTTATGCCCAAAATAGTGGAGGGTGGTCAAAACCGGGTTCGACCCATCTTTCTCCTCTTCTTTTACACCCAATGCTTCCATACTTGATTTTTCCTTCCATGACTCACCCGGTTTTAGAGTCGTTTCCTTGCTTTTGCTTGGATCATGGGTCCTTGGATGCTCTTGTTTCTTTCCTTGGCTTCCTAGGCCATCATAGAATGTTCATGTCCTTGGAGGGTACTTAAGCATTGTTTTGAGGTCTTAGCTTTGTGTCATGCTTCTCGAAGCTTCCCGGGACCTCTCACGATCCTTGTCAGCTATCGAGAATCATTCGGTAACACACAAAACACCTGCATGAAAGAACGCATGGCATAAGCAACACAAAAATGCTCAATTATTATAAAAAAAACATGAAAACACATTATTCGACAAAAACACAACATAAACATAAACTAAGCTAAAAAAGCCTATAACTAAGCCTAAAAAGCATTGAAAATGAACTAAAAGAGCCGGGAAAGTCGGTCCAAAAAGGGCCTGATCATACACAAATAACAAAGTCCTATAAACACACCACCCTTATATAATACAAATTTGTCTGATTAAAAAATAAGTTTAAAACCTAATCGATTCAATAATGCACCAGATACAAGATTTCTCCTAAGCTCTAGAGAATACAACACATCACTCAGTATGAGCATTTTCCCGAAACTGAACAACAATTCTACTTGGCCTTTGCCACACACACTAGTCGTAGAATCGTTCCCCATGTATAGTCGTTCTCCATCTTCAACCTCCTTGAAGGACTTGAATAGATTGTGATCTTTACATACATGCTTTGATGCACCACAATTGATATACCCCGCAATCATCCTGCACACAATTGATTTTAGAAATCATACACACATAATCGTTAATTTGCTTAAGTGAAACTTGTGTACAAGTCATACCTTGCTTGTCTTGGGATGAACCACCGTCATTCCCTTTTCCATGAGTCTTCTTGCTCATCGTACGCTTCCATATGGAGCAATCCCTTTTGAAGTGACCCGGTTTCCCGCATTCCCAACACCCATTAATGGATGCATCTTGGGAATCATTGTCACTTTTCGGTTTCTTACCGAAACCCTTGTTTTTTCCATTGAACTTACGCTTTTTAGGGTTATTAACACCCTTAGACTTACCTTCCACCACATTAACACCGGAAGTAATAGGATTTCTATCCTTTTGTCCATCTTGTAAACGGATCCCTTCTTCAATCCAAAGATGGGTTCTGAGTAGTTCAACATTCATATCATCCTTTTTGTGCTTTAATTGGTTCCTTACATCCTTCCAACTACAAATGTTTAATTCATATCAATATTATGTTGCCTTAATATTCCTAACATCCTTTCAATTTCATAGAATTTATCCATTATAGGCCTTGAATCAACCATACGAAAAATATTAAAATTGCTTACCAAGAATTTCCTACTAGATGCATCATTTACCATGTATCTAGATTCAAAATCATGCCAAAGAGATTTTTCGGAGTCATAATATTGATAAATGTCAAATAAAGCATCAGACATACCATTAAGAATGTGACCACGAAAAATGTAATCATCATTCTCATACTTGAGTCGTCTCCTCGTTGTTTCAAGTGCTTCACCTTCTTCGTAGTCCTCTGGCTTTGGTGTAGTTAAAACATACGCCGCCCCCAATGATGTCAACAAGAAATGCACCTTTTTCTGCCACCGACGGAATTCCACACCCTCAAACTTGTCAAGTTTGGTAATGTTGGTTGTCAAATCTTTGATGGAAGCCATACTAATCTATATTATTTTTGGATTTTTGGGAAAATTTCTGATATTGGGTAATAGTATGAACAAAACTCTCGAGGCGTGTACGGGAACACTTTCCCGAAAACAATATTCCTACCCAATTTTTAGGCCGGGTTGCAAGGAATTTGTTAACGAGATACAACAAGACAAACAGTGATAATCAAGCCTAGATTCAATTATCACCAATGAGAACAAGTTTGATGTAAAATCTTTGTGTAACAATGGAGATAATAGTTAG
Organism: Salicornia ramosissima; assembly: GCA_951394345.1. Classification (NCBI taxonomy): domain Eukaryota; kingdom Viridiplantae; phylum Streptophyta; class Magnoliopsida; order Caryophyllales; family Amaranthaceae; genus Salicornia; species Salicornia ramosissima. Next base: position 32,787,508 of record OX596236.1, on the reverse strand, counting down.
TTTTTGCAAGAGAAACTTTAGAGAGTAAGATAGGGTATATCTCTTGTATTTCTTCAGAGAAAAATTAACTTGTATGTTAGATATTTTTTAATAAATTGACATATAAATGACCCTAATGCAACGGTTGAATGATAATAGTTGCATTAGACATTATAAATGTTGCATATTTAAGGTTAATACAACACTTAATACTAATTGTTACAAATAACCGTTGCATTAGCCTAAATCGTTGCATCAAACCATTACATTAGACTAAAATGTTACAAGTAAGTGTTGTATTAGATGTAAGAGTTACAGTTACTGGACACCTGTATTTGCAAGTTGGCCTAGTAAGTCGTGTTTGAAAGCCTCCATTTCGGATGCTTGATGTGCTTTGTGTTCCTCTAATTATTGTTTTTGACTCTTTTGGATTTCTTCAAATTCTTGTTTTTGTTTCTGTTGGCTTTCTTCTAACAACACTACATATAAATTTTTTGCAAAACTAACTTAAATTCTTCTGATCCATAATGTTTTACACAATATTTTCATTGCTCTATGGAAGATCTGGAGGAGGATTTTTCTCACGTTCTTGGTCTGTTTTTCCGCATTTTGGATTTTTGTAGTAGTAATGTAGTCCACATTCCCATAACCTATACAAGCATTGCATGGTTTCGACAATGAAGGCATACATGGTACCACTCAACTAAGCTAAGAGTTTCATCATTATTAAATCAAGTTAATGACCTACACTTAAAGTAGTTCAAAACTAACCCTTTTCATACAAAAAATCATTGTCAAAGATAGCAACAAAAAAATGGAGACCAGAATATAGATGTAGGCTTAGCAGCTATTTAAGAATCAATTTGAGATAATCAGTTTTAACCTTTTCTTAACACTACTTGATGTTTAATTATCTGTAATGTCATGGTATAATCTACTAATAGTTAATAATTGTACCATATAGAATAGAAAAGGTAGTAATGGTACCATTTAGAAAAGCCAAAAGTTGAGTGGTATCATATAGAAAATCCCAAAAAATAAAAACAACAGCATCAACTATACCAATAGCAAAACCATAATTTCAACATTAAAAAACAACAAAATTTTTATAATTTTATAAACACAATTCCAATTGGAATTTCAACAACACTATCAACTATACCAACACCATTCAACCCAAAATCACATAATCAAGTTGGAATTTAAAGCATAAGAAAATCAATTTAAGGAATTTAAGTGATAATGAAGCATAATCTCAACATAATTCAACAAAATCACAGAAGTTACTTAAAAAAAACATCAACTTTAATACCAGATCTAGAAAGACGTGGTGAGTGATGGTCGTGACAGATCGACGTTAGGTGGTGAGTGGTGGTCATGGTCGACGGCCGGCGGTGCTCCCTCAACAACTAGCAGGCGAGAATTGGGGGAATTCCAACAGTTCTCCATCGCGGCGTTGTGTAGGGCTGAAGCTATAGTGGTGTGGGTTGGTGCGTCGATAAGAAGGTGTCGCCATCGGGGATGGAGTTGGGGGCGTGGTGGAGCTTGTGTGTGGTGGAGAGAATGGCGTGCAAATTTTTTTTAAGGGTTTGGTTTTAAATTTTTAACTTTGGGTCTGATGGTTTGGTTGGCCTTATAATTATGTTATTTTATTTTTATTATTTTTAGTACTACATTTAGCAATAACCTTTTGTTGCCTGAAGTTAGGAGAATATTTCGCAACGACATCAGTTGTTGTAAAAGCTGATGATATTTTATTGCAACTACTTTCCTTGTTGCCTTACATAATATCTGATTTATTGCAACAACTTTTGTTGTTGCAAAACATAATCCCATTTTTCAGCAATTCCCGCACACAATTTCATGTGGAGGGAAATGAAAATTTATTATACTGCAACATGTATTACAACAACTATTTATTGTCGTTGCTAAAACTATGTATTGCAACGACAAAAATTAGGTCGTTGCAATAAATGCTTTTTCTTGTAGTGGAATCTTCACCAAGCAAGACAGGAAAATATTGAGAGAAGTGTGGAAGAATTAAGGAAAGATATAGCTAAATTACTTGAATAATTGGAGAAGAACCTTAAGTGAAATAGCCCTAGAATTTCCAATTATGATAGATTAGAGGATGTATATAACCAGATCTATGAACCGAGATAAAGGACATTTAACAACAAGGCCAATAACAATTATCATTGGGGCGATTGGAGTTTGATCTTAGTACGGAACCTAATGATTATTTTGAATGGGTGAGGAATACTGAAAACTTGTTTGATTGCATTGGGTATAACAATGAGAATCGATGCAAATTGGTAGTTGTGAAGCTAAAAAAAATACCTCAATATGGTTCGGAAACTCGAAAAATTGAAGGAAGAAAGAGGGTAAATCAAAGATCACCTCATGGAAGAAATTAAAGAAGCTTATGCAAAGGATGTTTGTTCCAAGAGACTTCATGCAAGATGCTTACCTCAAAACGCATTCACTCAAAGAAAGTATCTACCTCCATGGAGAAATATACAAAGGTTTTTAGAGGCTCCCAATTTTGTACAATGTGGAAGAAGCCCTGAAGCATGGAGTTGTTAGGTACATGAATTTGGAGAGGAAATTGGGAAACATAGTTGAGCTACATGCATGTGATGACCTATTGAGGATGTTTTGCAAAGATTTTTAAAGTTTGGGAAGGGCACCAAAGGGAATAACAAGGACCACTCTTCTAGTGAGATCATTATTTTGATGAGGAGAAGAATGACAAGGGGAAAGAACCTATGTTCACACCTAACAAGTATATGACTCTGAGAACCTGAATAAAGTTTGCTTCAAGTGCAAGGGAAATGATCATATAGCTACCGGATGTCCAAACAAGCAGACCTTATTACTGTTTCGTGAAGCAAAAATAATAGTTGGTGATGAGCTCAAAGTTGATTTTGATAACTCTCAAAGTGATGATGGAGAGGGAGAGATAGTAGTCGACCCCGATGTTAGGAACATGTTGATGCTATATTGATCAACACCTCTAGATGAGGAGCAAAAGTTGGAGGAATCAAACAATAACATGGTATCATCTTCTAATTGCCTCCATTCCTTGAAATTTATCAAATTTGAGTTGAAGATGGATGCTATGACCCCAACTATGAAATTTGAGAGACTTTATTTAAGAAAAATCCCAAGATTCCCTACCTTCTTGGCGACTCATAATTCTGATCTATGTGGGGAAAATTGATGAACCCTGTGAGCTTAACTCATACTATCAATATTTTGATGTTGGCAAGAGTAACGCAAAGATGAGATTTAAACGTATCTCTTGGTTTTATTGTGTTATGTTTGGTCATTTTTATTATCATGGAAAGATTGATGGAATTCGCATTGCCAATGGTCTTTTTTTTTTGTAAGTGTGGAGTATATATATCAAAGCCAAAAATGGTAGACATTACAACCTAACCAAAAACCCTCTAGTTACAAAAGTGATGACAGGTTGTGGGAATATCAAAGAATGGAAAATTCAATGATCTTAACCAACCTGCTACTTTCCCACCCAACCCCAACTAGCCATTTACATCTCAAAGCAAATAACAAAAAAAATAAACAAAGTGAAGGTGAGCAACTGGTCCATATAATTGGATCAGTTTTGCTCTACAATCATCATTACATCTACTAGCAACATTATAGCATATGCTTCTGAACACCATCCCTAGGGGCCTGTAGCTGTTGTTGAAGACTTTGCTATTCCAATTTAACCATATTCCATAGACTGCTTCAGCAAAGAACATGGCCATTATTTGTGTTGCCGCTCCTCTTTTCCTGCTGCTCTTTTGTACTTCTTCCTTGATCTGCTCAAAACAATATGTACCCTTGATATTTAGAGTTTTTAAGACTTCTTGCCAAATTTCTGAACTATAGTCACATATGAAGAAAATGTGGCTTATAAATTCATCATATTTCCCACACTGGAGACAAGTCTTGTTGTCCACCATTTGCCATTGGAATAGCCTATCCTTTGTTGATAACCTACCTCTAAAGGCAAGCTAAAGAATGAAAATGCTTTTGGAGGTGGCCTTGTTATTGCATATGGCCCTCTTCCACTGAACCTGTGTGAAGGTCCCAATAGCACTCAAGAGGGGGGATGAATTGAATGTTTCTTTAAAATTTTCTTTATCGATTTTTTCTTGATTTGTTCTAGCAATAGAACAAGGGCAATATCTAGAACAGTAAAACAGTAAATGTAATGCAAATAAAGAACACAGAGATTTAACGAGGTTCGACAACTGTGCCTACATCCTCCTACTCTCGCTACCAATCTTTTATTAATCAACTCTGATGAACAAAAGATAGTACAATTGCTATCGTAAACTCATACGACAGACTTCCTCACTCTGAACCAAAGAGTGTTGTTTCGCACTTGAATTACAAGCACTCCCAAATGAACTCTCAAATGGTTCCAATCACTAACCCCTCTATTACTAACGAATTACAAAGGGTTTCTCTCAAAATATTCTTCTCAAAAGCTTATAAGAGATGAAGTTATGTGATGTGTCCAAGTTATAATGTTATATGGTATTTTTAGAAGGATTTGTTTTCCTTTTTTTTTTATTATTTAGATAGTTTTTGGATTTTAGAATCCTTTAGGTGGGATTAGGAATTTTGGTTCTTTTTGTACCCCTATTCCCTAGATTATTATGTATTTTTGGTTTTGGATTGATATTGCTTCGATGATTGCCCGGGAGTGCGATTTGGAGAAAAGAAGCAGATGAAGAGCAAAGAGGGCAGAGCCTCCTCGCGAGTCGCGAGTCACGACCCTTTATTTCCCTCCTAACCCAGAGCAGAGCATGACAGAGGTAGTGGCTTCTCGCGAGTCACGAGTTTTCGTCGCGAGTTGCGACCCTTGATGGTGGTTGTTGCTTTTGTTTTTATTTTCTTGCAAGTTGGCTTGTTTCTTTTGTTTTGATTGGTTGAATGTTGAGGCATGTACTTGGTGCAGTAATAAGTTAGGAGAAAGGGTAAGAAGGGTGAAACATATCCTACTTTCACACTTAGAATTATTTTACTCATATCCTTCCTCTCTACACTATTTCTCACCATTTTTGCATTTTTCATGAGCTTCAAAGCTTTGTATATTTTGGTTCTATGAAGCTTGTAGCTTAAACATTATCTTGGTGAAGATTTATTGAAACTTCCTCTATTGTATTGTGAGAATTTTTACTCTTCATTTATACTTGATCATCACTTGTTTTTCATGTTTGAATATATGGGTTTGTTGCATAGCTTGCTAGGAGTACTACTTGTATTATTGTGTTGATGAATTATTGCTGGATTTTTTATTTTCCTTGCTAAGGAAATCCCTTGTCAATTAGTTGTAAGTTAGGGTTTGGTTTGGATGTGCTACATCCTTATTTCTCCTTAAGAATTCTAGTGTGCTAAAAGCTTTTTTAACATCAACGGTTTTATCGTTCTCTTCTCTTAATGCTATTCTCGGATTGAACTTAGAAGCCGATCTTCTAGGTTGTCTTTGGATAAGGGTTTTGTAGTATTGGAAATTTTACTACTTAGCTAATCATAAGGAGATTAGAAGATTTATTCTTCACATTAGTTGATCAAGATTATATATTTTGAGTTGTTTTCGATGATCAATTCTTTAGTCGGAAGTGGAATTAATCGGAGCCAAGACCTCCTTCTTTGATTTCTAATTCACCGATTATTGAACTTATTTATTCTTGCTCAATTCTACTGTTTTATTGAGTTTCTTAATTATTTTAATCATTATCTTAACTATTTCATAAACCCCCTCTTTTCACTATCTTAGTTTATTTCATTTTAGTTTAATCCAAGTACATAATAGTGACCCTAGTTCCCTATGGATACGAACCTTGCTTCCCTAATACATTTATTTGTAATAAAAAGTAAGAGAATTATATTTGGTTTTGGCGGATACGACAAGGGCCTGCCAAATTTTGGCGCCGTTGCCGGGGAACTCTGACTTACTTGTGTAATTGGTATTAAGCTTGAGTGATTTTACTACTTTACTTTGTGTATGGTGCATACCCGTGCTACTAAGCAAGAACCTTTGCAATACGATCCAGATTTGGAATTAACTCTTTTCAGGTTGCGTAAGGAATTGCGAGAGAACTTGTGAGTGTTGCCTTTCTTTCTTGAAAGTGAGGTGGACTCCATAGCTGCACCGGAAAATCAAACTTTGAAGGAGCTCACTGCTCCAAACTTGGATAAAAAACCCTTGTGCATTACATTTCCGGCTCTTGATTAGGGCACTACATTTGATTTGAAGTCAGGGTTGATACATTTGCTACCATCCTTTCATGGGTTGAGTCGAGAGGATCCGAACAAGCATTTGTCTGAACTTAATGTTGTGTGCACAAGCATGAAACCTAATGGGGTTACCGAAGAGCAGATAAAGCCGAGGGCATTTCCTTTTTCTTTAAAGGACGGGCCAAAGATTGGTTGTACTATCTTCCTCCTAATTGCATTTCAACATGGGGTGCGATGAAGATACAGTCTTAGAAAAATTCTTTCCAGCTTCTAAATCATCCACTCTGAAGAAAGAAACCAGTAACATCGAGCAAAGACGTGACGAGACTTTCTATGAATACTGGGAAAGGTTTAAAAGGTTATGTGCCAGTTGTCCGTATCATGGATATTCAGAGGAAGATCTCATTCTATACTTCTATAATTGTCTTTCTGATGAAGATGTGCGAATGGTTAATGCCGCTAGTGGGGGGTCGTTCACAAATAAGACTCCAGCTTCTGCTCGGGTTCTCATTGAAGTGTTGGCTGATGGCTCTAGGAAGTTCAATGGGCGGTCTAATCATTCGAGGCAAAATGAACGGGGTTCTAATTCTGGTGTTCTGAAACTCGAGGATCAAATTTAAACTCTAAACTCGATGATGCAAGAACTTATGACGAAAAGCAAGGTTCAACATGTGAAATCTTGTAAGATTTGCGCCTCCGATAATCCTACTGAGTACTAATTCTTGCCCCCAAAACAAGAAGAAGATAGTGAAGAAGTGAAAGCTATTGGTTTCCAATGTCAAGGAATGCAAAAGAGATATGACCCATACTCCAATACTTTTAATCCGGGTTGGAAAGATCATTTGAATATGAGGTATGTTAATGCTCAAGGGAACCAGTATCAGCAACAGAATCAACAATATCCACAAAAACATCAATATCAACAACCACAGCAACCACCATACAATCGACCCCAACAACCATTTCAGAGGCCTCAAGGCCAAGGTCCGAGTTCTAGCATGTCGACTGAGGACATGATCAATTCCTTGACAAAGAATGTTACTTCCATGCAAGGTAACATGATGAAATTTCAAGAAGAAACTAGATCGAGCATAAGGAACTTGGAAGGCCAAATGAGTCAGATTTCTGGGGCAGTTACAAGACTAAAGGTTAGAGATTCAAGTAAGCTACCATCTCAAACGGAGCTTAATCCTGGGCTTCCTAATGCTAGTGCTATCACATTGAGGAGTGGAAAGGAGATTCAAGGCAATGAGAAGACCATGCTTTGAGACCAGGAGCTCAAAACTGAGATCCTAGCTCGTGAGCCAGTGCCCGATACTGATGTCATACCACCTCCAAGTGAGGTGAAGAGAAAAAGCCCACAATTTCCTTCATGCGAGCCTATTCCACCGTTTCCTGAGGCATTGAAAGACAGAAGGCGATCGGAGAGCAATAAGGACATCTACGAGATCTTTCGTAAGTGTGAGGTAAACATTCCACTTTTAGATGCTTTGAAACAGATTCCTAGTTATGCAAAAATTTTGAAAGAATTATACACTGTGAAAAGAAGAAAAAAACTGAAAGGAACGAAAAAAGTGAAAGTTAGCGAACATGTGTGTGCTATGTTCCAGAGTAAACTGCCTCCTAAATGCTGTGATCCTGGAACGTTTACTATACCCTGTACTATAGGTGATACTATGTATCAAAAAGCTATGCTAGACATAGGGGCTTCGATAAATGTGATTCCATACTCTTTATATAAGTCCTTGAAGCTAGGTTCATTACATGAGACAGGTGTAGTTATTCAGTTAGCTGACCGTTCCAATGCTTACCCTATGGGGATAGTGAAGGACGTATTAGTTAAAGTAGGGAAATTGATTTTTCCAGCTGACTTTTATGTGATTGAAATGAAACATGACAAGCATGTGGCCCCTATTTTGTTAGGATGACCAGTTTTGAAAACTGCTAAGACTAAGATTGATGTGCATAATGGAACTCTTAGTATGGAATTTGATGGAGATAAAATTGAATTTAATATTTACAACTCCATGAAATTCCCTACCGATGATCATTCGTGCTATTCTGTTGATACGATTAATATAGCAGCTCAACATGCTTCTGATATGGATAACGACGATGATCTTCATGTGGCCTTAGTACATACTTTTGATGATGATAAAGTTGAATATGTTTTGAGCGCTAACTTACAGGAACTAGTGCAGGTATTAGATGACCATTCCGAACTACCACTTGTTCCTCCTCATTGGGAGCCTATACCACTTATTGTGCCTAGCACAAAGCTTTTGCCATCTGTTTTGCAGACACCAAATGTGGAACTGAAAGCTTTACATGATAACTTGAAGTATGCTTTCCTTGGTGACAAAGATACATTGTCGGTTTTGATTTCGAGTCAGCTCACCAAGGAACAGGAGAGTCAGCTCATTGAGGTCCTCAAATAGCACAACGAAGCGAAAGGTTGGACGATTGTCGATATCAAAGGCATAAGCCCAACTACTTGTATGCATATGATCCTTCTTAAGGATGAAGCAAAACCGTTACGACAACCTCAACGCCATCTGAATCCACCTATGATGGAGGCGGTGAAGGAAGAGATACTAAAAATGCTTCAGGCAAGTATGATTTATTCTATTTCAGATATCAAGTGGGTGAGTCCCACTCAAGTTGTACCTAAAAAATATGGAGTAACTGTTGTTAAGAAAAATGCAGGTGATCTTGTCCCCACTCGTGTCCAAAACGGGTGGAGGGTTTGTATTGATTATCGTAGACTGAATGCAGTAACCTTGAATGATCACTTCTCCATTCCCTTTATTGATAAAATAGTAGAAAGGCTTGTTGGGCATGTTTTCTACTGTTTCTTAGATGGTTATTCAGGGTACTACCTGGTGACGATTGCACCTGAGGATCAGGAGAAGACCACTTACTTGTCCTTTTGGTACATTTGCTTATAGGCGTATGCCTTTTGGCCTGTGCAATGCTCCCGCTACCTTTCAAAGGTGCATGGAAAGTATATTTTCTAAGTTCGTTGAACATTTTGTAGAGGTATTCATGGATGAATTAACAGTCCATGGAGACGCTTTTGATAGTTGTTTACACCACCTGACACTAGTGCTTTAAAGAGGTATTGATACTAACCTTGTGTTAAATTCTTTAAAATGCCATTTTATGGTCGAGCAAGGTATTTTATTGGGTCATGTTGTTTCCGTTAAGGGTATGCAGGTGGATAAAGCTAAGATTGATACTATACAATCTCTGCTTTACCCTACTAATGTGCGTGATATGCGTTCTTTTTTAGGACATGCAGGTTTTTATCGTAGGTTTATCAAAGACTTTTCGAAGATAGCTTCTTCGTTGTGTAAGCTATTGCAAAAGGCTGTCGAGTTTGTTGTAGAGGACGAGTGCTAGAGAGCGTTCGATTCTTTGAAGGACTTCTTGTTTCAGCTCCGAATATTCAGCCCCCTGATTGGTCTCTTCCCTTTGAGATCATGTATGATGCCAGTGACTATGTCGTCGGAGCGGTGTTAGGTCGTGGAGAGAGTACCTCATGCCATATACTACACCTCGATGACTCTGAATGAAGCTCCGCGCAATTATTTGACAACTGAAAAAGAGTTATTGGCGGTGGTATTTTCTTTAGAAAAATTTCGTTCTTATTTGCTTGGTACAAAAGTTATTGTGTACACTGAACATGCAGCTCTTCGTTACTTGATGACGAAGAAACAAACCAAGCAGAGATTGATTAGATGGATCTTACTCTTAAGTGAGTTTAATATTGAGGTGAAAGACAAGAAGGGTATCGAGAACTTGGTGGCTGATCAATTGAGTAGGTTGGTGTCATCCCATGTCTTGGAATCAATTTCTGAAAAGGATCCTATTAGGGATGAATTTCCTGATGAGCAGTTGTTCCCTCTAAGTGACTTGCATCCGTGGTATCCTGATATGGTGAATTACCTTGTCTCGGGTCAGTTTCCGCACCATTTTTCAAAGGCCCAACGTGATAAAATTCGAAGTGATTCGAAGCATTATGTTTGGGATGACCCATATCTGTGGAAGCATTGTGCTAACCAAGTGATTCGTAGATGTATTTCAGATAATGAGGTGACTTCTATTCTTACTTTTTCTCATTCATATGCTTGTGGAGGTCACTTTGGGCCAAAAGAACAGCGCGAAAGGTAATGGATTGTGGATTTTATTGGCCTTCGTTAAATAAGGATGCATATTTTTTCTGTAAATCTTGTGATAACTGCCAAAGAGTTGGGAATATATCCCAAAATAATGAAATGCCGCTAAACTCAATCTTATTCAGTGAGATTTTTTATGTTTGGGGCATGGACTTTATGGGGCCGTTTCCAACCACTTTCGGTTATATGTATATATGGCTTGCTGTGGATTATGTTTCATAGTGGGTGGAAGCAAAGCCCACTAGAATTAATGACGAGAAAGTGGTTGCAGATTTTATCAAAGCTAACATATTTTCCAGGTTTGGCATTCCAAGAGCTTTGATCAGTGATAAGGGAACTCATTTCTGTAATCGAACCATTGGAGCTTTGCTGAAGAAATACCATGTTACACATAAGACATCTATTGCGTATCATCTACAGAGCAATGGACAAGCTGAGGTGTCCAACAGACATGTGAAATCTATTCTGGAGAAGACAGTCAATCCGAATAGGAAAGACTGGAGTTTGAGGCTCGATGACGCACTATGGGCATATCGAACTGCTTACAAAACCCCAATCGAGATGTCTCTGTACTGATTGGTGTTTGGTAAGCCTTTCCATCTTTCGGTCGAACTCGAGCATAAGGCCTACTTGGCGGAGAAGAGTTTTAACATGAATCTTGATGAAGCTGGTTTGCATTGGAAGTTGCAAATTTCTGAGCTGGAGGAGATAAGTAATGAGTCCTATGAGAATGCCGCAATTTACAAAGCAAAGACAAAGGCATGGCACGGCAAAATGATCATGAGAAAGGACTTTGAGGTAGGACAGAAAGTTGACGGTGGTTGTTGCTTTTGTTTTTCTTCTCTTCCAAGTTGGCTTGTTTCTTTTGTTTTGATTGGTTGAATGTTGAGGCGCACACTTGGGGCACTAATAAGTTAGGAGAGAGGGGAAGAAGCGTGAAACATCCTACTTTCACACTTAGAATTATTTTACACATCTCCTTCCTCTCTACACTACTTCTCACCATTTTTGCATTTTTCAAGAACTTCAAAGCTTTGTATATTTTGGTTCTATGAATCTTTTAGCTTAAAAATTATCTTGGTGAAGATTTATTGAAGCTTCCTCTATTTGTGAGAATTTCTACTCTTTATTTATACTTGATTATCACTTGTTTTTCATGTTTGAATATATTGGTTTGTTGCATAGCTTGCTAAAAGTACTACTAGTATTGTTATGTTGATGAATTATTGCTAGATTTGTGATTTGCCTTGCTAAGGAAATCCCTTGTCAATTAGTAGCAAGTTAGGGTTTGGTTTGGATGTGCTACATCCTTATTTCTCCTTAAGGATTCAAGTGTGTTGTTATATGTTAAAAGCTTTTTTTAACATAAACGATCTTATTGTTCTCTTCTCTTAATCCTATTCTCGGATTGAACTTAGAAGCCGATCTTCTAGGTTGTCTTTGAATAAGGGTTTTATAGTATTGGAATCTTTACTACTTAGCTAATCATAAGGAGATTAAAAGATTTATTCTTCACATTAGGTGATTAAGATTATCGATTTTGAGTTGTTTTCGATGCTCGATACTCTAGTCGGAAGTGGATATTAATCGGAGCCAAGACCTCCTTCTTTGATTTCTAATTCACCGATTATTGAACTTATTTATTCTTGCTCAATTCCATTGTTTTATTAAGTTTCTTAATTAGTTTAATCATTAGCTTAACAATTTCATAAACCCCCTCTTTTCACTATCCTAGTTTATTTCATTTTAGTTTAATCCAAGTACATTTTAGTAACTCTAGTTCCCTATGGATACGAACATTGCTTCCCTACTACATTTATTTGTATTAGAAAGTAAGAGAATTATATTTGGTTTTGGCGCATACGACAAGGGCCTGCCATTAAGATATGGGTTATTTCGAATGCTCTTGTAGTTTTTAAACTATTCTGTTTGATCTTTTTGGACTCTCGAAAATATTGCTCAATGAAGTATTGAAGAGTCTCACTACTTGGTCAATTTTTGTTCATTAAGTGCTACTATATATATAGACAGTTAGAAAGCCTAGATTATTCATATCAAGAGGGGTTTTGTAACCGTAATCATTAAACCCATTTAATGTTGAGATCAAATATTTGAAATCAAAAGATCTCGAAGATTTTTTGAGATCTCATAAAGATACGTGGGTTTGTTAGCACTTAACATTAATTACAAAACTGACTTAACCACGTGCAAGATCTTTAAAGAATCCAATCATCGAATTCTTTCAAATTATTTCGTGGGTCAGTTTGTTAACCTGCTGGTCTGCTTAATTGTTCTAGGAATTGTTCTTCAGATCAGTCGTGTTACAACCACTAGACACTGGTCTTGTGTTTGCAACATACCAAGATCAGTCATCACAAATATACTATACTACTTTAAACATTCTTTACAACAAAAAGACTAAGTAAAAAACCTAAGGCTACTCTTCAGTCTTCATGTTTTTCATTACTTGGACACTTGGATTCTCCATTGATAGCACACATCAGTTTTGATGAAGTTGATCTACATGTCTCAAGTACTGGAATACCTCTGTGTCAAACATGCACAATACAATATACAATATATGACATGAAAGGTAATATTACCCAGAATGAGTAAAACAAGAACAGTATACTTCAGCTCTTTTCAAAACAACTGCATAAACTCATTCAATAACAATTGTTCCTGTCAACTGTTTTTAACAGCTGTTTGTGACACCTGTTTGACTCATCTGTTTGTCATCACTCAAAACATTAAGGGACACAACAAATTCTCCCTTTTTGATGATGACAAACATTTTGATGTTTTTCCTGCAATAAACAAGTTAGTCACAGAAGGCTTCAAAACACATGGAACCATTTTTGAATTTTTTGAATTTTCTAACTCATAAAGAAAATAACAAACTAAATAAAAAATTCTAAACTCAAAGTGAAATAACTAACTATTTCAACTTAACAAGACTAAGAACAACTATCTTGAAAGTTGCAAAAATCTGGCCATGAGAACAACTATCCAGAACAGCTGTAAAAAGAAACTTTTATTGACTCAACTAACTAACTAAGTCACTAACCAGAACTATTTTCTTATACTATACTAAACACTTAGGCTTCAAGACTAATAATCAGACTAAGGTTTATTCTACTAGTCTCATTTGGCTTTATCAAAACTTCAAATTTAACCTAATCTCCCCCTTTTGGCATCATTAAAAAAGTAATCACGGACAAGTAAAGCAAGCAAATTTCATGCATTCATCCAAAAGTTAGGCCATACTACCAAAATGTTAAACCTGTCAACAGTCACTAGTGAGTCATCAACTCACTATCCTAAAAACAGTTTAAAAAGTTAGCAAGACAAACCAGTAAAGTATGAAAGGAAACCAAATTACAGACAAATTGTTTTGTAATAAGGTAGGGAAAACATAAATACTAAAGGCAGATTGGCAGAACGGGAAAGGGAAATAAGAAGGCTAATGGCAGGCATCATTCATCATCATCATCATCCTCATCAAGCTCAGCATCAGGATCAGAGATTTCATCATCATCTTCAGAAACCTCTGCATTTTCTTTAGATTCATGTGTAGCTTTCTCTATTGAAGAAGTTTCTCTTGCATCCTTCTCAATATCAACTGGTTCCCCTGCTAGTTTAGTTTTCCCTGAAGATTGACCAGCATCCTCTTTTGTTTCCCCTGCCATCTATAAAACCTGAAGTTCTGTCGCTATCAGCTTCTTCTCCAGATACACCTGTTGCTGAGCCATACTATCACTCAACCCTCTAACCAATGTCATTAACGTGCTAAGGGCTTCCTCCTACTTTTCCATCCTTCCTAGAAGGGGAGTGAGATCTGCTGAAGAAATAGACACACTCACTAGTAGAAAAATCCCCTATTAGTATCGTTTTTTTTAGCTTATTAGTATCGATTTTCACACGATACTAATAGAGGCGTTAGTAATAGAGAATTCTATTAGTATCGTTTGTGAAAAACGATAGTAATACATACTATTAGTATCGTTTTTATTAAAAAACGATAGTAATAGAGAGTCTATTACTATCGTTTTTTAATAAAAACGATACTAATAGAGGATCCATTAGTATCGTTTTTTACTAAAAACAATAGTAATAGACTCCATATAATACTAATATTTTTTTATTTAAATTTATATTTGATTTTTGGGCCAAAAATATATATATATATATAAATATGCATCCTTTTGGCATTATCTGCAGCCCTGTTCAATTCTGTATAATGTACAATAATATAATATTTTTTTAATTAATTAAAATTTTTAAACCATACATATATATAATAGAAGTTCGATGTATATATTCATATAAAATATAGTTTACAAGAACGAGTTGGATATGATCGATGTTTGCGAAGTAACTATAAATAAAATGTATAAATAATGTGCTACTAATACAAATTTTACTTAATTAGGATCGGACAATAAGAAATTTAGCCTGAAGAACCTCGCCCATTGCTCGCGAACCTCATCCAACTCTCATTTGGTATATGGGGCAGATCTTCCAATGTAGTCCTTAAAAATCAAAGATTGAAAAAAAACATATAAGTAATGTTATAGACGCCATCTTGCTTAGAGTTTTAGGGCCACAATATTTGCAAACTAAAAAAAAGGATGTTCTGTTGTAGACCTACCTAAGCATGACGGGCAAATGAAAGATAATTTGCACTAAATAATTAAACTTTGAGTAATCTTGGCTTAAAACATGATTTGCATGTGTTTTTAAGGTTTATCCATGTTCTATATCATTCATGAAACATTAAATGACTTATTTGCATGTGTTTGGCAGAAAATAGGGTGTTTTGAACAAATACAAGGCAAACACAGTTATTTTAGCTATTTTTGGGGTTTTCATGGCAATTTTCCTACCAACCAACCTATATCCTGCTTTTAAGGTTTATCCATGTTCTATATCAATCTTATAAGCATTAAGTGACTTATTTGCATGTGTTTGTGCGGAAATATGACGTTTTGGAACAAAAACAAGACAAATATGACATTTTTTATGGTGTTTTCGTTTCCGTATTCCTACCAATTAACATATATACTGTTTTTAAGGTTTGTCTATGTTCTATATCATTCGTGCAATCATTAAATGACTTATTCGCATGTGTTTGGGAGAAAATAGGACGTTTTAGAACAAAATCAAGGCATATAAGTCATTTTGGCTAGTTTTTAGTGTTTTCGTTCCCATGTTCCTACCAATCAACCTATATACTGTTTTTATGATTATCCATGTTCTGTATCATTCATGTAAGCACTAAATGACTTATTTGCATCTGTTTGGGCGAGAATAGGGCATTTTGGAACAAAAATAAGGCATATAGGTCATTTTTGGTAAGATTTTGGTGTTTTCGTTCCCATGTTCCTACCAATCAACCTATATATTGTTTTTAAGGTTTATCCATGTTCAATATCATTCTTGTAAATATTAAATGACTTATTTGCATGTGTTTGGGCAAAAATATGGCATTTTGGAACAAAAATAAGAAGCATAGGTCATTTTTGGCTAGTTTTTAGGTGTTTTAGTTCCCATTTTCCTACCAATCAATATATATATTGTTTTTAAGGTTTATCCATGTTCTATATTATTCTTGTAAGCAATAAATGACTTATTTGCATGTGTTTGGGGGAAAATATGGCGTTTTGGAACAAAAACAAGGAGCATAGGTTACATGTTTATTAATTATTAGATAATACCCGAGCAAATGCTCGGTTTATTTAACTAAGGTAGTTATTTCTTGTATATAAATTATGGAAAGCATGCATTCAATACTATGGTATATAATAAGTTGGGAGGGAAAATAAGAGTTTAAGGGGAAATTTTTTTTCAAGTGGCTTGCATTTTAGTATGTAGTATAGAATAGAGTGACGCGATTGCGATCTCATGCCACAACTACGCCCCCGTTTAAGAATCTAATCATTTACCATGTCAATGGGCACCCATCCCCCATTAATGATCGACATAGTTAGATTTAGATCCTTGAGACGGCCCACGCAAGCGACAGTGAGATTGTGTAAAGCGATAAGCAAGAGTGTTTAAAATTAGAAGCAAGTGATTGGTTACATTGATTTAAGCAAAAGCAAAGCAAAGAAAGCAGTTGAAACAAAAGGAACAAAACCAAAGTAAAACAAAAACAAAATAAAACAGGAGTAATTCAAAAGAAATCAAAACAAATCAAGAGAATCGAACCACAAGGCAAGTAAATTAGGCACATAATTCCCAAAATCATCAAATAAGGTTGTGGCACAACGCCATCAACCATCCAGTGTCCTCAGGTCGGGTACCTCTTGCCCCTAACAAAGCAAACATCCTCAAACTATCGTCTCAATCCTATATCTAATCCTAAAAAACTAAGCAACCAAGAAATAAAAGGGGAGTTGAAAAGAACTCACCAAGGCATCACCATCTTCAACTGCTTTACCCTCTCCATCATAATTCATTCTAGCATCAATAAAAAAAAACAAAAACCAATAAGGACATGGGATTAAAACATAAAGCACCAAAGTACACAACGATCACCATACATCCAACTACGATTCATTTCTAAGAACAAAACAACGATCACTCTAATCACAACTATATAGAAGTAGACTTTTGTAACATTTCAAAACAACACATACTAGCACAAAAAAATCACATAACATGCTATACAAAATACTTGTTCATTTCATCAATCAGAAATTATATACGAGGCATATTATAGATCATTGCATGGATAATGAATACAAACACCAATTCCATACAAAAAGTACACCGAATACAGTTTACTGAAAGTAGCCTGTCAAAAATGATTCTAGGCAATAATAGAGACTTACATATACAAAAAAAAAAACCCACTACTAATAAAATCCTTAATTCAACATAATGGGACGAAAGAACCTCGCCCATTGCTCCTGTACTTCATCCATCTCCACTTTTGTGTATGGATCATTTCTTCGAACAAACTCGTTTTAATTAAGAATTGAGTTCTTTTTAATTATTATTTTATCATTAAAAGGAAGAAAGGATTAAAAAAATATTGCTAAAAAAGAGATCACATGTAATAGGAGCTCATTTCTATGGTTTCATTTAATATATGGATGTAAATCTTAACTCTTTTATTGATATCATGTTAGGAAAATATTGACTCTTCATTATGCTCTCAATGAGGTAAAATCGGAAAACTAAACTTGGCATAGAATATGTAAAAACAAACTAAACAACGAAATGTTGATAATTATAATAAACAAGAAATCAATTAACAGACAAATTTCCAACAATTTTAATTCACATAATTGGTAACAACAACAAAAAAGTATAAAATTAGTCATGATAGTTAGCCATAAATTTGATTTCTAAGACCATAATGTGTATTATTAAAAAGTTCATGTGAAAATTGAATTACTTGAGACCACATAGAAAAATTGAAAGTACAAGGCTACCAAATAGAATTTCCTTACTAATTATCATTCAAGCATTTTGACAAACACTTTGTGGGCATGAACTAGTTGTGTGATTTTTCACATAAAGAACATAATAATAGTGAATCTAATTATCATTCAAGCATTTTGACAAACACCTTGTGGGCATGAACTAGTAGTGTGATTTTTCACATAAAGAACATAATAATAGTGAATCTAAAGCATTTCCAATTAAAATTCAACCACAAATCAACAATAACAATCACATATTGAAACTAGTTGAACAATATAACAACAATAACAATATGTTTAAAAGAAATTAAATAAATAAAAAAAAAACAGAAGCAAATTAACCTCAATCAATTGTAGTAGCAGGCCAGGGAAACCAGGACCAGTCGAACCAGCCACGAGCAGCAGTCGAACCAGCCACGAGCAGCAGTCGAACCAGCCACGAGCAGTAGTCGAACCACGAGCAGCAGTCGAACCACGAGCAGCACTCGAACAACAGCAGCAAACGAACAACAGCAGCAGCAGTCGAACAACATCAATCGAAGAATCAGTCGAACCACCAGCAGCAGCAGCAGGTCGACGGAGGAAGATAAAGTGGCAGGTCGTCGACGGAGGAAGAAGCAGCGGCAGGTGTGTTCAGTGGTGGAAAAAGCTAGGGTTAGTATTTGGGGGTTTTAATTTGGTGATGAGGAATATAGGCTTTTTTTTTTAAAAAAAAAAAAAAAACATCCATTGCTATCGTTTCTCTTAGAAACGAAACTGATGTATAAACTATTAGTATCGTTTTTGTTAAAAACGATACTAATAACGTTTCTATTACTATCATTTTTAGCAAAAACGATACTAATAGTGAATTATTACTATCGTTTTTATTAAAAATGATACTAATAATTTCTCTATTACTATCCTTTTTACCAAAAACGATACTATTATAGTATTATTACTATCGTTTTTCAAATAAACGATACTATTGGGGCGATACTAATAGACAATTTTCTACTAGTGCACTCATCATAGTAAAATGGTGCATCTCTTTATAAAATCAAGAGTTTTTACTAGTCGAAAATTGAGTAATGGAGACAAGTGACGTGAGTATGGGTGAAAATTGGGTAATTCAAGTAATAATATCAATCAAATTAACAAATTCCACAAAATAAAAGCTGTAATTCGACAAAATCGACATATACATTAATTTCCTCATACTACAAAATCGACATCAATCCCCAATTAAACCCTAATTCAGACTTTTCAACTTCACTTACAACAACCATAACTGCATTAAACCCTAAGCAACAAGTTAGAATAATGTTTACCTGATTTCGAGTCTTTCACCTGAGTTCAATTGCTGACTTTTTTTATATTCACTTTGCATTTTTTTGTTCGTTCGTCGTTTAATTGGGAAATTTTTCTGGGATTTGTTTGCAATTGTACGTTATTTATAGCGGTTTAATTGGGGGTTGTTCGATTGGGACCTACTTTAACGGTTGTATTCATTAGAAATTCATTTTGTGGGCCCATGAAACCGGCATTTTCTCTAATTACCTGTAAAATGAGATGCAATCAAAAGGTTTTGAGAGTTAGTGAGGGTTAATTATAATTTAAAAGGTTAATGAGAGTCTTTTTCAAAGTCATCACAATTAGTGAGAATTTCTAACAAAAAATCTTCTTATTATTAGTACTTGATGAATTAGTTTTCAAATTCTTAGCATTTAGTTTCAAGTTGTTTCATGGTGTTATTTGGGTGTAGATTTGAGCATACAAATATTTTGGTTTTTGTCAGATTTTTGGTTGTTGAATATGCATCAAAGGATAAGGAATGTTAGACATTAATCAGCTTTAGGTCATATTCCAAGTCTCCCCACCCAATTCAGCCAAGACAAACACCTGAAAGAAGATGTGATGTTTGAACCCTAGATGTCACTCCAGTAACATTCAAAAGACTTATGCTAATTTGAGACAATCCTCATGGCATCAACATCACTCTGTATATCAAATCTGATGATGGTTCTCCATTGGCTGTTCCAGATGATTGGCAACACTAAATTTTGAAAGGTCTTGAAAGAATCTAAATAAGGCAAGTTTGTTCAAGTAATCAAGTCACAACACAACTTTATAAAATAAAATAAAATGAAATGAAATGAAATAAAATAAAATAAATAAAGATTGCATAAATCTTAGAGTAGTAAGCAAATTAAGGTATGGTCACTAAGAGAGCCCATCACTTGAGCCTAATATAGATCTTTACATTTCCAATAAAACTCATACTCTTTAAGAAAGGATGGCAAAGAGTAGAAGTGCAGTAATCATGTTATATGCCTCAGCTAAAACTAGAAACTTATGTCGGTCACCACATCACATGTATCAACATTCATCCACTCATATTACTGTATATCTCTTAAATTCGTTCACTTTTCTAAAATTTATTTCCACAAATTTTCCTACCCAACCTATTTTTGGACCTTATCAAAACGATTTTATGGCAAAGCAATAATTTATTTCTACTATTAATATATTAATACAAAACTAATTAATATGAAGTGTGAGACTCACATTTTTTTAATTATATATCACAATAGAGAAATCCCATGGTTCGTTGTCTTCATCCATTGTGGAAAAAACACGTTTTGCTTTAATTTGATAAAACCAATAGTGAATTCTTCCAATTTATAAGGGCTAATTGGATCTCTTCACACAGGAGTTGACGGGATTGGATTAGATTGAATTGAATTAGATAATCTATAAATAAATATTATTAAAAGGCGATTTTCGCGCCGTATTGTGCCACATAGGCGCCCATCCATCATGCCCGTCATCGCTCCACATTACGCCACGTAGTTTTGTATATGTGGTACTCTCTAATGTATATGTGTGACACATAAGCATGCTACATTGTTTTTTATTTAAAAAAATGTACAGAGCTAGATTTGAACTTGCAACCTCTTACAAATCAAGATTATATATTTACTTTTATTAATGATCTAATTAACAATGTAATTTTATATATTCCTATTATTAAATATAGGGTGGTTTTATTTCTTCACAAAAGTAGAAAATACATATATATCAAGTAAAAAAATAAAAAGGTAACACCCGAGGCAACGTCTGGGATGACACACTAATTTAAATATAATATCTTGAGCTATATATATATATATATATATATATATATATATATATATATATATATTATAAATTAAAGTCAAGAAGTACACACATTAAGACGAATCATACCTGATCTCGCTTTAGAATGGATTGAAATAAATTAGAATAGATAATTAAATTGAATTGAGATTATAAACTCATGAAAAGAACCATAAAAGCCCTTTATGTCCACAAGATACTACAAAACTTCACTCATTTATAGGATCTACATTTCTTTATAATATCGATATTGATTGTGGGCTTAAATCGAAACCCTGCTATCACAATTTAGGGTAATTTTACCTAATACCTGAATCACTCACATGGAAACGGCAAAGGAATCCACTCACATAGATTTGATGAAATTCAAAGTCAAATCTCGCACCTGGCAATCTAAGAACTTCTCTAATGCCGCAACTTTCCAACATAGAAAAAAATAATAATAAATAAAAATAACTTAGTATACATTTTGTTGTGGTTTCAAAAACATTGATTGGACATTGCTCCAAATTCCCAACCAAGAAAGCCGGTCATACATAGAGAGCATCAAGTTTCATCGTACTAAGGAGTAGCGCTGTCAGATTGGGTCAGAACTGATTTAACTGAACTGACCTAACTGAAACTGAACTGTTTTGGGTCGACCTGAAATTACCTGAAACTGAAAGTGAACTAAACTGAATGAACTGATAACTGAAGAAAAATATCGAACTGAACTGAACTGAATCTGAAACCAACTGAAACTGAAGTTAACTGCTAAATATCTGAAAAATAACTGAACTGAACGGAAACTGAACTGAAAATTGAGTATCTGAAAACAACTGAACTGAACTGAAACTGAACTGAAAATCCAGTATCTGAAATTAACTGAACTGAAACTGAACTGAAACGGTGTATCTGAAATTAATTGAACTAAAACTGAACTTAAAAGAAGATAACTGAAGCTAACTGAAATTGATCTGAAAAGTTGATAAGTTGATAACTGAGTCTAACTGAAACTAAAAATGATTTGAAACTAATTTAATTTGAATATTACTAAACTGAATAATAAAATGATACAATATTATCAGAACTGTTTTGAAACTGAGCTAATATTGCTCTAAAACGAAATTGATCTGAATATTGATTACATAATTAATAATTTTATACAACCATGTCAATATGATCAATTTATTATAAAATTACTTGTGAATTGTGACATTTGTGAGTTGTGACTTGTAGTATGGTTGGAAAAATTAATAATAATTCAAATTTTATTTTAAAAAATTATTTAATATCATTAATTAAATCAATATATTAAAAGTAATCATTGAAATTAATTAATGGGTTGTTTAATGGGTAACATAAAATTAATTAATGAATGTTAAGTTTTAATTTTGTATAACATTTGGGGTACTTTATTTTGTTTTCTATGATGAATAGGTACAATTTAAAAGTAAGTCCTAACAACAATTTAACAATACAAAATAACACAAAGTATAGAGAAAGGGAATTGTTCTATAGATGTTGATTAAAATACCCACAAAACTTACAAGTTGTTTAAAAAAATGTACAACTACAAAATTAAAAATATTTTTGCTTCTTTTTTTGGGGTTGACTTAAGATCTTTAGGTAAAGTTGCAAATATAATCCACAAAAGTGTTGTTTATATATGGGCTCTCAGGTCAAATAACAAAATGAAAGCCAAAAGGCTTAATTATTGTTATATGAAGACTCATCATAGAGCACTTGTCCCAAAAAAAACTCCAAATAGATAACCAAATAAAGGCTTTCAACTTAAATACTATGGGCATAAGAACTCCTTGCAAAGAATATCAAAAACTGAAAATCAAAAGATATAGAGTTCCAAAGCATAGGTTCTTAAGGGCATCTCATTATTCTCAATCAAATGTTTAAGAGTTGCCAGCAAAAGAACCTACGGGCATCTCTAATTAACCAACCAATCAAGCATAACAATGGTGGCACAATTTGAGTTCAATTAGGCATCCACATTCGATTGTGCATCACCAATGGTGGCACAATTTGAGTCCAAATCCTGAAACACAAAATTATTAACCAAAATTAAACATTTTACCATATTGATTAAAACTAATTTTAAAAAAAATAAAGAACAAAGGGCACGTACGTCATCATATATACTATCGACATCAAACTCATCACGGGATTGTCGAGCATGTGAAGGGGTAGAAGTAGAAGTATGACCAGAATCATAGAATTTATACATTTCCACAAGGGTATCACTTACTTCCTTCACCCGTGATTCTACCTCCTCAGGAATATACAACTTTGACAACCCTTCTCTAACAACAACCATCTTGCATTGTGGATTAAGTACAATGGCTATTGATAGAAGTGTAGAGTGATCTCCCCAATACTTATCAAACTTTTCCAACATGGCGGAAGCCATGTGTTGAATGCTTTCAACTTGATGTTTATTGCCTGACACTAAAAATCTTTCAATTGCAACAACACTAGCAAAATAGAGGTTAGCAGTAGGATAATCAGAACCAGAAAACATCTCAGTGATAGTGTGGAAAGGATGAAGAAATGTACAAACATACTCAACAACAGTCCACTCCTCTGGAGTAAGAATAAACCTATTAAACACATATGACGTATCAAGAACAACAAACAACGACAAGGCATCCTTGGCCTCTAGTGCTCTCTTTAACATCAAATAAGTGGAATTCCACCTAGTTTGGCAATCTACTCTCAATTTCTTCCCTTTAAAATCAGAGTTGGACTCACTAACACACCTCTCAAAGTCACACAAACGACCATCAGACCCAGAAATGTAATTCACAGCCTGGCGAAGTTTCAAAACGCTTGTATCTATCACTTTCATGCCCGATTGGACAATCAAGTTCAAAATATGAGCGCAACAACGCACATGAAAAAAACGCCCTTGTAAAGGAAGTGTACCAAAAGAAAGCAGATCAGATTTCAACTGAGCTACCATCACATTCATAACTCCTGCATTATCATAAGTAATAGACAATGCTTTCTTTTCTAACCCCCACTCCTTGATGAGTCCAATCACAAACATATAAATGTCTACACCTCTATGGGGCGGGGGAAAGTAGCGGAAGTTAAGAATATGACTCTTTAAATTCCAATTACTATCAATGTAGTGGGCTGTAAGAGTCAAAAATCCCCTAGTGGTGCAAGCTGACCAACAATCACAAGTAAAAGATATTCTACTGGTAGCTTCGGAAAAAGAATGAAATCGGACCTTCAAGGCTTCAACAAGCGAGTCAGAGGCAGAGAGTGAAGAGAGGAAGAGAGGAACGACGAATGGGTTGTGTTTATGAGACAAATGATTTTAGGGTTTAGGTTAGGTTTTATATAAATCAAAATGAACGAGTCAGATTTAATCAACTATAAATCTAAGGGCTAAGAATTGTTCAGAAAATAAAATCTAATTTTATTTGGGTATTTGTGGCCTTAATCCTAGGGCTGAGATTGAATCTACTACAAATCTAATGGCTATTATTAGTGATCCATGTGCTTTTGATCTTAGGGCTTAGATTTGAGGAAATAAAAATATAATAATGGCTATAAATGAGTAATTTATATTTATCATTTATGTTTGTGAAGAAAATAATGTATAACTTTATATGTAATTTATGATAAAAAATCATGTATTTATTCTTTTTATCATATAAACGCATAATGATATTATATCTAATATATTAAATTACTAATCACTATTAATCCATTATAAATTTATAATGATACTATTAAGTAATATTTATGATACATATTTATATGAGTATATGACTATATGACTATATGTATATTGATATTATTTTATTTGTTATAACATATGTGATAATATTATAATGTAAAGATTAACAAGAACAAACACAGATCTAACGTAGTTCACTAATTATAATTCGAAAAACTTCGGGGGCGTTGCCCCTTAACCCCCACCAGGGCGCGTTGCCCCTGGACCCTAACTCACTGACCACCGTTTTGATTAGATTTTGGATTGATGGTGATGACTAGTGATGTTGTCGATGAGGATGATGAATTCACAACGATGAATGAAGAATAATGGTCATGAAGTATTATTACTGATGAACTGGTGATGGATTGATGGTGATGACCGGACACTATGATGAGTAGATTGATGAGGATGGGTGGTGAATTGATGATGATGATGAATGATAGTCATGAAGGATTGTTGTTGATGAACTAATGATGGATTATTGGATTATATTAGTGGTGATCTGATGACCGATGACTATGATGAATAAGTTGTTGAATTGTCATTGTTGATGATTAGAATGATGAAAGATGATGATCGGGATGCATGGTGAATCGATGACGATGAATGATTAACGATGGTCATGAAAGATTGTTGCTGATGAAATGATGATGGATTGATAGAGACGAGTGATGACTGATAACTATGATGAATAGGTTGTTGTTGATGATCATGAATGATCATATGATGATGGATGATGTTAATGATGACAAATGATGATGGCGAATATATTCAAAAAATAGTATAATATAAGTTATTATATACTTATATTATTATATACTTATAATAAGTTATATTGTTATATATCATATATTTATTAATTATTATATATTTTATATATTTATTAGTATATTACTCCCTTCGTTTTTATTAATTTACTCACTTCACTTTTCACACTTGCCGAGACAAAACTTTGAAGATTAATATCTTTAATTTTGTGTTTGTAAAAATTATAAAAATTAGATTATAAAAAACTACATGTTGAAACGAATCCAACAAGACCCCACATGACTATTTTTTTCTTGTGTATAAATCACAAACGATAGTCAGTAAACTTATTAATAATGCCAAATTCAAACTGAGTAAACTAAAAAAGTGGAGGTAGTATAAGTTTATAGGACAAGGACAAAGGATTAATAGTTCTATATAATATAAGCATTTAAGTTAATGCTTAATAATTATAATAATTATTTAATTTTTTCTTAAAAATAGAATAAGAGAAGAATCGATCTTAATGATATTTTGCAACTTTTATTGGAAAAATTCAAATCCGCCACCATCTAAAATGAGACTAAAAGTAGACGAAATGAGACAGAACCGAAGATAATTGTTTTAAACAAGTTATCTGAAATAATTGAATTGAAACCGAAAATAACTGTTAAAATTCTGCATATAAATAACGGAACTAAAACTAATCGAACTAAAACTGAAACTAAATTATATTTATATGTTCAAAATTTGTATCCGGAACTGAAATTAATTGTTACAAATTTATAATCTGAAATGTCCTGAACTGAAACTAACCAAACCGAAAAAAATGAAACCAAAACTGAACTAAATTGTCCACATTTTGAACTGAACTGAACTGCACCTATTCGACTAATAAACTATTTGGTTAAATTGAACAATTAACTGAAACTGAACTGAACTGAAATCAAAATTAACTGAACTGGAAAATAAATTAACTGAAATTAACTGAACTGAAATGACCCAAACTGATTGGTTAAAACCAAAACTGAACTGTTGACCTGAATTGACAGTGCTGCTAAGGAGTACTTCAACACCATTTCCCCATCGGATTATGCCAGATATGTATTCCTGTGATAAGAGTTTTGCGATATGATTCAGTTAACATTATCTTGTGAGAAAAAAGTTCACAAAAGGGAATAACCTGATATAATTGGATAAGCAAAAATAACCCATTCAAACTAATCTATAACATCTATTAAAAGGTGCGCGAAGCACTATGATTGTGCCACGTAAGTAGTAACATAATTCTGACACATGCAAAAGCGCCATGTCATCACAATAATGTTGGTATTTAATTTTAAAAAAAATACTTTGATTGTAGGGAGATTTGAACATGGATCTTTTGTATGGAAAGATAGGTAGTTACCAACTCAACTCTATTTATATGCCGATGTAAATATGCTTCTTTATAAATTATAACTATATTGTTTAGGAAAAAATAAAGAGAGACAAAAAATATTATTTAAAATAAAAATGGGAGAAGTTAGCACACAATAGCTTTGCTCTAACACAATGGTTTTTGACTAATTGAATTGCAATTCGTCCACAAAATCTATCTACAATCTAAAATATATAATTTCCAATTTATTTTGTTCATCATGATACCTAGATTTGTTATTTGTGTTTTCCCATATAGGCCCTGTTCTTTTGGACTTAAAAGCTACCATAATCAGATCAGAGTTAGTCAAATCAGATCAGATCAGATCAGACATTATTATTTCGAGCATTGTTTTTTCCGCTCGACATTTTCCGACGACGGTTTTCGGACTGACTTTTTCAGCGTTGTTATTCGGCCGACTTTTCCGATGACGATTTTCGGGACGACTTTTCCGACGAAGGTTTTCGGAATGAATTTTCCTGCGATGATTATTCGGTCGACTTTTCCGGCGGTGATTATTCGACCGACTTTTCCGGCGACGATGCTCAAGCCGAGTTTTTCGGCGACGATTTTCAGGACGACAGTTTACAGACTAACTTTTTCCGACAGTGATTATTTGGCCGTCTTTTCCGGTGACGATTTTCAGGCCGCGTTTTTCGGCGACGGTTTTCGGTATGACTTTTCCGGTGACGGTTTTGGATTTAGATTGAATGAAGGGTTTGAAAAGAATGAAAAGTAAAATACTGAAGAGGTGAAATGAAATGAGCTTGAGGCTTTGGGCTCATTAAATTTTTGTCCCTACTAAAACTAAAACTAAAACTAAAATAAAAATAAAAAAAATTAAAAAAATTAAAATTAAAATTAAAATAAAAAATAAAAAAATTACAATTAAAATTAAAATTAAAATAAAAAATAAAATTAAAACTAAAATTAAAATAAAAATAAAATAAAATAAAAATAAAAATTAAATCAAATCAGAAAAACTCAAATCAGATCATATCAGATCAGACAAACTCAAAACAAATCAGATCAAATCAGATCAGAGAAACTCAAAACAAATCAGATCAAATCAGATCAGACAAACTCAAAACAAATCAGATCAAACCAGATCAGTCCTAAAAAACAGAGCCATAGTTGATGTTTGATATGCAATGCAAATTGAGGGTGATTTTGCCAACTCGAGTTTGTTTCAGTTGTTCTTGGTGTTTCAACAAACGACAGTTACCATCCGTGCTAAAAGATCTGTTAATTATAGCGCCTTTATCAATGCACTATAAAAACAAACTGTTGGACTCGGGGCAACGCCTGGGAAAAAAAACTAGTTTATCATTAAAATGAGTTGGGTCAAGCGGTAAGCAGTTTGATATCGCTTAAGAGATGTCTTTGATTCAAGCCTCACCAAATACAAAAAAAATCTTACTGAGAAATTCACCAACCAAAGCCATTGTGTAACACGGGTCAAACCCGAGAGTAGTCTTAGCTAAGGCCAGATGGGCAAACAAAAAACCTATTTTATTAGCCTGTTTTATACTTTTATAGATTGGGTTATTTTTTCCATAGCAATTCTTATTATGTTAAATATTGAAGGAAAATCTTTTTCTACCATTATTTATTTATCTTTTTTGCCAAAACCAACGAACTAGCTCAAGCATGTGTTGAGCTTGTAGCTAGAGTACCAAGAGAGTCCTACCAATAACCCAATTTTTCAAATAATTCTATGCTGTATATTAAATCTCCAGATGAATTTGTTATCCACCACAGCCCACAGGTTACATCCCTTTCATATAATCATGATATACTGTAGGACCGAGTCAAATTACATCCCTTTCATATATTCATGGTAAACTGTAGGACCGAGGCAAAGATAATTGAGGCCCTTTGTGGAACACATAAATTAGGCCCTTCTACAGTTCTAGTTCTAGCTATTGCACATTGCACCAAAAACAAAAATTAAGAAATAATTTTATTTTATTTTTTTTAAAAAGGGTGATTTTGAAGATTGTTAAAAAAAAAAATAACTACAGACTACAGTATAACAAGTAAAACAAGGATAAAAGAAGATGTTGGACGTCAATGATAGCCCCCATGACCATGAGTCCATGACAATATTTAGAAAATAAATATGAGGCATAATTGAAATGTAATGTGATTTGAACCTTACATCTCAATATCTCATGTAAGAGAGGAATAAACCCGACAACTCTTTATCACTACTGCAAAATAACTTACGGAGTATAAACTCCGTAATTTCTTTAACTAATTACATAGGTGCCATCTCGCAGGTTCTACACCACTATCACCGTCCACCGGCCCTACTATATTGCCACATCGTATATGACATAGGGCCATATCGTCTAAGTCTCCACTCTTATTTAATATATGCATTTAGTAGCTGGGAGACCAATTATATTGCTCTATTTGTGTCAAAAATAAATGGAGGTGGTGCCGCGTACAATTGAAGTTAAAACATTACGTGGGCAATAAACGACACCCTTGGGACAATAATTGTGTTACACAGGACAATAATTGTTTTGCATAGGACAATAATTAAGACAATCATTCAAAAACCGCTAAATGCATATAGCAGCTAATAGTTTATCATTCCTCATATCGTCACAAAATAACTTATGTTATTAAAAAACTAGATTAGTCTTCTGTGCAATTTACGGTTACATATGAAAAGAAAATTGTAGATTGATATTTAAACAAACAAAAAAAAAAAAACAATATGTTTCCTACAGCAACATAGAAAAATTACTTGGAAAGAATTGTGGACATTTTACCAAAATAATGCTACAACCCAAACTAATTACGAAAATACTATCATACAAAAATTATTTACAAGAGTACTATCCAAATCAATTTTATTTTTTTATTTTTTTTATTTATATATAATTAAAATGCGACTTAACTCAATCGCGAAATTCAAAAAAAGCACCTGAGATAGCGATTATATTAAAAAAAATAGCAAAATTAAAATGCGGCTTAGCTCAATCGCTATTTAAGATAGCAATTTCGTTTATATTAAATTGCAATTTTGTTGAGTTGAAAAAAACGCAACTGAGAATTCATTTCACTCGCTAATTAAAAAAAGCAGTAGCGTCAAACTACACAACACCAAAAGCACCAAACTAGAGGCCGACGAACCACCAAAGCCGGCGGCGGCACGACCGACCTGTCCCCGTGCCGCCGCCTACCTACATTCAACACTTGTAGTTCTTCTTTCCCTTGTAAGTAATAATTTAGCCCAAATTCAATTTTTAGTTTTAGGTTTTGATTTACAAAATTTTGTTGTTTTGGCATGATTTACCCAAATTTAGGGATAAATAGGAACAAAAATAGATTAATTACGATAAATGTGTTTAATACAATGTGATAAATTTGTTGTTTTGGCATGATTTACAAAAAAATTGTTGTTTTTGCATGATTTACCCAAATTTTATTATTTTGGCATGAATTACACAAATTTTGTTGTTTTGGCATGAATTACCAATGTTGTTGTTTTGGCATTGTTGATTTTGGGTGATAGTAATATTGATGTCCAACTTTTGCAAAAAAAAAAAATTTCTAAAATAAGGTACTTTTTATAGAGTGAGCTTTGATGGTGAATTTTTGGAGTTATGCTGATAATTTTTTTCAATGATTTTTTAAAATATTGATGTAAATATTTTACATTAATTATGATAATACTGATGGTAGTAATGTTAATTTTTTTTTAAATAATTAGAAAAAATTGTCAAGAATAAGCCAACTTTTTGGCGATTTTCCACAAGAATAAGCCAAAAATAGGTCAAATATAATGATTATTTAACATGTTAATTTCTATTTTTTTTTTCAAAAATATTATTTCAATGAATTTGGGGTTGGATCCACAATTATTTTATTTTTTTGGCAATTGAGGTGAATCGTTTTGTAATACAAACTTGTTGTTGTGATGGAATCTTCTTTAAGTCAATGTGGGGTGTCAATTGGTGAATACACAAGATTCCTCACAGATGAAAATTATTTTTAATAAAATTTGTCAAATTGTAGCCTCTTGAACCCACACCACATGCATCAACTTCTAAAAATTTTGAGACAAGAGGTCGGTTATTTGTTTGTTTGGAGCGTAATAATGTTGATGAATTTGGATATAATGGAGCGGGAGCGGATAGTGATGAAAATGAACTTGCAATGGAAGGCAATGATGTTCCATAAGATATAGTATCCCGTCCCAATTTTTAATGAAGTGCCACAGTTGAATCAATACTAAAGCACTCCATTTTTGGAGAACATGGTCAATAAACATCTCATATTAGATTAGTTGAAGTATGTGGTAAAATCTTATTCCATCTCAAAGAATCAAGTCTTCAAAGTAGTGGAGCTAGATTCCATGAAATATGTCGTGGAGTGTAAGAGGAAGCAAACACACAACTGTAGCTAGTGGCTACGTGCTGTGAGAAATCAAGTTCTTCATTGTTTTCGGATTGTCAGATACAATGGTCCTCATTCCCCTAATTGTCTAGGTGATATTAACTCACTAGATCATCTTATGTTGACTTATGAGTTTGTGAGTAATGTAATTAGAAAGCTCATTCAAGCCGATCCCACATTGAAAATAAAAGTTATAATGCAAACCATGAAAGAGCGATTCCATTTCCCTATCACCTATAGAAGAGCTTGGTCAGCAAAACATAAAGCTATTGTGGACATATATGGAGATTGGGAGAAATCTTACGAGCATCTTCCCCATTTCATGCAAGCTCTAATGGAGTCCAATCCGGGAACCGTGGTTCCTTGATGGACACTTCCATTTTCTACTCCTAGTGTTCATATTTTTAAGAGGATTTTTGGGCATTGAAGTCTTCCATTAAGAGATTTCAATATTGTCAGTCTCTTATCACAATTGATGGCACACATTTATATGGTAGGTACAATGGAACTTTATTAATAGATATGGGCACAAATGCAAACGTTCAGTTGTTCACTCTTGCTTTCGCCATTGTTGAATCTGAGAAACTCGAGTCATGGACGTGGTTCATGGCTTGCATTAAAAAATTTGTTACAAGTAGAGAAGGGCCACACGTTGGCATAATGACAACAATGAACGAGGCTGGCAATTTGTGGGAGTATCCCTATGCCTACTACATGTTTTGCATAAGACAACTTGCATCTAACGTTGATACTCGTTATGGAACGCTTGTTAAGAATGTATTTGAAAAGGCTGTCGATTCTCATCAGAAGAAGAAATTTAATTTTTGGTTCGATAGGGTTAGAGAGCTTAAGGTTGAAGCTCGGCAGTACTTGGGTGCCATATCTTTGGATCACTGTATTCACCACGACGGATGATACATGTACAGCATAGCTACAACTAACATGTCTGTAGCTTTAAAAGGGGCACATTGTTTGCCTATAAAGCCCTTGTGGAAATGACTTTCTTTCGGGTGAAATCTTGCTTTGTAACTAGAAGATGGTGAAGTGGTAGAAAACTTGAAGATGGTCATGAATTGAGTGAAAAGACGAGGGAAAAAAAAAGGCGAGTATGAAAAAAACAGCATATCATGAAGTGAAACCATTTGACTATGAGATGGGCTTGTTCCAGGTGAAGACAGATTGTGGGAATCGTGCTACATATAAAATGGGCAATTAGCACACAATCAACCTTACGTGAAAAACGTGTACTTGCGAGAAACTGAAAATATAAAAGTTGCCTTATTCTAATATCCTAGTTGTTTGTCGATTTTGAAGTTTGTCACACAATGATTTCGTTGACACTTCTTTTCATGCGACAAAGTGGAAAAGTTCTTATAAAAAAAAACCTTTATACCCTTACCTAATCCAGCCTACTGGTCTCCGTATTTGGGCCCCAAGGTTGTTGTAGAACCTTCACAAAAGCGATCCACATGTCGCCTAGAAAACACTAGGATTCAAAATGAAATGGATCAACGACGTCGAGGAAAATTTACATGTAGCCTATGCAAGCAAAAGGGTTATAACAAAAAAAAAAATGTGTTAGGAGGAGGGGTAATGTCAAGTGTTCAAGGTAATGTTGGTTCTCATTACGTTTTTTTTTCACCATTATTATCTTGTCATTTTGTTATTATTAGTGGCAATGAAATTCACCGAGATGTTTTATGTTACAGGTCTCATAGATCAGGGGATTAGGGTCGGGTCGATTGATACATCAGTTCTACGGTTGCAGGATAGTCACCGGAGTGAGGGCGTATGGAGGGGAGATGGGGATAAGGTGTTATCATGCAGGGAGCATTTTACGATGGTCTTACGGGATTGGGTAGTCAATGATTGCATACTACATTATGTACCTTATGTGGTTTATATGGTGTGCATATATTTGGTGGTGTCGCACTTGATTGACCACTTATCACAGCGTTAGTAGAGAGGTGGAGACAAGAGACCCACACATTTCACTTGAAATTTGATGAGACTGTCAGTCACTGCATCACCGTGCACCCTCTATCCCATAAACACCGCCACTGCATGTCACTGCATCACAGTGCACTCCCAAACCCATCAACACCGCCACTGCCAGTCACTACATCACCGTGCACCATCAAACACATCAACACCAATCTTCTAATGAGATAGTTGCCTCACCAACTCTCAAGTAAAATGTGTGGGTCTCCTGTCTCCACATCTCTACTAACGCTGCGATGAGTGATCGATCAAGTACAACTCCACCAAATCTATGCACACCATACAAACCAGCTAAACGTACATAATGTAGTATGCGATCATCGACTACTTAATCCCGTAAGACCATCATCAGATGCTCTCTGCATGATAACACCTTTTCCTCATCTCCCCTCCATACGCCCTCACTCTAATCACTATCCACAACAATAGAACTGACGATTCAATCAGCTCAGCCCTAATCCCCTGGTCCATGAGACCCGTAATATAAAACAACTCGGTTAATTTCATTGCCCCTAATAATAACAAAATGACAACATAATAATGCTGAAAAAACGTAATAAGAAACAACAACATTACCCCGAAGACCCGATATTACCCCCTACTCCTAGCACATGTTTTTTATTATGACCCTCTTGCTTTCATAGGCTACATGTAACTTTGCCTCGAAGCCGCTGATCCATTTCATTATGAATCCTATTGCTTTTCGAGCGACCTTTGGATCGCTTTTGCAAAGGATCTAACACAACCTTGGGACCTAAATATGGAGACCAGTAGGCTAGATCAGGTATGGGTTTGAAAGGTTTTTTATAAGAACTCTTCCACTCTGTTGTAAGAAAAGAAGTGTTAACAAAATAATTGTATGACAAACTTCGAAATCCACAAACAACTAAGATATGAGAAAAATACAACTTATATATTTCATTTTCTCGCAAGTAAATGTTTTCCTCACAAGGTTGATTATGTGCCATTTGCCCCCTTTTCTTGCAACACAATTCCCATAACCTGTTTTCACCTCGAACAAGCCCCTCCCATAGTCAAATACTTTCACTTCATGATATGCTGCTTTTGTCATATTCGACTTTATAGTTTTTTCCGCCTTTTCACTCAGTTCATGACCCTCTTCAATTCTTCTACCACTTCACCCTCTTCTAATGACAAAGCAAGAGTTCAACCAAAAAAAAGTCATTTCCACAAGGGCTATTACAGGCAAACAATGTCCCCCTTTTAAAGACCGTTAAAAACTTCGGACATTTTTATTATAGCTATACCATACCTACATCCTCTGTCGTGGTGATGAATAGACCATTGCACCAAAGGTATGACAGCCAAGTACTACCGAGCTTCAACCTTAAGCTCTCCAACCGTATCGAACCAAAAATTAAATTTGTTCTTTTGATGAGAATGACAACTTTTTCAAACACATTCTTAACATGCATTCCATAACATGTACCAACGTTAAATGCAAGATTTATTATGCAAATCCTATGGTAGGCATACTCCCACAAACTATCAGCCTTGTTCATTGCCGTCATTATGCCAACGTGTTTGTCTGAAATGGCACATAGCCCTTCTCTACTTGTAACAAATTGACTAATGCAAGCCATGAACCACGTGCATCATTTGTGATAAGATAGAACAACTGAAAGTTTGAATCTTTACCCATAGTAATTAATAAAGTTCCTTTTTACCTACCATATAAATGTGTGCCATCAATTGTGATAAGAGGCCCACAATATTGAAATCCCTTAACATAAGAATGCCCAAAAAATCTTCTTAAAAATATGAACACCAGGAGTAGAAGATAGAAGTGTCCACCAATGAACCACCGTTCCTAGATTGGACTCCATTAGAGCTTGCATGAATTGGGGAAGATGCTTGTGGGATTTCTCCCAATCTCCATATATGTCCACAATAGCTTTATGTTTCGCTAATCAATCTCTTCTATTAGTAATAGTGAAATGGAATCACCCTTATGTTTTGCACTATAACTTTTATTTTCAATATG
This sequence comes from Salicornia ramosissima, assembly GCA_951394345.1. NCBI lineage: Eukaryota > Viridiplantae > Streptophyta > Magnoliopsida > Caryophyllales > Amaranthaceae > Salicornia > Salicornia ramosissima. The sequence goes on along the minus strand of OX596236.1, from coordinate 32,752,206 downwards.
GGAGTAGCTTGAATCAGTTCACTAATGACATTACTCACAAACTCAAAATTTCAACATAGGATGGTCTATTGAGTTAATATCACCAAGACAAATAAGGGAATGGGGACCATTGTATCTGACGATTCAAATAGAAAGAAAAATTTGATCTCTCACAGCACGTAGCCGCCAACTATAGTCGTGTGCTAGCTCCCTCTAACACTCCACGACATATTTCATGATATCTACCTCCACTACTTTGAAGACTTGATTCTTTGAGATGGAATACGATTTTACCAAGTGTTTCAACTAATCTAATGAGTCAAACTCTTGACCCACACTAAACTCACAATTATATGAGTTGTTTATTGACCATGTTCTCCATGAATGAAGTACTTTTTCATCCACCTCTGGCACTTCATTAAAAGTTTGGGTCAGAAACTAGATTTTATGGCAACATCATTGCCTTCTATTGTAAGTTCATCTTCATCTTTATCACTATCCGCTCCATCATATCTACATTCATCAACATTATTACGATCCTAACGATCAAATTACCCTCTTGCCTCAAAATTTTCACAAGTTCATGCATGAGGATTGAGTTCAAGAGACAACAATTCCGACAAATGTTGTTGAAAATAGTTGTTACTTGTGAGGATTATTGTGTATTCACCAATTGACACCCCATTTTGACTCTTAGAGTAGATTCCATCATAACAACAAAATTTGTGTTCCAAACGATTCATCTCAATTGCCAAAAAATAATAATTGTGGATCAACCCCAAACATTCATTGAAATATTCAACATCAACACATAATTAAATATTATCACAATCATTCTAAAATAAATTAACATCACTACCATCAATATTATCACAATTAATCTAAAAAATTTACATCAATATTATCACAAACCATTAAAAAATTTATCACAATCATTCCAAAAATTCACCATCAAAGTTTACTCTTTGAAAAGTACCTCGTTTTTTCAATGTTCTTGGTTCATTACAAAAGTTTAACATCAATATTTTAATCCCCAAAATTAAGAATGCAAAAACAACATTTAGGTAAATCATGCCAAAACAACAAAATTTGGATAAATCATGCCAAAACAACAAAATATATCACATTGTAATAAACGCATTGTTGCAATTAATCTATTTTTGTTCCTAATTACCCCAAATTTGGGTAAATCATGCCAAAACAACAAAATTTTGTAAATCAAATCCTAAAACTAAAATTGAATTTGGGCTAAATTATCACTTACATTGGAAAGATGTTGAATGTAGGTAGGTGGCAACTCGGCTGCAGCAATGGGATGGGTCGCCGACGGCTCTGGTGGTTCGTCGGCCTCTAGTTTGGTGCTTTGTAGTTTGACGTTGCTGCTTTTTTTTTTTTTAACGAGTGAAATGAATTCTCACTTGCTTTTTTTTAACTCAACAAAATCGCTATTTAAAACATCAATTTTGTTACGGAAATCGCTATTTTAAATAGCAATTTAGCCAATTCACATTTTTATTTTGCGAATTTTTGAATATAATCTCTATCCTAAATAGAGATTTATTATGCATAAAAAAAAATTTAAAAAAAAAAAAACCAACGGTGACAATTTTGTAATTAGTTTTGGCTATAGCATTATTTTGGTAAAGTGTCGTACTTTAATAATAGCTGAATTGTGTAATTCTGTTATTTAACATCAGAAGCAACCCTTTGAACATAGAGACATAACCAAATGTAAAAGAATTTCAAGCAATAGTTAATCTTGTACATCTACTGTTAATTTTTCTGGTAAAAAAAAAACACAAAACAAAGGGACACTAGTTCTATTTCTTTTTAATCGATAACAAGTACTCAATCTGTAACATACTAATGGCAACGATTGGACATTTTTTCTCTCTTATGTCAAATCGTAGACATTAATATGTTATGCACCGAGTACTTCTTAAGGGCCACTTTACTCCAGAATCAGACATGCTCAATAATAATAATAATCAATCAATCCTTTTCCATTGCTTTCTGCACAAGGACACATCCAAGCAGAGAAAATAACCTACACTGCCTTTTATAAGTTCTTGTAATGTTCTTTCCCAATTCAAGCAACAGGTGAGTTGGTCACATGACTCACATCTGTAATCTGTTCCTACTAGGTACTTCACAATACTATCTCGACCAATATACACAGAAATAAAAGATACGGACAAAAGATTTCCTTTTTACACCCAACATCCATAATCCATCACATTAAAGTGATGCGGCCAAAGCTCAACAAATTCAAATTCAAAAGATGGTCTCATATCGATAAGCTGTACTGCACAAAATGTGTCGGGGGTTTGTGCAGGGCGAGACAAACTCTTAGATAACATTGGAAAGTGAAGAATAAATTTTTCCCAACTAATAAATCACAATCATAAAAAACATACGAGTAGTTGCCTAGAAATTTCACTGTGTTCTCATGCTACCCATAGACACAGTTCCAGCTATTCTACTGGAATTTCTGCTCTCTTTGTGTGAATATCTATAACATACAACTCTTTATAATGGATACAACCATTTTACTAGCTCAACTTTCTAGTTTCTAACTAGTGTAAGAGAACATATTCATAGACCCCAATCCTTCCCTTTGTTTCATATGCGATTTACTAGTTTCTAAGGAAATTTCAATCAGGTCATTATCATTTAGCAAAATTGAATGTTCACATAAAATTCCTCTCGGAAAAAGTAATTTCAATGACTTATCAGGCAGATTATGGTATGTCAAACCCATGGATTCAAATCTCTCACTTTATTTTAACACTAAAGAGTAAAGAATCCAGCTACCCTTCATGTTTTTGTTTGTCTTGTGCTTTTCTCCCTCTCCTCAAGCCATCTTCCCCTAATTTATTTCTTCATGCACTTTGCTTAACCTAAACCCATCCCCTATCATAATTCCTCACTTTCCCTCTTCCTTGCCTACCACTACATCCCAAAAATTCCCAATTCTTGCAAACTTTTAGTTACTTATGGAAACTATTCCATTCATTCATGCAAAACTACTTAAGGTAATACATAGTATTTTGCCCCATAGAGCTCATGATCAAATTTTCATGCTAAAAATCATATTTTGCATCACTTTCATTTTAAACACAACAAATTACTTTTACGCACATCGACACAATATTTTGAACATAAATATATATTTATATACGGGTAAAAAGTTATAGAAATTATATATTATGGAAGTATCCTCTTATAAGTTGAAGGGAAAATTCTACAAGACCGCTATAATGACCAGTGTTACTTTATGGTACAGTATGTAGGGCTTCTAAGAAGGAGCATATCTAAAAGTTAGGGATTACAGAGATGCGGATGCTGAGATGGATTGTGTGGCAACACTCTACGAGCTAGAATCAGAAATGAAGATATTCGTAGAAAAGTTCGTGTTGCGGATATTGCAAGCAAGCTAAGAGAAAATCGCTTACGTTGGTTTAGCCATGTAACACAGAGACCCCATGGAGCACCGATACGAAGAGTGGGATTAGGGAATTTCAAACGTGGTAGGAGGAGACCGAAAATGACTTGGCGGGAAAGAGTTAGAAAAGATATGAAGCAGATGGATTTACAAGAGATTGAGGCTCTCAACTGTACGAGGTGGAGGAGGCAAATCTATGTGAACGACATCCCAGAATAATCACTTTGCTTCATATAGCTGACCCTAATTATGGGAATAACGCTTTGATTAATTGATTGATAGATATTATGGAAGTAGGTCACGAGACAAATCTAACAAGATCCCACTTATCTCACTTATGAATAGTGAAAAATTGAATTTGTTGCATTTAAAAATAAACAAATGTAGTATATGATTCATTTAGAAATGGAGGAGAGGGAAAAACACTAAAAGTATGATATCGCATAAGCTAGAAGGTTACATTCAATAAGTTGGGAGCATGGTTATCAAGGTTGCAAACTTGCAATGATAAATATGTAAAGACAAGAGACAAGAGTATTACAAGTCATGTTGGCTGTTCAAATTGAACTGCAAAATTGTTTACCCTTCTCTTTCAACGATAGTTCCAAGAGGCCGTGAAACCAAGAGTCGTATGCACATGCTAGAAACAGAACAAGTTAAGAGACTATTTCATTGGCAACACTTGATCGAACATTTCTTCTTGTGGGGCGATTTTTTCCTTTCATGTAACACGAATTCCATTCTCCTCCATCCCGAGCATAGTAATCCATAGGATAATCACCTCCATTCCCAATACCATCCTTGTCACCTCCATTATTACAACAACTCCCCTCATTTCTCCCACAATCAACACTAACACTAGTATCTTCTCTTTCCCACCAACCACGGATCAAGCCAAGAGCAATCTCAGCTTCAAACGAAGTCAACAGAGGCCTCTGGAAAGCCTCCCCCCAGTCAATCGACAACCGAGGACAAGCAATTTGAATCCAAGAATCAATGGAATCCTCAAACAATGCAATCCTTGAAGGAGATATTTCTGACATTAAAACTACTGTCCATGACATCCCTTTCTCTTCCATTTTGCTCTCCAATCTCTCAAGAATCTTTGGATTACCCTGTCTCCCAAGTGTCCCCAACACAATCCCCCAACTAGTAGCCTGTTTCGCTTTCAAAACAGCGTTCATCCTAGAATTCTTCATCCCCTTATGATCATATTCCTCTAAAAACAACCTCCCCAAATACGGATCATATCGAAATGTCTTAACCCCAGGATTAGCAATCATAAACGCCTCCAAATGAAACCTCCCATCCGCCACAAACACAATGACCAAATCCTCTTCACTACCCCCATTTTCAACCCCAAAATCCTTTCTATAAACCCTAGGTGCAGTACAGCCTAAAACCTCCCCAGCAGACAAGGGTTTTGCTTGTGGAACCAAAACCCTAAACCCTGATTTCTCAAGATCAAACTTAGCAGCCCTAATTGCCCCAGAAAATTGAATAGTCCCAGCAATAACCAGATTCTTACTACCCAAATCATTCAATTCTAGGGTTTTAACAAGTTTCGAAACATCAATTCCAATTTCAACAAAAACATACAAGCAAGGAATTACAGTAGAATCAACAGGAACGAGGCAACTATGACCATAATGAATCAAAAGATCAACACCCAAAGCGGCAGCAGAGAGGTCGTCAATGCAACAAGCACCATAAGTGACGTCACCCAATATGAAAACATCTGAAGCGGAAGCAAAAGTGCGGAAAATGTCGGAAAGTGAAAGAGAAAACATGAGGAGACCTTCGGGAAGTTGAAGGGCAATTCGTGGTGAAGGGGTGTTGAGAGAGATAATTCGATGAACACATTTGTGGATTTCGAAGTTGTAATTTTGAGGAAGAAGAGAAATTGCTGCGTTTAAAGAAGGATTGTTGAGGATTGAAGATGGGATTTGGTTTCTAATAAAGCGTTTTGGTTGGGGTTTTGTGGTAGTTTGCTGGGTTGTTGTTATAGTGGATTGTAGTGGTGCTGGATTGTTTTCTGGTGCTCTAACTTCACAATCTCTCTCCATTTTTTCAATCGTTCAAGAAGCTTATTTTTAGACTTTTGGTATCACCGGCGAAACAATGTATAACGACCAAAATTATTAGTTGTTGCTGACAAATTCCGGTCCAAAACGATCCTGTTTTAAAAATAACAATAAAATTGTTTAGCTTTTATTTCCTCCTTTGTGTTCATTCGTTTTTTCTTTGCTTCTCCCAGTTAATAATTTGGGTTATTTACTCATTTTTACACCTTCATTTTTGTTCTTATTCATCAAATTTTGCGTATTTTATATTTTCACATCCATTTTTTCTTATTATGTTTTAAATTTTGCTTTTTTTTTTTGTTCAATATTCACTAGAATTGTGCTAAATATTCACTAGAATTGATTTCATTACATGGCTGATATTTCTGCATTTATGATTTGAAGTTGTGGTGATTCTCATGATTTTTTTATTTTTTTTAATATTTATGTTTGCATTAGTTAATATTTTTAATTTTGTGTTTATGTTGTGAATATTTGTCTTTAGGGTCGTGAACATTGCATTATGGTGCAAATTTTTTCATTTATGATGTGAACATTTTGTTTATTTGATTTTTGATTTTGTTGTAAACATTTGTCTTTGAGCTAATGAACATTATTGATCTTATGGTGAACATTTCATTATGAATTGATGAACATTTCTTTATGACTTAGTGAAAATTTATATGTATTGGAATAATGATTGTGGTGAATATTTATATTTATGATGGTGAACTTTTATGAGCATTTATATGGTTAACTTTTCTTTCTGTCTTGGTGAACATTGTTGTTTTAGTTAATATTTGTGCTATATGTGGTGAATATTTATATTTATTTGGTGATTTGTAAGTATTGTGAACACTTATTGTTTAATTGGTGAACATTGCTATTTAAACTGTGAACATTGCTATGTAAACTGTGAACATTGCTATCTAAATTGTGAACATTGCAATTTTGGTGAATATTTATGATTTATGTGGTGAATATATATATTTAATAAGTGATATGTAAATATTGTGAAAATTTATTGTTGGCCTAGTGAACATTGCACTTTTTATGAACATTTGTGTGTTATATGTGGTGAATATTTATATTTACTTGTTGATTTGTAAGTGTTCTAAATATTTATTGTTTAATTGTGAACGCTACTATTTATATTGTGAACATTACAATTTTGATGAACATTTGTGCTTTATGTGATGAATATTTATATTTAATTGGTGATATGTAAGTGTTGTGAATATTGATTCTTTAACTGGTGAACATTGTTGTTTAAATTGATGATGAACAAGCCTATGATTTATACAATAAGTAAATATTGTGCATGCAAATGAAAATCCAATGTACATTTTACATTCCAGCAAATAATAATCCAATTTATATTGTGCAGTACGTCGTGAACATTTATATAAGCTAATGAACATTGTAAATCATAAGTTTACGGCCACTACAAGAAAAAGGCTATTTTGCGACCGACCAAATCGATCGCTAGTCCAATAAATCGGTCGCAAAATTAGGTTAGCGACCACCGGAGACCAAAACGTGAGCGGTCGCTAAACCCTTGGTCGCAAAATTATTTTTGCAACCGATTTTTATGTCGGTCGCAAATTTGCGACCCCCCAGCGACCGACCAGCGACCACCATTTTCTGCTGATGAGAACTTCTTTGCGACCACCAATTTTAGTCGCAAACCCATTTTTACGACCGAAGTGTTAATTTTAGCTACTACCAATGCTGTAGTTGCTAAAATATTTTAGCGACCGAATTTGTTATTAGCGACTACATTTTGGTAGTTGCAAAACCTATAATTAGGAACATCATCGGAGACCATACTTGATCATTTTAGCGACCAAAGTGAAGTAGTCGCTATTTTTTTGAAAAAAAATAAAAGATTTTTCTTAATTACTAAATAATAAAGCCTTAGGCCAGAAGCACCAATCACCCTGCAATCCAAAAAAGGCGGAATAAAATTGCTAGCAACCACCTTACCACCACCAACAAATCAAAATTGGTATCAACCACCTCACCACCACCAAATCAAAGTTGCTAGCACCTCACCACCACAAAATCAAAATTGCTAGCAACACAAACCAACTACCATACACAATCACTAATCATAAGCTCAAATTTAAAAATTTGTAATGTGCAAAATGTCGAAATTCATCAATCGACTTCTACAAAATAATCCATGGACCACAATTACTAATGATATACAAACATAATAACAAGGTCCAAGGATATAGTAGCTTAGAATAACTCAATAGTTAGTTATTTAATAGAAAAAGTTAAGATAAAAAAACCTCCAGCAAAAAGCTAATGCAACTAATACATCAAGTAGAAGAGGGGGCATTTACTCCCGATGGATTGTGTGGATTATGAACACAAGTGTTGCCTTTTTGCATTTCAGATATTGTCTTCTTCATTTCCAACATATTTGCGTGATATTCTTATTTTTCCTTCAACCACTCAGCTTTACCTCTTTCATATTTCTCTTCAGCAAGTTGTGCCACTTTTAAGCTCTCCGAAGCTAACCTTTGGCCTTCTTCCGCCATTTTCTTGCATTCTTCAACTTGATTGCTCAATTCAGATATCATGGATGGACCACAAGATGTATCCTTTGATTTTGTAGAGTTAGATGCCTTAAAAAACATAGATGAAGCGCTTCCTAACCCATAAAACTTGCCCTTTTTCGATCCACCTACCACTTCTAGATACACATCATCAGGATTCTTATTAATTTGTTGTTCCTCATATTCCTCTAGTTTTGATTCATACTCGTTCAGGATTATAAACAAAAAAAAACTAATTAGCTAAGAGTTATTACAATTGTTACCACTTACGCTACAACAAAATCAACAAAAAAAATAAATAAATAGAAAGTGTGTATATTTTGTATTTTCCTGGCTCACTTGGTAAAAAGTTTAAATTATACTCACTTGGTATACTACTATACAAATTAATTTGATGAATTAGACTCAACCATGTATATATTTCATCATTCATAGATTGTTAATGCTATCTTACTTGGTTTTGTTTCAATATACCAAGAAAATTTCTCTGATTGTTAATACTATCTTACTTCTAATTGTCAATGCTATCTTACTCCCTTACATAGATCACTTAGACCTTTAATCAAGTTATAGAATCTGTTCCAATCTCTCAATCAAGTTGTAGACTTTCCAACTTGTTCACAGCTACAATATGCTAAGATGTATGAGTTCATCAATTGTTTGATAACCTCACCTAGTCATTGCAGTATTAGGGAATATGAAATAAGATTAACCTGATTAAAACATGTCAATATGATGTGCATATCGTCACAAGATCCTAGGATGAGTGATAGATTCATCTTCACTTATTAGAGGCTTTCAAGTAATTATCGATATATGTAAGACACTAACTTGAGGAGATGGAAGGAAAGAGACAAGTAACTGAAGCAAATCTAGCTAACCAAAAATTTTATTCACCTTAACTTGTTATGTATATTCCAACCAACAAAGCAAACAAGAAGCTAAACAGAAGTACCTAGCAAAGTGTCTATAGCCCTTTTAGTGATGATCAAATTTGAACTATCATCCATTTGCACCGAATGTGTCTTCTCATAAACATCCGCGGCACTTGGAAATATCCCTTTCTTTTTAATTGCCTTAAACAAAGACAAATTGTAACTATGGTTCAAGATAAACTGTTAAAGTAATGTTGAAGTTATGGAAAGAAATTATTGTCTAATATAAAAACTCACCAAACGCTTTGCTATCTCTATGGTGGAAATGCTACCTTGGCGATGACCAGGATCAAAGTTCTTTTTTATTTGGCCCACCATACGATTTGCGGTAGCTCGTGAAGAGCGAAGCTTAAATGGACCTTGTCTCCTTTTTGTCATTAAATTGCCACGAACAGTGTCGTTCATCCATTTAATCTTTACATGTTCAGGCACTTTTGCAGCTTTGTTTACAACATCCTTTAAGGGTTCCCTTCCTTTTTTTCTCAAATTCTCTTCTGATTGCTTGAGAAAATTCTGGTTTCCAAGTAAAAGTACGCTGCATTTACAACAAATATGTATTCAAAAAAATATTTTTAAAAGTAGTATATGCAAATTAATACGATAGCAAAGTTCATATTATTACGAATCGCCTCAAATTCCAAGAACCAACAATTTCTAACAACTTGCGGCACTTCTGACCAGCTCATATAATGATGATTATAATGATCCTTCAAAGATTAAGTCACAGCACGAACCACTTCAGGTTTACTAAACCTGAAGCACATATATATATTATAGTGTCAAAAAAGTAAAACATATACAATTTCAATAGTATATCAACAAATTATCACTCACCAAAAATGTTAAGGATGAAGCTCTTTTTTTCCGGTATGTGCAACTTCTTCTTGGTGATCTTCATTTTCATTTTCGTTCTCATTTTCTTGAGTCTGTGGCTGAGTCATGTCACTATTAACATTTAAACTAGGAGTATTAATGGGTATGGTTGATGGAGTGACTCGTACATTCCCATGACCATCACCTCCACCACTTGAAGCACCACTCTTCTTAACAACATAAACCCTCTTCATTTTATATTCTCTAATAACTCAAAATAACATTAACTTACCAAAAGTTAGGTTCAAACTCAAAATAACCAAATATAAATTAGTATGCAACAATTAAACAAAACAAATTAATAGAAATACATAATAGTGTAATCCATATATAACTACGAGGTTCACAAAATAACCAAAGACAAATTAGTATGCAACAATTAAACAAAGAAAATTAACAGAAAAATATAATAGTATCAACAATTATACAATATTATCATGGATCATTTAAGAAGCCCCGGTTCAGTGCTCCTAGCAGTACCCCTCCAACCGCTAGTACATCTCAGGGATCAGGGAGCTCGAGATGCAGAGGATGTGGCAAGGACTTCCATCCAGGGAAGCGTTTCGACGGAACGCCCATTACATGTTTTATCTGTGGGAAGGAAGGCCACAAGGCGTCAGTTTGCCCCTAGAAGAAACCAGGCACCGAGACCAAGCAACTTCCTGCACCGGCTAAGACTCCAGTGAAGAATAGAGTCTACTGTATGACTGAGGCAGAGGCAGAGGTCCAGCCAGATGTAGTCTCAGGTAGATTTCTTGTCTCTGGTATTTTAGCACTTGTTTTATTTTATTCTGGTGCCACAATTTCTTTCGTGGCTAGTAGTTTTGTCTCGAGGTCTAATCTTCGAGGCAGTTCCCTTGTTAGTTCGATCATAACTCTCCCTTCTAGAGAGGATTTTTTTTGTCAGCGCGAGTTCCGAGGAGTGCCTATCGTTGTAGCCGGAGAGCAGGCGACGGCGGATCTAAAGGAGTTCCCGCCGATGGAGTTCGATGTCATTCTTGGCATGGACTGGCTATCGAGGTATTGAGCGACTATTCGTTGCCAAGACCAGTCAGTGACATTCCGAGGATCGCAAGGCAATTGGATCACCTATTTTGGGATCGTTCTGAAGAAGGGTGTAAAGGTAATCTCAGCCTTGAAAATGAGAAAATATTGCCAGAAGGGCGATATGGTGTTCCTATGTCAGGTAAGGGACTTGAGTGAGGATAGTCTGTTGGACGATATACCTGTAGCGAGGGATTTCAAAGACGTATTTCCTGATGAGCTACCGGGAGCTCCACCCGAGCGCGATGTCGAGTTTAATATCGACTTAGCACTCAGGACAGCGCCGATTTCGAAGGCACCTTACCGGATGGCACCATCGGAGTTGCAGAAGTTAAAGACACAACTCCAAGATTTGCTCGATAAAGGCTTCATTAGGCCGAGCGTTTCTCCATGGGGAGCACCTGTGCTTTTTGTGAAGAAGAAAGATAGTAGTATGCGTATGTGCATAAACTACCGATAATTGAATCGGGTAACTATCAAGAATAAGTACCCGTTGCCTAGGATTGAGGACCTGTTCGATCAGTTACGAGGAGCAGGAATGTTTTCGAAGATAGATCTTCGATCTGGATATCATCAAATTCCAGTCAAAAAAGAAGACATCCCGAAGACAGGTTTTCGTACGAGATATGGCCACTACGAGTTCGAGGTGATGCCTTTTGGCCTCACTAACGCACCAGCCGTGTTCATGGATCAGATGAACCGGACTTTCCATCACTTACTCTATAAGTGTGTCATAGTATTTATAGATGTTATCTTAGTCTATTCGAGAGATGAGTCTGAGCATGCAGAGCATCTCCGGATGGTACTAGAGATATTACGGAAGAATAAGTGGTTCGCGAAACTCTCCAAGTGTGAGTTCTGGCTTCGCGAAGTAGCATTTCTGGGTCACGTAATTAGCAAGGAAGGCATTAAGGTAGACCCGACAAAAGTTAAGGCTGTAATTGAATGGAGTAGCCCGAGAAATGTGGCGGAGGTTCGTAGTTTTCTGGGATTGGCCGGATACTATCGACGATTCGTCCAGGACTTCTCCAAGATTGCTAGGCCGATGACTAGTCTCCTACAGAAGGAGATCCGATTCATTTGGACGGAGGCTTGCGAGCAAGCGTTTCAGCAGCTAAAACAGAGATTAGTTTCTGCTCCTATTCTTACCCTTCCGAACGATGAGGAGCATTTCGAGGTCTATAGTGATGCGTCTAAGAGTAGCCAAGGTTGTGTGCTAATGCAAGGCGGGAAGGTCATCGCTTATGCATCGAGGCAGCTGAAGGTGCACGAGCATAACTACCCCAAGCATAACTTGGAGCTAGCAGCTGTGGTATTCGCGCTTAAGATTTGGAGGCACTATCTCTATGGTGGTTCGTGTAAAGTATTCACGGATCATAAGAGTCTCAAGTACATCTTCACTCAGAAAGACCTCAATATGAGGCAGAGACGATGGCTTGAACTTATTAAGGACTACGACCTGACGCTTAATTATTGTGAAGGCAAGGCGAACTTAGTCGCTGACGCGCTAAGTCGCAAGAATCGATTGAGCTTCAATAGAAGCCGTAGTTCCGTCAGATTTCATCTGACATCTATGAGTGCCGAGCCTGAATTATCTCAGGAATTGCGCGAGGGTCAGCAGAATGATCCTCAGTTGGCTAGGATTCGAGAGGATTTACGGCAAGGAAAAGTCGTTGGCTTCGAGATCTCTTCCGACGGTAGTCTGCGATTTCGAGGGATGTGGTGTATTAACCCGAAATTTAGGGCCAGAAAATTTCGCGGTTATTAATGTTATTTATTTAATTCTAAGTCCAAAAGGCCCATTATTTTTGGACTGTTTTATTTGTATTTTCCATTCTTTATTCTAAATTGGGCCAAAGACCCAACTTTTTCCTTTTTATTGGCCTTGGCCGGCCCTTCCTTTTTCATTTGGGCCAATGGGTATTTTATTTTAGTTAACTAATTTGTAATTAGATTAATTAAAACAATTAAATTGAATTTCAAAAAAAAGGAAAACCTAGTCTAACTAATTAACTAGGTCTCCCATTTTTGCTCAACTCTTCCCCTCTTTTCTCTTGGCTCACGGCACCCTAACAACCCATTTGGGGTTTGTTTTATTTATTTTTTTCTCTTTTCTTCCTATCTCTTCTATAAATAGGACTATTATGATGTAATTTGTTCCTATTTGCAAAAGTTATAAACCCTAAAAAAATATTTCACTCTTCCTCTCTTTTTCTCTCTTGGCCGTGAACCCCATATTCACCAAAGGGTGAATTTTTCTTGGAAATTTAGCGAATCCAGGTAACTTTGCTTTCCTGTTTAATTTTGGTACATGTTTTTCACATAGTAAAATAGGATTAAAATATGAAAAATTTGTACATGTTAGTCTAAAATTTTCGAGCCATGAAAATTATGATCATGAATGTTTTTAATTTATTTTATGTAATTTCATGTTAATCTTGATTGTTTTATTAAATTATTTGCATAAATTAATCTTATTTAATTATGTATGTTATTCGAATATTGCATGATAAATTATTAAATTTTGTTCTTGTTTTTCTTGATAAATGTCGAGTAATGATGATGATTTGTATGTTGTTTTCTTTAATTTTTAGTGATGATCTTGATAATTCTTGAATTAGTATTATTAATCTTTATTTAATCTTTAATTTAGACATGTGATTAATTTTAATCTTGAATTTAATTTTGTTATTATTGATATCCCTAAAGGCCGTGTAGTATGTAATGTAAAAAGGGATTGATTTTGATCTTGATTTGATTCATGTTGTATGATTTGTTGTTCAAAGCATGATTTATTTGTTTAAATTAAGTTTTTATGATTAATTATTGATAATTATATTTATTTAATTAATTGTGTAATTTTTGGTATTTTTGGTGTAAAAAATGTCGAGTGGAATTGTTTATGAAAAGTAGGATTTTTATCTTGTTTAAAGTGATTAATTAATTAATTAAAGTAATTTAGGAATTTAATTAATTATTGTTATTTTAATGAAAATGTCGAGTGAACCTGATTTTATTTGGTGAATTTTAGTTTAGTTTTGACTGATAATATTTTTAGGAATAATTGTTATAATTACAATTAAAGGAATTATCAGGGATAAGTTGTAACAAGAAAGGGTAGATAGTAATGTTATTAATATTACTAGAATTCGGATATTATTATTAATATTATTAATATTTCGGTTATTATTAGTATTATTATTAATACTAGGAATCAGTAGGGATGAGTTATAAGATATTAATAGGGAAAGAAAGGAAACAGAGTAGGAGGAATACGAATTGTTTCGATTTCTGGCTAGGAAAGACTTGGTATTTAAGGTGGCCAACATACGTGCCGCACCTCTCTTTCCTGGGACTTCGAACGGTTCATTTCCGAATACGGTCACCTAGTATTTCTCGATATAAGATATGATATAAAGAATTGAAAGATATAAGATAAGATAAGGACGCTCACCTGATGACCCGAGTAGTCAGATTGGGTTAAGTCGAAGCCACTGCTCAATGGGACGAACACACGAGTTCCCCCGAGTAGTTCTGGGTCTTGGGATATGTAGTCGTCTAAGTAGTAGTACACGAGCTGCTATTTAGGGGTTATGGCCATAGCTTAGGCTTAGTGGTGAAACACGAGATCCGCTACGGGTTGAGTACACGAGCTCACCCCGGCATGTTCTAGGAAAGTTGTGGTGAAACACGGGATCCGCAACGAGTTATAGTGACCGGTCCAATGAAAGATGATATGATATGATATAAATTATAAGATATGATATAATGAAATGAAAGGATAAGATATGATATGAATACGGAATTTATGGAAACCATATAGTATAAGTTAGGAATTAGTTGTATTAGTCTTCCGCTGTGTATGATTTGATGTATGTATTTGTACAGGAACGATTCACGTATTTGTACTCGTATGAATGTAATGATATATGTATCTGTATTCGTATGTATTGTGTACATGTATATCTGTGTTGTATTCGTATTTGTATGTATTCCTAACCGTATTTTGCAGGTATTATTATACGTATGGTATACGTACTTTTATACGTATTTCTAACCGTATTTCTGCAGGTATTTTTATACGTATTTTATACGTATTCGTATACGTATTTTTGTACGTATTTTTATACGTATCTCGTATAATTTTGTATACATTGTATCATGTTGTATATGTGTTTTCATGTGTATATTCTATGATATTATGTGTTTAGCGGTCCCTCAATTAAGCGGGACAGCCTAGTTACTCGCCACTGACAGTGGACCCCCCCTCAGTTTCAGGTGACGATGCGGCAGCATAGAGCGGGCTTCCGTTGGATGGGCTTGAGTAGTTTAGATTTATTTTAGATTTATTTTAGTTATTCCAGAACTTTTGAGACAATAATATGGTTATATTTATAATCCCAGTCTGTTGGGAAGACATTTACTTTGTTCATGTAACGCTTAGGCCCCATATGCCTTATTTGACTCTTGGATTATAGTTCAGTATTTTAATAAAAGTTGTTTAATTTTAGTTAATTAATTTCATTTATAGTTTAAATTGTTTAAGTAATGATCCGAATGTCGATTCCCTTCGTAAATCGACAAGTCAAAAAGTCGGGTCGTTACATGTGGTGTGTACCGGACAATTCTACTCTGTTCATCCTGGAGGTAACAAGCTGTATCAGGAACTGAAGGGCCAGTTCTGGTGGCCTAAGATGAAGAGAGATGTAGCAGAGTTTGTAGCTCGATGTTTAGTCTGTCAGAAGGTTAAGATCGAGCATCAGAAACCTGGAGGTCTATTGCAGCCACTACCGATTCCGACCTCGAAATTTGAGTCGGTATCTATGGATTTCGTGGTTAGCCTACCTACCTGTAATGGTATGAATGCCATTTTGTAATAGTTGATAGGTTGACCAAGGTCGCTAGATTCATACTGATGAAGATGACCTGGTCGATGGAGCGCCTGGCAGAGGCTTATACCCAGGACATTATCCGACTTCACGGAGTTGCGTGGGAGATAGTTTCTGATCGTGATCCGAGGTTCTTATCTTGTTCCTGGAAGTCAGTTCAGGAAGCCTTTGGAACGAAGTTGAAGCTGAGCACCGCATTTCGCGCGGCGACAGATGGTCAGACTGAGAGGACCATCCAGACTCTGGAGGATATGTTACGAGCATTTACTCTGAAGTATCATCAGTCTTGGGTGCGTATGCTCTGCTTGGTAGAGTTTTCCTATAATAACAGTTATCACTCCAGCATCGATATGGCGCCGTACGAGGCCCTGTATGGCAGGAAATGTTGGAGTCTGATTTGTTAGAATGATATCAGTGATACTGTGGCTTTGGGACTTGAGATGGTACGAGATAGCGTAGAGAAGGTCTGAGTCATTCGGTCTAAGATGCAGGCCGCGTAGAGTCGTCAGAAGTCCTACGCCGATAATCGACGTAGACCACTGACTTTCGAGGTAGGTGACAGAGTATTGCTTAAGGTTTCACCATTTAAAGGAGTGGCTCGCTTTGGTCAAAAGGGGAAACTCCGACCGAAATTCGTGGGACCTTACGAGATATTAGAAAGAGTTGGGGAGGTGGCATATCAGTTGGCACTACCACCATGTTTGTCTAATGTTCACGATGTGTTCCATGTTTCCCAGTTAAGGAAATATATACATAATCCTACCCACGTAATTCCAGTGGAATCGGCCACGTTTGAGTCGAATCTGACGTTCGAGGAGTGACCAGTTCAGATCTTGGATGGCGAAGTGAGGACCCTCCGGCGTAAGCAAGTCCAGCTAGTTAAGGTGTTGTGGAGAAATCAGCACCATGAGGAAGCGACTTAAGAGACAGAGGTGTCCATGAGGAAGAAGTACCCAGAGCTGTTTGAGGGTGAACAATCTCCTTTGCCCTAAATTTTGGGACGAAATTTCTTTAAGGAGGGGACGTTACAATCGGTATTTGTGTCGTTGATTTATTTGTGTATTTATGTTATTTTATGTATGGTCCAAAATTTATTTGGACTATTTTTATTTTATGTGAATAGTTTCGATTATTTCTATTTTTGGTTGTTTATTATTAATTTTATTATTATTTTAATTAGAATTTTATTATTTAATTTTCTAATTAGTTGATTAATTTTTGGGCCAAATACAAATTAAGCATGATTAATCATGCATGAGTGCAATTAGCCTAAATGTTCACAAAAGCCCATTTGAGCCTTATGAAAATCGGCCCCTCATGATTAAGTGGACTAATTTGCCACTTGCTTCATGTTCACACCTTAAACCACTTCTATAAATAGAAGGGTTAGTAAGGCTTAAGAGCTCATTTTGCCATCATTTGCACCTTTGATCATCATTTGCCACAATCAAAAAGCCAAACACTCTCCCTAGCCTTAAGATTTCCACACGCCATTTTTGGTGCATGAACACCCAACTTTTGTTCATCATCCAATCATTTCCAAAGCTTAAAGATTAAAATTCTATTGATCTTTAAGTTACTCTAAACACAACAATCTCCTTAGTTTTCAATCAAGACTTCTAGTTTGGGTTTAGATTTGGGGTATGTTCGATTGGGTCGTGTTCATGAAAGGGTCTGTGTGGTTCGTGTGAAAGGGCCGTGTTGGTTCGTGTGGTGGACCGTGTAGCCGTGCCGTGTCGAAGACGGTGGTCCGTGGTGGTGCCGTGTGCAAGTCGTGGTGGTGCCGTGCAAAAACCGTGCGTGTGAGCCGTGTGTGCCGTGGTTCTAGCCGTGTGTTTTTGGTTTTCCGGGCAGCAAGTTTTTGTGATTAATTTGCTTGATCTTCAATATGGTAACATACTATCTTACTTTAATATGTATACTATGATTATGAGATAGATTAAGTGATCATGTTGGATGAATTTTTGTTGATTGTTTGCCATGATATGCGTGATTTTTAAGGATGGATTTGGGTATTGAATTCATGATAATTTGCTTAAGTTTTCATGCATGTTTTTGATGGGATTTTTCGTATGGCATGATTTTGAAGTTGAGTTCTTGTTGAGTTCTTGATGAATTCTTGATGAGTTCTTGATAAGTTCTTTGAATTCTTGATGAGTTCTTAGATGAATCTTGGAATCTTGAAAGTTAGTCATATGATCTTTGAAGTGCAAGTTTATTGATGTCTTTTGAAGTTTTATTAAAGGATAAGTAAAAATTTGTAAAGAAAGTTTTAAAGAAGTTAAAGAACGGTTTAAAGAAAGTTAAAGATTTGATAAAGAATGATTTAAGAAGTAGTAAAGATTTGATAAAGAATGATTATGGTTAGACTCAAGAAAATGCGAAAGAAGCGATCTTGAGAATAACATTGATGTTGTAAGAAAAGATTTAGCTTAAGTTTGCATTTAGACGCCTAACCTTAAAGTAAGATTCTAAGACTTGGGTTAAGACGTTGCCCCTATCCTAACTGTGGTATTGGGATAGTGTATACTTGCTATATTGTCTTTTGATATGAATTTCAGTAAGATGGGGTTCATGGGTTTGGGAGTAAGATTCTCATTCCTGGCATAGTAGGAAAGTTTGTTCGTGTAAGATGCGTTTGTACGTGCATAGTCCGGTCTAAAATGTAAATGGTAGCGATAAAGTTGATTAACGAATTAAGTTGGAATAATTAAAGTTGGTTAGTTTTACGTTATTATTATTGTGATGTTTATGTTGTATGTTGGTTGGTAGTTTGATATGTTGTTTGATTTGTTCTATGATTAAGTGTATCCATATTAGGGTGGGACTGTTATGTTACTCGCCACTGACTGTGGATTGTTGTTAATTTTTCAGGTAACTCTGATGATGACGGTGTTGCTTAGCTTTGGGTTGGGCGAGTGCCGTTGTTGTTTTCTTGTTCTAAACTATATTATGTTTTTAGTTTGGACGTATAGTTTTTGTATTTCGTATATTTTAAGTCTCACAGTATTTGGAGTTATTCATTAGTACTGATACATTTGGGTTTAGTATTGTACAAACTTGTGGGTGTTGTACTTATGGGTTATAGTATTGTACAAAGTTGGAATAATTTGACTCGTCGGTTTCTTCCGCGCCGGTTTAACCGAGTCGGGTCGTCACATGACAAGTTGTATGGTGTCAAAATGACTGGCCAACAGGAATACTTACTACCAAAATTACCATGAGGTGCAAAGCCATCTGTACATAATCCTAATCGAACATTTCGAGGCTCAGCTGCAAAATTAGGATATGTAGTATCAAAATGTTTCCAGGCATCGCCATCACTTAGATGAGCTAATGTACCCTCCACACGACGATTTTTTGCATGCCATTGCATGTGCTTTGAAAGGTTTGAGGTTGCATAAAGTCTTTGCAACCTTGTTGTGATTGGGAAGTATGTCAAAACCTTAACGGGAACACGTTTTCCTGTAGAAGTCAACTTGTAGCGTTCTTCCCCACATGTTATACACTGCTCAAGGTGGGCATTGTCTTTCCAAAATAACATACACCCATTTGGACAAACATGTAAGTTCAATGTATACTCAAGAAGGGGGGGGGGGTTGAATTGAGTATGTGTATTTTTTCAATCGTTTTCTAAGTTTGTTTATCTTTTTGTGAGAACAACAAAAGAACAGTAAATAGAGAGTAGGAACACAAGGATTTAACGAGGTTCGGCTTCTAAAGAAGCCTACGTCCTCCACTCTCTCACTAATATTATTAATCAACTCAGAATAATAACAAGGTTACACACTCAATTAAATGCTACAACTTGTAACACTTAATTCCCCAACTGTTAACTCTAACAGTTCACTCAGTGTTCACAGAACACTCCCCAACCACTTCCCTCTAAGTGGTTCAAATATTACAAACTCAAATCTTTGTAAGTTTTTCTCTTAAAGATGGATATGGAGATAGTTTTGCTCTAAGGATAGACTCTCAGAAAATATGACTTGGTTTTCTTTTGGAGAGCAAAAGTCTTCTAGGGTTTTTTCAAGAGATTGTTTATATAGGCAAGGAAAAAACCGTCCTCTAGAAGTGTGCTTGGAGACTTGCCTAAATTGTGCAAACAAGCTCAGCTGACACAAGTAGAAAGACACCTATTTCAGACCTTTGTCTCCTTCCACTACATGTAGTAGAAAGTGCACTAGAGTCCAAGCAAGTTCATTTCAAAGCTGATTTTGTGAATCAATTTGGCGGATTTCCAAAACACAAGTGATCCATATTTTTCAAATAAATTTTCAAAAATAATTTTGAACACTAAAATTTGTACAGATCACGTGCGTAATACTGAGGTCTGTTCCCACAGTGGTCTCAGTACTACTAAGTCTACATCTGATAAAGGGAACTGTTCCAAGCTTGTTTCTTGTCTGTTCTTAGCTTGTTTTTGGCCTGTTCTCTTTACTGGATGTAAACTTACAATCTTTTTGCTGTTTACTTAAAAACACTAAGAATATTTTCCTAAGCCTATTTTACAAGAAGATCCTAGAAATATAATAAATAACTCCAAGCTCTTGGCTTCTGATCTTCATGTATCTCAAGGCCTTCATGGTTGCTTTGATGAATCCTCACTTGATTCAACCTGTTCATACACAAATATGCATAGACATCAAGTATAGAGAACTGGTTTGTCATCATTCAAATCAAACATGGTTCAACAATTTCCCCCTATTTGATGATGACAAACCATGAAGTTTCGCCTGAGAACAGTAACCAATTGTTTCAATATAAAACAACTGTTCAGAGGAACTGGTCTTGCACTGTGCCTGTAGTCAGATTCATAATCTCAGAGAATAAAAAAATACACAGCAGACTAAAGCACAATTTGATTGATTGCAATGTTCAGTCACTCATCACATTACTCAATTTATTATTGAGTTTCAGCATTAAACCTGTAACCTGCAAGACTTATCAATTATCAAATGTAGCAAGAGAAATTTTCAATTTCACTTGGGAGAGTTTCTTCCAGTTGGGATGGATAGGAGCACTTGATCTGAATTCAAGGTACTCCTAGGCATAAAGCTGGGCCATCTCTTAACAAGGTTTAAACCTTGTTCAAGTTGCTACACTTGACACTAGGAACTTCACCTGTCCTATTCGCCCTTTTGGCATCATCAAATGACAAAATTAACATAGCACACAAATTAGGAGAAGGCAACAAGTAAAGTCATAAGCATAATATAAACACAACATTCTAGAGATGTTGTCCCAAAAGTGAGTACATGCAACTCACAATCCTAAATGTCAAAGTGAACACACAAGTTAAAAATTATACAGACCAGGACCATTCTGCAGAGAAATTGTTGAGGAGAAATGGTCAAAAACTAGAGATAGTAATTGTTCAGAGAAACTAGAGAAATGATAGTTTGAGACAAATGTTAGTAGGGTAGGGGGTAAGCTAGGAGGAGTTAGAATTAGCATCATCATCAGACTTCACAGAGTTCCTAAGGACATTGTTTCTGACAGAGATTCAATGTTCTTATCTAACTTTTGGGAGAACCTTCAACAGGCATTTGGTACTATACTCAAGTTTAGTACTGCATTTCACCCTGGCCACGGATGGTCAGACGGAGAGGACGATACAAACGCTTGAAGATATGTTAAGAGCGTGTATGATGGAGTTTGGTGGATCGTGGGATGAACGTCTACCAATGATTGAATTCTTTTATAATAACAACTATCATGCAAGCATAAAGATGGCACCTTATGAAGCATTGTATGGTCGCAAGTGTCGGAGCCCTCTGTGTTAGAGCGACATTAGTGAATCTTTGACATTGGGTCCAAAAATGATTGAAGACACAACCCAAAAAGTGAAACTCATTTAGTCGCATATGAAGGCGGCCCAGGATCGACAAAAATCTTATGCGGACAAGACCAAAACCGCGGTCGAGTTTAAAGTTGGAGAAAAAGTTCTACTTAAGGTTTCACCGACTAAATGGGTGAAACGGTTTGGTAGAAAAGGCAAGTTGAGTCCAAGGTACATTGGACCGTATGAAGTGTTGGAGCGAGTGGGAGAAGTAGCTTATAGGTTAGCATTACCTATGGAGCTAGCCAATGTTCATAACATTTTCCATGTCTCCCAACTCAGAAGATACGTCCATGATCCAACTCATATCATCCAACTAGAGTCTATTGAATTGGACGAGGATCTGACTTTCGAAGAGCATCCCATAAAGATCCTTGATACCAAAACAAGAGATACCCGGAACAAGACGGTTAAGTTGCTTAAGGTATTGTGGTCCAATCATAATACCGAGGAAGAAACCTGGGAAGCTGAAGATGACATGAAGAGGCGTTATCCAGAACTTTTCGACCAGGTACGTTGAGTTTCGGGACGAAACTCCTTAAGGGAGAGGGAGTGTCAAATTGAAATTTTATATCTTTCATGTCTTATTTGAATTTTATTTGGGTAATATTTTTTCTTTTTTTCCGCGTTTATACCTAATACCAAAGTTCGGGACGAACTACCAAAGTTCGGGACGAACTTTATTCCTTAGGGGAGGTAGATGTAATACCCGGTATTTTTTATACAAATATATGTATTTGTATACGGTATTTTAATGCATATACACTTTTTTTATATATAAATTTTGCTAACTGAATTATTTATACTTTGATGTATTTTGGTTATACATTGTATAGATATAAATTTTATTAATTAAATCAGTTTTTCTTTATTTTTTTTAAAAAAAATTCTTCATCTTCCTTCACCCGGTTTAACGAAGTAGAGAAAAGGGTCAAGAAAATTAAATAAAATAAATAAATAATAATGAATAGCTACAATTACAACTCCTCCTTTCATCTTCCATAACAGCCATATTGGGTACACATTATCAATTCACTCCTCCTTCCATCTTCACCCGGCTGAATCGTCATACTTATATCTATATATAAGTATGCCTTTACACCATACCTTCATCCACTTCCTCAGTATCTCAGTAGACAGGTAAGAAAAATCACCCTTCATCCTATCCTTCTCAATTAAACTGAAATTCAAAGAAAAAAAAAACACCATTGTTAAACCTGTATATTCTGATGGGAAGAAGATGGAGAAAAAATTTCATCACCTAATCTTCTATCTCGCGTCCTACTTGTTTCACTACCCCAAATTTCCAGAATTCAGATCAATCAATTGTTTACCCCTTTAATTCGATGAATCTCTTGTCAAGATCTGGAAATGAAATCGCAATCCAACCCCCGTCATTATTCGATTATGGTAACAAGAGTTTCATTACTGCTTTAATCCTCAAGCCCTCCTCGCCCTTTGCTCGTTCTCACTAACAAGGGATTGGGTTATCAATAAAAAAAAGAAAAGAAAAGGCATTTCTGTTTAATTTTATTTTAAAAATAAAAAAAAAAAAACTTGTAGAAGAAGAAGAAGGAAAGACGAAATTCGTCTGGTTGGGCGTGTAGTTGCCTAACATAGGCACTACTTTTTCTTCACTTCATGACCTTCTCCTTTTTCTTCTTTTAAAATAAGGGTTTTTGTTTTTTTTAAAAACCAAATTTCAAAGTTTTCTTGTACGTGGCAAATGGCCTAATTTTTGAATAATTGTTTTATTTATAGACTGATGTTGAGTAGGAAGCTATTCGAGAAATTGTTAGATCGTTAATTTACGCGCTCATAAGGTAATTTTCGATGTCCATCAACTTTAGAATCCCGTTAGGGTGTAGTTCTTCTGACTATTATGTGCAATGTGAAACTTTTACCTTATAGGTTTTATGAACTATAACAATAATTTTTGTCATTGGTACTGTGAATAATAATATGCGTGATGTTATTTCACTATCTGTATACATGAGTAATGTCGGATGGTTATAATGTTGATTGTGAGACTTTAAAAATTGTTACGATAGTTATAGATGTACACTTTGGGATCATGTGCGATTTATAATTTCTAAAAATTGTTTTGGTGATTGAATTTATTTGATATATTAATTTTAAATAAATTAGAAATATTTTTGTATATGGTTTGAGAGGAGAAAGAAACCCAAAAGGGTGATGAACAAGTTACCCTACTAGATGTTGTTCTATTGGTGCACATTTGTGGATACCCAATAGGCTTCTAGTAGCTAGGTTCGATTATTTATGTTAATTTGCTTTTAGTCTTCCTCCTAATTCTATTGGTGCGCGGTTATTTGCGGAAACCCATTAGAATAGTGAGGGGTGTGCACACTAGGGACATTCTATCAACATACTTTATGGCCAAAATTATAGGGTGATGTGCAACCCTTTAAAAGTAGGTGGCCACTTGGGCCACTAGCGTTCTCTTTCTCCCTCTTGTTGGTTATTATATTTTATTTTATAGTGTTTTCATTTATGATTGGTGTAACCTAAGCATTAGATTTATTTTTGGGACGGCTTAAAATTTATTTACCTAGTTATACAAAGTAAAATATTTTGCATTATATGTTAGTAAATTTTCTTACTAGATTTACCAATTACCTAAAAATTTGTTTATCTATTTATTTATTTATTTTTACGAGATGGAGTCGTAATTACTCAGTTTTTCTGATTTTCGTTCTTTCTTTCTTGCTTGTTTTTTTTATTCTCTGACTGTTGCAGGTGGGTTTGGTGGGCATCGTTGAGTGAGGATGTATTAGACCTTGGCTTTTGGACCCATTAGTATAAAAGTCGTCTAGAACTTTATATTTGTTTAAAACATTTTTCTTGGGAGTCTTAAGTTAAATTATTGGTTTATATTGTAATTTTGGAATTTCCGCTACGTACTTTTTATGTAGTCCTTATTGTAATTGTGGTTTAAAATATTATCTCTACCTTGGAATTTTCAACTAAAACCTATTTCCTTAGTGAATGGGTTATTTTTAAGTGATGCTCCCATATTTCGGAACCCGAGGTCGATTGGATGACCTATAGTAAACCTTCTTAAGGGTCTCTGAAATATCGGGGTGTTACAGATATACAAGACAAACGCTTTTGGGACCCTCTCTCGGATGGATGGTAACTTTTCGATAAAATGAGTAGTTTGATTCCTACAATGTTGTACATATCATAATAGACCAGACGCGACCTGGCATAAAAATGGAATAGACCAGATGGGTGTTTTCTCATTTTTTTTGCATTTACCAGGGTCAAGTAGTGTAAGATACATTCTTAGTATAATTTAAAATTATAATAATAAAATTGTGAGATTTTTCAAGCTAAGTTTTGTCAAATCATCATTTAAGGAATAAAAATCCTGAAAAAATATCCCCGGTGGGTCTCCAAATTGAGGGTGAGGGCCCACACGTGACATTGGAAGTTGTTATGTTACATATTGTACTAGTAAAGAGGTAGTGAGAGGAGTCCACAAGTGATCTAAGAAAAAGGTTGGAAAATAATTTTCCCTTCAATTTGAAAGGACAATAAATTACACTAACTATCTGAAAGGTTGAATATACTCAAGAGGAGGGGGTGTGAATTGAGTATTTGGTGTAATGATTACCAAGTTAAAATTTTCTTGTTTCTTGGATTAGAACGAGTTATGGTGGTTCTTGCAGCGGAGTTGTTTTGAAAGCAATAAAAAGAAGAACACCAAATTTAATGAGTTTCGACCAAACTCAAGGCCTACAACCTCCTACCCTTTGCATCTTATTAATTCAACTCAGAATAAAAAGAATACACACTCAACTATTCCAAACTCTTGGAACCAGTTCCCCACACTCAACTATAATACAATCTCACTTGTGTTTGAACTCACAAACACTTCCCTATCTTCTACCCCATTGTCGAAGACGAATTGCAATATTATCACTCTATTGTTACTTTCTCACAAAGCTTGAAAACTAAAGTTTAAGCTCTAAAGAATATGTGTTTGTGTTTGATAGAATGTGTTATGTCGTGTGTATTTTTCTCTCGAATTTTTTTTGCTCAAAATTTTCAGGAGAGACAATCTCAATCAGTCACAAGATGTAAATGCCAACTATTTATAGACTCAAAATTGATTGAAAAACCCATAACAAACGAGAGGGAAAATCAGTTTTCAAAAACGCTTTGAAAGAGCGGGAAACAGATTCTTTTGATCACAACAATCTTTCCAAGAATGTTTGTTATGTGCAAAAGATCTTCTAATCTTTCACATGGGTGTCATAATTAATTAGAATTTACCAGCTGTCAATGAAGTGTTAAAAACCTAAAAACCTTTTTAAGATCATTAAAGAAAAACCCTATTTCGTTCAAAAAATGACATCAGCTCATAGAATAATTGGTCCCTAAACCTGTTACCCTATCTCATAGTCTTATAAATATTATAACCTTTGGTTCTAATATCCATATTACTATTTTAACACAAAAAGCTTTTATAATAGTTTATCAAACATACACACAAACATTACATAGAGACCTAATGTTCAATTTAAAACCTAATCTATCTTCATGCTCTTCCAGGTCTCGAAGGTCTTGTTTGAATATCTTCAATATTGAATTTGGACTTTAACACTTGGAACATCTATACTTGTTGCACAACCAACATGGTTAAAACATAGCAAGTAAACATATGACTGTTTAAGACAGTCCAGTGAACACTTCAACTGGTTCCAAACCATTATACACAACAAAGATCAATTGCTTATTCCCTGTAATACAAATATGTTGTCAATTAATAATAAACTCAATCAATACAACATGAAAAGGAAACAGCTCATAGTTGGTTCTGGCCAACTACAGAGCTCCTGTAAAACACAATTGTTCCCTATCACTGTTTTTCAGTGTTTGTCATCATTCAAAACCAAAAGGGGTCTCAACAAATTCTCAACAATATCCATAAAATACTCAATTTGAGTGTGTATAAACAACTCCCACATTAATTTTCCGCGCAAAAATCAAACTGAAGCTAAGCTAGTACTCATCATTATACTAGTGAAATTCAAAGTAATTCTATTTTTGCAAAAACATTTTAACCACAAATTTCAAGTATTTTTAAAATATATTACACTCCGCCTACTCATCTTTCTTAATTCACACGTAAAAGTAAAAACATAAAAAAAAAAAATTAACTAAAAAAGTCGGGATCTTCAGGCTTGAACATCTTTGGCAACTTTAGGTGATCATGTGATGTAGCAGTAGCAGCTTTATCCTTTTGATCCGCTCCTTTTTTAGTATTTGCAGCAAATCTAGAAGCCAAAATAGTAGCACCAAATGGTTGTTGATGTTTTTCACTGCTTTCAATTTGATTATTTTCATCCATAAAAGAATAATAATACTCATAGTTCTCTTGATCACGAGCTAATAAATCATCAGTAAGTTTTCGTTTAACGTAACGTCGCCAAGCTGCTTGTATAAAACAAGCACCCCAAGTTCTCCATTGATGAGAATAATACCTAAAAGAATGTTGAAGCCTCTTACTTTGAAGGCGCTTAAATTGAATAGCAACATACTTAAGGTCATCAGCAGTAAGTGCAAAAGCTTCAACTTCTGTAAGAGCTTTTACAGTTCGAGTTGAGGATGGAAGGTTTAGTGTTGTTGAAGTAGGTAATATTGCCCAAGTTAATAACTCTTCTCCACAAAAATCACCTTGGCTTAGTGTTATTGAGTTAAAGAAGTCGGACCGACCGCCGTAGGTGGTGGAGCTTTCTAGTTGCCCTCTTATTATGAACAACATTTCTGAAACTGGGTCTCCTTCTCGCCCTATGTATGTATCTTTGGTGCTTAATGATGGTATTAGACGTTCACATATGGCGTCCAATAATTGATCATCCATTTGAGCAAAGAAGGGTACCTGAAATTTTAGAAATTTAACAATTTTCTCGTCGTAAAATTAAGTTAACATAAATCAAGACATTTTTATATAAAATATTGATGTTTTTGTAACTATTTTGCTGCTTTGACTACGAATTTTTCTTTGAGTGTCAAAATAAACCTCAAAACTTCAACCGGGAGATTATTCTAGAAAACAAATCGAGTTAGTATTGACATTAATTCTAACGAATTGTTAAGTATGCTAATGTTTCTTTATCATTCATAAGATTGTGTTTAAGAAACAAAAATGGGGGTTACCAATGGATATCTAAAAAAATTCAGGGTTAGAATTAAGAAACTTAAAGAGTTATTGAGTATAGGTTACCATTAAAAATTTATCAAAGAAAAATTTCTTGTTAAGCTAAGTGTGAAATTATCAAATATGAGACTTACAAATATGTCCTCCAAACTCACGACTTTATGCACCCATCCACCTAATTAATGGATGTGGTGTTGCTATTACTTGTGACCACTATTTTCCTTACTACATAATAATAATTTGATTAACATTGTTCAATATTTTTTTATTGTGTAGTATCAATGTTCATGGTTTTTTTAAACCAAACATTGCGTAAATGAATGTAAGAATGTCCTTGAACTATGATCAAAATCTGATAATTAGTGGTTCTAATTATGGTTGTTTTGTATTAGCTTAATTAGTAGTTTTTCTTATGATTATTGTGTAAAAGCTTAATTTGTACTTTAGATAAAAGTTTTAGTTACTTTTCAATGTAGTTTGTAATAGTTAGTAAAGCTCTTTTAGTTTGATAGCTTAATATGCAAGTAGGTGAACTACGC
The DNA here is from genome assembly GCA_951394345.1 of Salicornia ramosissima. Classification (NCBI taxonomy): domain Eukaryota; kingdom Viridiplantae; phylum Streptophyta; class Magnoliopsida; order Caryophyllales; family Amaranthaceae; genus Salicornia; species Salicornia ramosissima. The sequence goes on along the minus strand of OX596236.1, from coordinate 32,723,840 downwards.
AACATAATTGCACAAACGAACCAGTAGCAAGTCACGAGGTGTGAGCCTAGGTCGCGAGTCACAAACGCTGGGTCCCCTTAAGGTCGTGAGTCGCGACCTAAACTCGCGAGTCGCAAGTTAGCACTGCCCAGATTCTACGTAATTTCTTTGTTGCAACTTGGCTTGTGGGCTTTGAGTGTGGTCTTGCAAGTTGAGTGAGTAGCCTTGCTGCATCATCTACTAGCCTAGCTTGGTGTCATACAACTTGGTTGGAGCTTGATATAGCTTAGGTGAGTCATGGAAGCTACAACAAGCTTGAGTGGTGCTTAATTGATTCAACTTGTGCAAGTGGTGTAAGTGGACTATGGTGGCTGATTTTGCTTGATATTTTGGTTGCCTTAAAGCTTTGTTTATTGCTTTGAGTTTATCCTTAGGTTGTATAATATTTGTATTGTATTAGATACGTATAGTAGCTTCAACGTATTTTGAGCGTATTGTACGAATATACGTATTTTATATGTATAATTATACATAGCTCTAGTTTGCTTTATTTTGCTATCAATAGCTTGTAGTATGTACTTAAAAATCAGACTTGAATGAAATTGAATTGAAAACTTTGTTTTCTCACTAGTATTTTAAACTGTGTGTTTAGAAACGAACATTGTTCGAAATTCTTGGATAGTTGTCTAACTACAAGATTTCACCAATTAGATTAATTGAATTAGGATATTGACCCTCCTAGTTTCATTGTCTAGGTTAATAGATTAGGAGATTGACCCTCTTAATTGAAACTAACCATTCCGAATATTCAGATTTGAGAGTGATTCTCTTAGCTTTATATTCAATTTAGTCCATAGATTTGAGTGTACTTTCATCTATTCACTAAAATATCCATATTCTTATTGTTTTGAGTGATTTAGGAGAGTGAAATCTATAATCTTTCAAGCAATTCTTTCTGATTATTCTTGCTTGAGGTCCATTATAGTCCAAGTGGTATCCAAAGCTTAAGGTCAAACATGGGTGATGAAGCTGCTGCAAATTTAAAGAGGGACGAAATGATTGAAGCCTTGTCCAAACAAAATGATGCCTTAACATGAGATGATGAAGCAATTGACCCTTGAAGTTTTAAGAAACAAAAAAAAGTGCGGAAGAGGATAAAGGGACGAATGGTGATGATAGAGTTTTGAAGATTGAAGTGCCAGAATTTGATGGAGCCATTGATGCAGAGTTGTATCTTGAATGGGAAAGATCTTTGGAGAGGTTCTTTGATTACAAGGGAACTCCAGAAGATAGGCAATACATGATGGCGGTTGTAAAGCTCACCAAATATGCATCAATCTGGTTCAAAAGCTTGAAGAAGAAAAGGGCTAAGGAAAACAAGTCCAAAATCAAAACTTGGGGTAAACTAAAAAAAACAATTAAGAAAATGTTTTGTACCTTCTAATTACAAACAAAGTCAATATGTGAAATGGTCTACATTAAAACAAGATAGTTTGTCCATAGAAGAGTTCATTAAAGAGTTTGAAAAGCTATCCATGGTATGTGATATTGAAGAATCTGAAGAACAAAAATTGGGTCGTTTTTTAGGAGGTTTAAATTCTGATTTAAGGGAAAAAGTTGAGGTCTTTCCATACTTGACTTATAATGAAGCTTGCAAATTGGCACAAAAAATTGAAAAACAAAAGAAAAAGCCATTTGTGAATAAGTTTTATTCAAAGTCTTTTATTACTAATGATGCTAATGTTCATCCTAATGTTAGTAGTCTTGAAAAAGAGTCTAAATCTGAGTTCATGAAAAAAGATAAAGGAAAAGAATTAGAGGATAGAGTGCTTAAAGTAAAATGTTTTAGATGTCAAGGTTATGGCCATTATCAAGCAAAATGTCCAACAAGTAGAGCTTTAACTATCCATGATAAAGAAGAGATTGATGAACTCATAAAACTTGAAGAAAAAATTGATTTAGGCATGGTGGAAATAGAAGTGGAGGAGGACGTGTGTAATCCAGAAATGGAGGGGGAAGTTTTGGTGTTAAGAAGGTCCTTGATCAATAGGGATATTGGTGTAGGGGATGAACAAAGAGGACTGATTTTTCAATCTAAATGTTTAGTCCAAAATAAACTTTGTACTTTGATAATTGATGGAGGAAGTTGTTTTAATGTGGCATCAAGTGAGCTAGTTGAAAAATTAGCATTACCAACCATGAATCATCCAATTCCATATACTCTGAAATGGCTTGATGAAGAGAGGAAGGTAAGGGTACGACATCAAGTATTCCTTTCATTTTCAATTGGTAATTATTTTGATGAAATACTTTGTGATGTAATTCCCATGACTGCTTGCCATGTTCTACTAGGGCGTCCTTGGCAATTTGATAGGAAAGTCATTCATAATGGCCTTACTAATGTGTATACGGTGCATAAGGAGGGAAAAATCAAAACATTGTTACCCTTATCACCACCTAAAAAGGCTAATCATAAGCATAAACAAAATCAGAATTTACTTTGTGAGAAGGTGATGAGGGATAAAATCAGCTTGGGAAAGAGGGAGAAATCACATAGGAAACGCCCACCTAGGAGGTTTACTTTGTGAACTATGTTCATATGCTAACTTCTTGAAATTTGTCTTAACTTTTGAAAGTTTTAAGTGCTAAAATTGAGGACAATTTCTTTTTGTAGAAGAGGAAAGTGAACTATGATCAAAATCTGATAATTAGTGGTTCTAATTATGATTGTTTTGTATTAGCTTAATTAGTAGTTTTTCTTATGATTATTGTGTAAATGCTTATTTATTACTTTAGATAAAAGTTTTAGTTACTTTTCAATGTAGTTTGTAATAGTTAGTAAAGCTCTTTTAGTTTGATAGCTTAATATGCAAGTAGGTGAACTACGGAACATAATTTCACAAACGAACCAGTAGCAAGTCACGAGGTGCGAGCCTAGGTCGCGAGTCACGAACCCAGGGTCCCCTTAAGGTCGCGAGTCGCGACCAAAACTCACAAGTCGCGAGTCAGCACTGCCCAGATTCTACGTAATTGCTTTGTTGCAAGTTGGCTTGTGGGCTTTGAGTGTGGTCTTGCAAGTTGAGTGAGTAGCCTTGCTGCATCATCTACTAGCCTAGCTTGGTGTCATACAACTTGGTTGGAGCTTGATATAGCTTAGGTGAGTCATGGAAACTACAACAAGCTTGAGTGGTGCTAAATTGATTCAACTTGTGCAGCGCAAGTGGTGCAAGTGGACTATGGTAGCTGATTTTGCTTGATATTTTGGTTGCTTTTAAGCTTTGTTTATTGCTTTGAGTTTATCCTTATGTAGTATAATACTTGTATTGTACTAGATACGTATAGTAGCTTGTACGTATTTTGAACGTATTGTATGAATAGACGTATTTTATACGTATAATTATACATAGCTCTAGTTTGCTTTATTTTGCTATAAATAGCTTGTAGAATGTACTTAAAAATCAGACTTGAATGAAATTGAATAGAAAACTTTGTTTTCTGTCTAGTATTTTAAACTGTGTGTTTAGAAACTAACATTGTTCGAAATTCTTGGATAGTTGTCTAACTACAAGGTTTCACCAATTAGATTAATTGAATTAGGAGATTGACCCTCTTAGTTTCATTGTCTAGATTAATAGATTAGGAGATTGACCCTCTTAATTGAAGCTAACCATTCCGAATATTCAGATTTGAGAGTGATTCTCTTAGATTTATATTCAATTTAGTCCATCTATTTACTAAAATATCCATATTCTTATTGTTTTGAGTGATTTAGGAAAGTGAAATCTATAATCTTTCAAGCAATTCTTTCTGATTATTCTTGCTTGAGGTCCATTATAGTCCAGTCCTATATTGTGAAAAGGATAAATACAAGAAGAAAATGAAATCTTCTATAACTAATGGTAAAACATGCTTACATCATCAATGGACATGTGTCAAATCTTCATTAAAAAATTTCACTCCAAAACTCAAAATGACATCTTCTTTTTTTCAATTTTTAATCTTCCAATGTTTCAATTTTGAGAATTTAAAGTCATGAGGTAAACATTATTATCTATCTTCTATTTACCTATAATCTATAACTAAACTCCCTTTGTTTTATTTAGATGTAACACTTGTCTTTTCACTCTTGCCGAGACACAATTTGAACCAATAATATTTGTAGATATATACATGTGTAAAAATTATAAAATTTATATATTCTAAAAGTATATTACGAGGTGAATCCAATAAGATATCACATGACTATGTTTTCTGTATGTATAAATAACAATTAAATGTCAAAGTGAGTTGGATGAATAGTGTTACATCTAAAAAATGCAGGGAGTACTAAAATAAGCCACAAATGAATAGTCAAAGTGAGTTGGATGAATAGTTGTCATTAAATTCAAGCCTTGAAAATTGTGTTTAATACAAAAATATTATTTCATTACTACATTTTACTAATTTTTTACCTTTTTTAATCCTTTTTTTTTATATGTAACTTTTCTTATTACATCCAAATCATCATTTTAAAATCATTTTACTATGTGGAAATTTTCTTTAAAATATATTAACCTACAATTTTTTTCCTATATAAACCGGGAGACTAATTTAGTTAAAGGAGAAATAAAGCCACTTACTCGTCGAACTAGTCCAAGGCACAAGTGCTTTTGAATTTCTCTTCGAATATCCAAGGGAAGTGAATGGAGTATATACTTTTCATCAACGCCTCTAGTTGCCAACCACTTGTATTGAACAAATCGACGGATTCGCTCCCTAAGTTCTTCTGGTAGCTGCCTATGTTGCATCCATTCCTCCGTATCCCTTCTTTTTATCCTCCACTCTTCTATTCTTGTCATTATAGATTGTAGATAATTCTGCAATATAGATGAGTTCATATGATATTCAAAAAGAAAAATGGGAAAGGATAAAAAAAAAATCAAAGTACGTAAATTTTAGTACTAAAAAAATCAAGTATATAATTTTAACTCGGTCTAGCTAAGTAGTTCATGAATGAGTTGCCATAAATTCGCGGGAATCTATACTATAGTTTATGTGCCTTCAATTCATACTTCAATGAAAAACATAATCACATAAGTGGTGCTCACAAAAAGATACAAGTTGATAAAAGTTCTTTATTAAAAATTTCGAGCAGATTTTTGTGCTTATCACGTACTATTGTTGATGCATTTTCAATTAAATTTAAAATGAAATGAACTGATTTTTAACTCTTAATTCTTAGCTAGGATTTTCCTTTGTCATCATTTCATTAAGGCTCCGTTTACTAGAGCGTAAAATGTTTTCCTTGAAAATGGTTTTCCCATTTTACATCGTTTACTTTGGGTGAAAAAATGAAATGTAAAATTTGGAGTGAAAATCATTTTACACCATAGTGGAAACATTTTCCTCCAAATTTAGGAGTAAAACGTATTTTCCGTGCAAGTAAACATTGGAAAATTTCTATGAAAATGAGTTTTCCAACGTAAAATGTTTTTCATAGAAAATCGTTTTACATCGAAAACGTTTTACACCCAAGTAAACGGACCCTAAGTGTTTTTCGTATTTTTATATTCTATGTTGCGGCTTTCATCCATTACATCAGGATTTTATATGCTTGTAAGCCTAACAAACCATCAAAGGATTGCATGACTGATACAAACAAACAAAAGAAGAAAAAAATAGATTTTATAGCTCTCTAGACAAATACTCCGTAGCTATTACACCACAACCAACTGTAAGCGTAGATACAATAAATAAATAAAATAATTTCTTCACCTCCTCCCCCGTTCAAGCTGGAGTTTGGTATAATACCCAACTTAAAAGTGAGGGAGTTGTGTTATGGTGATGCCAAAGTCTTGTTAATTAGATTTGCTAATTCTAAATTGCACCTAATATGAGTGGCAGTGATCAACGCTGCTTGAATCTTTAATTTTCCCTATCATAGTGAAAATCCAAAATCAATTATTTTGTACTCCCTCCGTAATTAAAAAAAATGGCAACAATTGTACCGCACAAGAACTCCTAGGCAAAACTTACTAATACAAGATTAAAGCATTAACATGACACTAATTAAACACCACTAATATTCTTAAAAAAAATCAGCACTAATATATTGTAGCCACTCCCCCCAAACACCACCACCACTCCAATTCACCATCACAACAATTGCATCAACGAAACCCACCAACAACCAGCAGCCACCGGCAACACCATGTCACCAATTGAACCACTCCACCAAATCACTACCCCCTTTCCAATTGAACCAGATCTAAACAATTTTGCTGCTGGTGTTCTTCGAATCATTCTTTCCGATCGATAATCGGCACCACCACCTTCGATCTACCTTCAAAAATTAGCACCACCACCACCAAAAATCACCATCACCACAATCACCTTCGATCTAACTTCAAATTACCTTCGAAAAACGGCTCCACCACTACCTTCGATTTATATTTGCAAATCGGCAGGCCCACCAGCCACCATTGCACCTTCGATCCTTGTACTGGTTTCTTGAGAGAGAGTCGTGGACTTGTGGAGGAGAAGACGGCATAGCAGAGGGCGGAGGAGAGATATCAAGTGGGTGAAAGTTGGGGTGGATAGGGTGACGTTGTGGTGGAGGGAGTGGTGGAGGGAGAGGAGGATTTTGTGGTGGAGGAGGGAGTGGTCAGTTGGTCAGAACACAGTGAAGAGGGAGGAGGAGAGAGAGTGGGGGAGGGGATGTTTTGATTAAGTTTAATGATATTTTAAAGATTTATTATCAATTTAATAATGAATGTAGCAATGACATTTGTTCATCTTGCAATAATACTCAGTGAAACGCATTCTTGTTCTCTTGAATCAAGTCACTAAGGTCATTCTTAAGCTTGTAAAGTAGGATTGCATTTGTTTGACCGTACCTCTATTTGAGCTCGATCTTTCCACAATTGTTGGGTTCTAGTCATACAAATTATGCTCTCTACTATTTCTTATCTCACAGATGCTAAATGCCAACACCTTACCACTTTATCATTTCTACTCCATCTTTGTTAATTTGCGTGATTAATACTTGTTTCTTCAATCTTCAATTTATGAAGCAAAGCTTGTCATTAACCCTTAGTGCTATCCTCACACGTACGACGAGACCAATTCAAGTATACATAGTTTTCTCCCTTGACAACAATACTTCTTAGAGGAGTGTTAAATGTATCTAATTGGAGAGAAAGAATGGATTCACTTATACTCTTTCACCACCTTCCTCCTTTTATTGCTTGCCATTTTTTTAATCAAATAGCTCTTTTCTTTTGCTATGATACCATAAAATGAAAAGAACTAATTGTTGGGTAAATGTCACAAATTAAAGTACTACAAGTTAATTCTTGGGATTCAAGACCCTTGGCCTCCAAGGCTTATGATGACATCTTATCTTATCTTCTATTTTTTATTTGGTCCTCAATGCCTTATGATGTTATCTTATCTTATCTTATCCTCTTTACTTGATTCTCAATGACCAATCTATCTCTTGTAGTATTATAAATACCCATCATGCTCATATGTTTTGATACACACACAAAATCACATATATACATGCTCATAGAGAGAATATCAATTGTATCATCTCTTTTAAGAGATTATCTCATTCATGAGATTGTCGGCTCCTTCGGGAGAATCGTAGCTCTCTATGAAAATTTGATCCAATATTCTAGGAGAGTCATACCATATTCATTTGCCCTTCGGGGTTGTACTCTCATACACTTTTCATATATTGGATATATCAATATTCGTTGTTTGTGGGTTGTTTACCTCATTTGAGGGTTTTTCCCACGTTATATTGTGTGTTCTTTTCTACTTTTCTTGTCCATCTTTTATCCATTTTTCTCAATTTATTTATTTTGCTTCTGCTCGCTCTCTAATTTTTCCTAACACTAATTTCAAGGATTTAATTCTTAGGATTTTCCCCATCATTTCATTCATTGTTTTTGGCATTTATTTATTCAGTGTTGTGGCATTCAACCATCACATTAAGCTTTTATATGCCTCTGATCCCAACAAAATCCTCAAAGAGCCGCATGACTCATTCAAATAAACTAAAGAAGAAGAAAAATAAAATACAATGTAAAGCTCACTACACAAATACATTGTATCTATTGCACCACAACCTATTGTATGTAAATGTAAATGCAATAAATAAAATAATTTCTTCGTAAGACAATTATTAAATATTAAAAAAATGAGTGGGATTTCGAGAGATTATTAGGGTAATTATTTTATATTTTTGGATATAATTCTTTTTCCCTGATAGATGTTCAACCTTGAAATTTACGGTTTTCAAGAATGTGAGCTTGTGAAAATTGGTAAAAATTTTCATTCATGTGGACTTTGTTGTAACTGATCGATATATATATGCCCGAGGATTCCAGTGTTCTTATAATGTTTGGGGGACCGTTCCTAAAAACTGATAGAGCAGCTGTACATGTAAACAAAAGGACCTCAACCTAAAGGTAGGGGATGGAGATCTTACTTTTCATTCAAGCACTACTAACGACAATGTTACCCCTCATGAAACGTGTAATAGAGTTAGCACCATTGATAAAAGCACTTCAGTATCTTCAAAAAGTAATTAATTTTTCTAAACCTATATATAAGGGTGCTACGGCACCAATAGTGTACGTGGAAGTTTTTGGTAGAGTGTAAGTTTATAGTGCATTGGAACCCATGGGGCGACCCTTAGATGATACCATGCGAATATATATATAACCAACCAGGTAAGGGCTCTGAGCAAAATAACAAAGGGAGAAAGGCTAAGGAGTAGATGGAAAGTGATGTTGTTTCTTATAACCATACAATTGTGCCGGGGAGGATGGAGTTTGGTCGCCCACCTCCCCTTGCCACTTGACTTTTCGAGCATGATTAGGGTGGTGTTGGACCATGATAAACCAACATTTTTGGGAGGCAACTGTGTTCTTACGTACACCCCGTTAACAATAATGATTCCACTGAGTTCGACTTGAGGGAGGTAAGTTTTATCGTTTTCTTAGGATATTTTTTTTTACTTAGGGTTGTTACATGGTTTGTACTAATGACTAGGGTTAGGAGTTTACCATTCACAAAGAAAATGTAATACTTTCCTAGTTAATTTTTTGTTTTTTTAAGCTTAGGATTAGTTGATCGAGGTACTTGGGATTTTTAATTGTGGTATTAGTTGCTGTCTTCGGACCCTTAATTAGCTTAGGTAAGTATAGATTTATTTGATGATTTGTGGCCCTGGTAGTGGTTTTGCAAATTTTTACTCATAATTTTTATCTTGTGAAGGAATTAGTTGGCTATTGATTTGATACTTTATCCCTTGTAGAGTTTAGCTTAGTATAATTGTGTGTGGATCTTGCAATAACTAGTTTTTAAATGTGAGAAATCGATCCTACTTGATTCACTTCTTGGGAGTTTACTTCCTGGTGTGACTATTTTCCTTAACTTTGTCCTTCGCCATTGACTTGTATTATAGTAGACTAGTTTGCATGCATTATTTGTGGATCATATGATAAATGCCTTCATTTTTTTACGGCCAATTTAATCATTGATAATAAATCGTGTTAATGGGAATAAACATAAATCTTATTTCAAAAATGCACAAAATATCCATAAAGTTTGAAGCAAATGCACCAAATATCCATAAAGTTTTAAGCAAATTTATCGAAAGCACTTTTTTTTTTTTTTAAATGTTGCTTTCCGATTTTACTATCAAATTTACAACCATTGTACTTTTGGAAATTCCCATTGTACCATCGATTTTTTTTAATCGCATTGATAACATTACGTTTTTCATAAAATCCCAAATGTGCGATGTTTTTTAAAAAATCTGTTAAATAGAAAAAAAGGGGGGGGGGGGAAACCAAAAAAAAAAAAATCTCCTCTCCCTCTTTCCAACATCCCATTTCCATCTTTCTCCACCTTCCCATTTCCATTACCATTGTATCGCCTACCACCACCACCACCATTAATCGCCTACCACCATCACCATTGTTAATCGCTTACCACCGTCAATCAGTCTCCCTTTGATATCTTTTTTCTCTTTCTCTCTCTCCTTCGTTTTATTTTGTTTCAGTTGAAGGTGAGATTTGGGTGGTGGGTATGGTGGATTCTTGGAGGTAGGATTTGGGTGGGTATTTGTGATGATTGGATTTGGGTGGCTATGGTGGGTCATGATGGTAAGATTTAATTGGGTGGTTGAATTTGTAATTTGACGATGGGGGATGTAGCTTTTGGGCTGGGGCTGGGTTTAAAGATGGGTGATTTCAGGTAGGGGATACCTAGTAGTTTCGTGTTTTAGGGTGGGTAGTTGAACCAAGCGCAAACGGTCCAATTCAAAACTCTATGGATCAAGAACCAGTTGCTCTAGTCTTAGAAACACTTGGGTTTGCTCCTTTTACATTATCTAAGCCCGAATTTCTTTGTTGCATATGGGAGGATTAAAGCCCAAGTAAAGCCTGAGAGAAAACGATTTTAGCCAAAAATTGGTGCAGATTTGGCGTATGGTTTTAGCTTTTATTTTGTTTAAATGCTTATAATAAAGCCATATAATTCACTCCTAAAGTGGTTTAATTCTGGCTGGTTTCTAGTTAGTATATTTCAGCTTTTATTACTAGTTAAATAGGAAATTTAATGCTTAGTTTAACTATAGGGAAAGCCTTGGCTTTTCGCTTGCCATAAGGGGCATTTTTTCCCATGTCTTTTAGTGTGTTTTTTGCTGCTCTTTTATTGCTATAGATAGGAGAGCACACAACAATGAAAAATCATATTAGAGTTTGCACAAAATATTTGTCTTTTAGCATTCTACTTTGTGTTTGTCCAAGTTTGAGTGTTTAGCCTTGTTGCTTTGAGTTTGTCTTGAGCAATAAGATTAGGGGAGATTGAGTGTGTCTTATCTCTAGCCTAAGATCCCAAAACTTTGAGTGTGTCCTTGAGTTTTGGTTCTTAATTTTCGTTGTTACGAAATTGAGCAATTCTAAATCCCATGTTGTTTTGGGGTTCGAATCTTTGAGTATAAAATCACCAAACCAAATTTTAAGGAGGGTTACACTCACAACATCTGGTATCAGAGCATTGGCTCATAATTTGAAGGAAAATCGCACTTTTTAAGTGAAGAAGAAACGTTGGAATTCGAACAGTTTGTCAGTCAACTTTGGAGATCGATACTGATGTGAACAATGATATGGAGGATGATACACAATCTTCAGAGAGCAAGAAGAATGAATAAGAAGAAGAATTGGAAAAGAGGAGGAGAATGATGGGATGATGCTTAGTGATAACGTCTTCTTGTCCTCCTAGTCTTATCTCCATTAACTTTGTTTAACTGTTTCTGGTGAACTGTTATCTCTAAAACCCTAAATAATTTGGTTTGCTTGTTTTTTGATTCTTTTTTCACTAACCTTGTTTTTGTATGGAACCTTTCTTAAATTTTGGTTTATGGATTGTGAGTTGTCTGACTAACTTTGTTTTTGTAGCATGGCTCCCTAAATAGTGGTTGATGCCATTGTTTGAATGAAAATGATATTGATCTTGTGCATAATTTATGTGTTTGGAGATACTTTTTATTGATGTAAAAATGGCAAAGTTGAGGAAGCCTGAGTCTAATTATTTTAAATTGAGTCAATAATAAATAAATAAAAAGGATTGTGCTTTGAGTTTCTAGCTCAATAAAGTAGGTTAGCTTAAATTTCTGCATTTTTTATGTAATCTAGGAAACTGTTGAACTAGCCAATTGTTTCGCATTAAGTCTATGAGAGTGCTCTGAGTGGTTGCATTTGGAGTGTTGTTATTGGAATTCTCTGTTTCTAACTTGTTGGTTGCATGAAATTTCAATAGTTAGCCTAGGATTTTCATCATCCAAAAGGGGGAAATTGTTGAGTCCCTTAGATTTTGAATGACGATAAATACTAACGGGAAACATTTGCATTCTATACGTGCCTCATAGTTGGTCAAAACCAACTAAGAGATGTTTCCAATGAATGTTGTATGATTAAGTTTATTCTTTATTAACAACATATCTTTGATGCAAGGAATACGATTTGAACCTTATAGAGAAAACTGGTTTAGATTCAAGGTTGAGGACACACAAAGAAGACTTACAATGTACGGTTTGCCAAATTTTGAAACTGCAGCGCACCGCACCGCAATTTATATCAAAACGCACCAAACCGCACCACAATGTACGGTTTGGTGCGGTGCGATTTGCGGTTTAACCCTAGACTTATTTTTTGTTAGAGCCTTAAAGAGTTAGAGAAGCCTTAGAGAGTTGTGGGCTTAAACAACTAGATAAGGCACAAGACAAACAAAAGACATAGCTTCAGTAAGGTAGTAGGCCAAATAAAAAGTATGAAATTAGATATTTTAGAACAATTAAAAACAGTTACGGTTTACGGTTTGGTGCGGTTTTAAAATTTTCAGAAACCACACCGCATCGCAAAATTACGGTTTGGTAAAATTGCAAATCGCAAACCAAACCGCACAATTGCGGTTTGGTATGGTTCAGATTGCACTCTACTCAACCCTATTTTTAAGTATTTTAGATTTTCATGTAATGTTTTTGTGTATGTTTGGTACACCATTATAAAAGCTTTTGTGTGATGAAGTAGTATTGTGAATATTAGAACCAAAGATTATAATATTCATAAGACTACCTGTTAGGGTAACAGGTCTGGGAACCAGTTGCTCTATGAGCCAATGTCAGTTTTCGAAAAATAGGGTTTTTTCATCTAAATATTTTTCGAAATGGGCTTATGGGTTTTTGTAACAACCCAGCCCTATAATAGGTAGGGTCTTTTGTCACCAAAGGGCACTCTGAACTGATAACCTGACCCCACAAGCCAACATGAGTCCTTTCGGCGCATTTTATCCTCACTCATACGCACCTTAGCTTGGGAAACTTCCCAGTAGTTCACCCATCCTAAGACTATTCCCAGCTGAGTACGCTGACATGTGGAGTATCTTAGCATAAGAGCTTCCTAAAAGAAAGATGCATCTTGTTGACATGAGTAGCTTATCAAATCCTCTTAAACCAATCTCATGGGTGGTATAGTATTTACACCATATTGACACTTGGTCAATGTCAATATTTTGGGCAACCTCCTAAAGGATATAAAGATGTTTCAACAGCAACAAACTTTCCTTAAAGTTTATTAAGAATAAAAGATGTTATTTCTTATTTTTTAGGAGATAATATTTGCAAAAATAACTTCATCAAAGCTAGCAATTTTGTGATCAAATCAAGGCCTATAAATACTTGGCATTTAGATCTAAAAGCTCTTGAGACTCTCCTTGAAAAACTTAATCAAAATAATTTGAGAGAAAAAATCATACACATCATCCCAAATCTAACAAGCAAAAGCATACAAAATTTAGGGTTTTAATTTACTATTTGGATCTTGGTGAGAAAGAAAATCATAGTGAAAATAGGATTTTTTTTTTTTTTTAAAGAATCCCCAGCAACTTAGAGCACTTTTGGCAAAAGCCTTAGAATCTCAACTAATTAAATAAAACCCCAGCAATTTCAAAACGTGTTTATTACACCCCCAAAATCTTCAAACGTTTATAAAAGCACCCCTAAACGCTAACACTGTAATACCCTGTATTTTCGGGAATAGAATTTTAGGAATCTAGGTTATACTTCCTGTTGTCTTCAAAACTAATTTCGAAAAAGTATTAATAAATTCCATGTTTTATAAATGGAAAAGCTTTGATACTTTATTTTCCAAGAATTTATGATATTAATATTTAAAATTTTTCAAATAAATTTCTTATAATTTATTAAGGATTAATTGTCTATTTGTAAGCTTGAACCAATGCAAATTGGATTCGTATTTAAAAGCCCACTTTTCTCCTTATAATGCCCGACCCTCTAAATAATACTTACTAAAAATAATTATTTTATCTTAATTCATTTTTAAATTATTATTTTAATTTCTGATTGACCTGTCCGGAATAATTTAATCCGATATTTTTATCTATAAATACCCTTTTGATCAGAAAATTTCCACTTTCTTTTCTCCATAATTTCACATGCCTACATCTTATTATTCTCTCTCAAAATATTCAAACCCTTTTTCCCTCTCTCTTCCTTTTCCCTCTTTCATATTTTGGAATCCAAAATGGTGAATTTTTGTGCATCGATTCAAGGTAACTAGCTTTTCACTTAATATGAAATCAAATGATTTATAGATAGTTTAGTTGGTGAATTAGGTGTATTAAAATTAAGAATCTTGAATGAATAGTTTGATATGTGATGTTGTTGAATTTCGAGTGAGTGATTTTGAGTGTGTTTGATTATTTCACATGATCAAAGTTTGGATTTTTATTGTTTAATTCATGATTTGATACTTGTTTAAATGCTTCCATGATGTTTGGCATGGTGTTTGTTGTATAAATTATCCAAGAACGTATCTTGAATGTGTCGAGTGTTTGGGTGAATTAAATTGATGATTTTTCGTGTGATCCAAATGCTAAAGATTGTATTTTTGATGTTTGAATTATTATTAATGATATTAAACAATTGCATGATTATAAGTATGTTGTTGAGTGTATTAATTTATTTCTTGATCAAATCTTATTATTTCCTGATGGATTTTTTGCGTGGGAGTTCCCATACTAGTTGAGTATGATCCAAAATTTATTTTGTGGCAAAATTCGTCCTTTTGACGCTTATAACAATTGAATCTGGCAAACCGATAAATCTGCCCAGATTTAATATTCGAATTTATTAGCAAACTTATTCAATTCAGATTGCTACGAAAATTTAGGTGGAAGTCCTAATTATTGTAATATAAATTGTTCTAAATTTCGTGATTTTTAGAGTTCATTTGCTATGGCGAAAAATTCTGAAACTAATTCTGGACTAATTTGATCGGTTGGTTATAAAATTCCTTAAAATTAGTAAGTGATGTTATTTTTGGACTAAACTTATGCACGTTACTCCTTGAATCTAGATTTAACTTTAATGAAAAATTTCAGAATATTCGAGACTTTTAAATGGTTGTTCCTTAATTTAAATTGGTAAAATTAGATTGTGTTAAATAATGCAAACAAATTACTAAAATACTTGGAGAGTATATTATGTCGAATCCTTTGAGACTAATTTGATTTTAAGTTAAACTAGAAGCTAAGGTATGTGGTTTCTATTTTTGAATTTTTGACTAACTTTTATATTTATTTTTATTTAATTAAGGTTAAACTATTATCCTTTGGAATTGTTGAGTGAGGTTGATGATTGTTCGTGTTTGACGGTTCATTCTCGAACTCGTAGTTGTTGATTAGATTATTCTATTAGAACTCGCATATTGAACTAGCCTTCGGGCTTTGATTTATCTTTAAGACTCGTGTAGTATTTGGCATTTAGGCTTTGGTTTGTCCTTTGGACTCATTTGGTTGAATTGGCCCTCAGGCTTCGATTATGTCTTATAGACTCGATTAGTTATAGATGACTTGTTTCATGAGATTAGGATTCTGCATGTTTCACCGCGGTATGGTACTTACCGAGGTGGAGTAGGGCGCCGAACCTTAGTGTAAGATGCTAAGACTTGGGTTAAGTCGCAGCCACTGCACCTTAGCAGGTCTCTAGGCAATTAAATCTTTTAGTACGTGAGAAAACTTGGCACGGGTTGTCAAGGTTGTGGGCGTAATGTATTGCCGAGCACCTAGTGTATCTAGGGAAAGTTTGGTCATGAGTGCCTTGACCATACGAGCATAGACCGGCCTGAAGTGCAGAATTAGTTGAAGAGAGTTGGGTTCAGATCTTTATTTTAGTTTCGAGAGGTGTGTTTTGATAACTCGTTATGACCAATACGTCTTTTGTTGTTTGAATTATATATGACCTTTTGGCTAACTTGCAGGATGGTTCATTAGGTAAATTTATGTGTCAATTGTTTGTGTGTACATTTTAATTATCTGATTTCTTGATTGAACTATCTTGCGATTGGTTGATTCCATCTTAGGTGGAACAACCTAGTTACTCCCCACTGACGGTGGACCCAAATTTTTAGGTGATCAGATTGAGTAGTTGGAACGTGGGCCTGGATGTGCGAGTGAGGAATTAGGGTTGTAATTATACTTTTGTTTCGTTTAGATCTTTTGTACAGGTCCCATGAACTCATTAGTGCAATTACAAGCTAATAAGTTATCTGTCAACTCACATCCTGTTTTAGCATGCCTTGATTGATAGTTATCCTATTTAGAACCGTTTCAGTAACTATTCGTCTAAGAAGTTTTCCGTTGGCGTCGTTCCCAAAAGGTGGGTCGTTACAAACACCGTTATTTGTTTTTGTTAAAATCGTTAGTTAGTGGGGTGGGGCCCAGATTTCGACACACCCTCAAAACCCAATTGACCTAGCCTCAAAACCCAACCCACCCTTAAAATCCCACCAAAATCCAAATCGACCCACCCTCAAAAGCCTATCAAAACCCAAATCGACCCACCCTCAAAACCCTCGAAACCTAAATCAAAACCATCAAAACCCAAATCGAAGAAGAAAGAAGAGTTCGGTAGTGGTTGGTGGTTTGGGAGGAGAGAGAGGGATTCGATGGTGCTTGATGGTTTGGGAGGAGAGAGATGAATTCGGTGGTGGTGGTGTTTTTGGAGGAGAGAGAGTGATTCGATGGCGGTGGTGCTTTTGTTGGAGAGATTCGGTGGTGGTGGTGGTGGTGGTGTATTTGGTGGTGACTTGTGTTGGTTGTGGGGATAATTATTTTTTAAGTGGGGAATGATTAAATAAGGGAAAAAATAAATAACTAGAAAGAAAAAGGGGAAAAAAAGAAATTATTAACAAAATGTGGGCCCCACCTGATAAGACGTTTTTCGGTCTATTTATTGGACCTTTTCTCCCTCTTATTTAGTCCCATTTGGCCATTTTTCTCCCACTTTAGGCCCTTTTTGCTAGACTTCGGCCTAAGTAGGCCCCTTTTACTAATTTGTGCGAATTATAGTTACTTTTGTGTATTTCCACCCCTTTTTAGCAATTATGGCTTCACTTGGTTTTGTTGGTAGCTTTGATATGTTGTCTGAGCCTTTTCAGATGTTGCGTGATCAATCCCGGGAGGCTAGGACGTTTTACGAGGACCTTAGTGGCCAAGGGAAGCAAGAGATGACCTGGAGAGCCCATCACCTAAGCCAAGTGTGAAAAAAAAAGGCAAAGCAGGGCTGAAGCGGGCACTCCAAAGCAGGGCAATTGATTACCAAAAGGCCGAGATTTCAGAGTGGTCACTCCACACTAGCAGCGTAATCAGTTTTGGATTTTGGACCTTCTTTAATGTTTTCTTTTGTGGGGGTATAAATACTCATTTGTAATAGAATTACAAAAACTCTCTGATTCCAGAAATTAAAAAAACCTAGTTTTGCTCATAGTTTTAGCTTACAAAGTAGAGAGAAAGTAGATTTGTAGAGAAAGAAAGCTTCAACTCGATTGTTATTCATTCTCCATTGTTAATCAAAGTAATCTTTTGGTATTATTTCTTCACCTTTCTCATCTTTTTATGTGTTTTTGCCTATTGAATGTTAGTATTGATTGTTTTATTGCTTGTTTTCACTTCTTAATCATGTTTAAAATTTGTTTAGTCTAAATCTCCATTGTTATTGCTTCAAACATCATGAATAGTGAATAGTCTTCTTGCTAGGGTTTATGGGGAAGGATTCATGAAGGACTTTGGGGTTTTCATTGATTTTGTGAGAAATTGATGTTATGGGTTCATTGAGTTTGGTGTCAAAGAGCTTGAAGGTTGATATTGATCAAGTCTACAGCTTGTATTGAAATGATTCAATGCTTTGTCTATGAGATGTTTGTTGTATTTCTTCTTTTCCCATATTTCATTAGTTTTACCTTGTCAAGGGATTGGATGGTAGAAGTAGGAAAATGTCTAGCACAATGGTGAGGGTTGTGAAGTCTTCAAATGACCTCGGAAGAGGCTTTGTTGATGAATCTACCCTCCAACTCAATGACTTTGGGAGAAGCTTTGAGTATTGAAGAGAGATAGTTCCTCTTCCCATAATGTTGATAAATTATAGAATTATTTGAATTAAGTCCCCCAAGTCTAGTGAATCCGGAACCATGATCCCTACTGTTTGTTATTTGTTGATTTTCTTGTGTTTTTAGCCAATTGGTGACTAGTTTAGTTTGTTGCTAGTTATTAGTTTTAGTGTACAAATTGCAATTTTCACCCAAAAAAACAAGATCCTCAATCACTTTAATTCACTCAATCCCAAATGATCATTGTTCCCTGTGTTCGATAGCCCCCACTATACTACAACGGGGTATTTGGTTATTAGAGACCCAAAACCTCTAGTATCACCATCCCATTAACGTCCAATTTAACGATTTTAACAAAAGATTTTTAACGGTATTAACTTTTGGGGTTGCTTTTATAGATGTCTGAAGATTTTGGGGGTTTAATAAACAAGTTTTGGAGTTTCTGAATTTTTTATTAAATTAATTGAAATTTTGGGGGTTTTGTCAAAAGTGTCCCAAGTTGTTGGAGGTTCTTTAAAAAAAATCTTGAAAAATACTATAATTCATCACCAACAAAATGGGTGGAGATTGAGGTGTGTTGTGAGGTCAAACACAATCGAGCACATTCAGACTTGAGTGTGGGGGATTGGTTCCTGGGGTAAGGAATAGTTGAGTTTGTATTATTGTTATTCTGAGTTGAATTAATAAGATGCATAGAGTAGGAGGACATAGGCCTTAATTAGTTGGGCCGAATCTCTTTAAATTTGGTGTCTCTTGTGTTTATTTCTTTTAAGTTTATTCAGCTGCATGAACCAAAACCAACTAGTACCTCCCTCAAAAGAAAGAATTTTAAATTGACAACAAATACACCAAATATTGAATTCACTCCCCTCTTTAGTACATTCAACAATATACCATGCATTATATCATATTGAAATGAGAATTTGATTTGATGAGGTTTCTGATGCAGATGAAAGCTCATGAATGTGGAAGTTTTAATTAATGATTATAATTGAGTCACTTTATTGAATAATACTCCTACATATTGTATAATACTCTTACATAAGTATTGTATTGCTATTATATTAGAGTATATTCTCATGTATTATACATAATAAATGTAGTTAGGTAATTTAGTTTCTCAGTGTAGCTTATAAATAGCTCATCTTTTCCTCTCTTTGTATTCATTCAGTTGATACAGACTTACTTCAATACTAATTCATTCTTCTTCATTTCGTTCTTAATCTTCTTGATTAATTCAATTTCATTACACTTGTTTCATATGCTTGGGAGGTGGAAGAATCCATTGTATTTTCTTTCTAAAACTTGTTTTCTCGTGGAAACTTCTTGGAAACTTTTATTTTAGTGTTCGTCATAAATATAATACAAACTCTTTTAGTTCATTTACTTAGAAGATCTTCATGGTAAATCCGATGATCCTATATGGGCGAAATTAAACTAATAAGAAATCATATAATTTTCATGCGTTGGAGTTATAATGTATCTGGTTTCACTTTTTTTTTTTTTTTTTTTTTGTCTAACAATCAATTTAATGGTATATATCATATTAATGGTGGATATGCCATCTATTATATTATGGTTTTTATCCATTTTAGTGTAATTTGTAAAAATAATTTTTATGAAGGAGTGTAATGCCATGTTGCCTATGATGTGATGTCAATTACAAGCATATGACATGTGCTTGCTAGTTGTATATAAGCATTTAAAGGTTATATATGTTAATATGTGACATGGTTGTATATACATGCTTTTGCATGTGATTAGGGCTATATTTATACATTACTTATAGTTATACATAAGCATTTAATACTTTTTAAAAGTGGTGAAAATTTGGAATTGAATACCAAAATCACGCAGCATTGTATGTAATTGGCGGTTAATTTTAGTTAACATTTTCAATTTTGATAACTTATACCATCTATCATATTTTGGATTCATTTTCTTGTCTCTTTTGACCATTTCATGTTAATGAGGGGAAAAGTCTACCGTAGTGAAAAAATACGTTACCTGCACCTGACCAATCAAGTGTGAAAAGAGGAAAAGACCCATAACACAAATGAAGCTACAAAATAGTGTCTCCTCCATGAACGTGCTATTTTCCATATTTTGTCCGTAAGAGCTGTGAAAAAAAAAAGTTTGGTATATTAAAAAGTTATTAGTAAATATATGTGTCTGTGTGTGTAACATATATAGGAAACCAATTTTGAGATATTGTTATAATTTTAAAGCTTTATACGTATTTTTTCACACTTGATTTTACTCCCAAATAACATGAAAACATTTTACCTTGGAAAACTCATTTTCATAGAAACTATTCAATGTTTACTTACAAGGAAAATATGTTTTACTCCCAAATAAATTGGAGGAAAATGTTTCCACTATGGTGTAAAATGAATTTTGCACTCCAAATTTTACATTTTTTTTCACCCAAAGTAAACGATGTAAAATGTGAAAAGTTATTTTTAAGCAAAACATTTTACGCTCTAGTAAACGGAGCCTAAATTTAGTTTTGATTTCCTCTCTGTTAGAGAACCCAACCATGCATTATGGTATGTCGGTAATGGATTGTAATAAAAGAAGAAAGTCCTTTTTCTCATTGGAGATGCAACAAGATAAGGTATTTGAGTATTCTCCTTGCTGCATGCATGATATAATAGTGGCAAACTGTAGGTTTTCTAAATGAATTGGCGTAGAGTGTGCACAAAAAAATGTAAGGTTTGGCCTTGTGATTGTTAGGTAATTGCGTCAAACATATATATTCACAAGGATGTATGAGTTTGTTCCTTATGCGTCAACTTTATATGAGAATTAATTTTATTTTTTTTTGACGTGAGAATTAACTTGAAGCTTTAGAGTTTTCTCTCCCTCTACTACAAAAATTTAACATTTTAGAACCGTTACAAATGGTTCCTATTCTTTCAATATTTGGTTGTCGAGTATAATTAGCAACGGTTTAGCATTGAAATTTATTTGTTGCCAAATTGCCAATCGCCCTTTGATTTTAGCAACTAAATATAATATATGATTTGGTTGCTATGCCGCATCGAACCCAATTTGGTTGCTAAATTAGTTGCCATGTTTGGCAACTAAGTTTATTTTGATTGCCAACTTGGTGCCCATATTTCTGTTTTAGCAATTATATTTTTAGTTTTCAATGCTAACATACGAACCAAATTGAACAACTTTAATTGCCATTTTTTTCTCAAAAAAGCATTTGGTTCCCTAGTTTAACAACTTTTCAAGAGGTCACCCATCTTAGTATTATTTCTGGTTGAGTATGCTTAACTGTAAAGTATCTTAGCACCTAAATGGAAATATTACCTTATTGATATAAGTACTGCATCAAATCATAATAAAGAAATTATTTATGTTACACATAGCAACAGAATTATAGTTTTGGTTGACAACTAAAAAACTATCCATCCCTAGGTTGGCAACAAAATGTTGTTGCAAATGGCAACGAATAATACATTTGGTTGCTATTATGCACTTAAAAAATATTTAACCAACAAAAATAAAATTATGGTTGCTAATAAGCAACAAATTTAAAATCCATTCCCATTATGGATGCTAAATTATGAAAATTACGAAAAACGACCACCGATGTCAAATAAAACTAGATCGTTGATTTTGGTAATTAGATTTGATTTTTATTTTAAATAAATAAATATATACATATATGTATATATATATATATATATATATTTCAATTTTTTGTAATATTAATTCATTTTTAATACTTTTAGATTTACGTAAATTAATTTTAGATTTTGATGATTTAATAATTACATTAAAAATCTGGAATTAATTTAGAGGTTGAGGGGTGTAATTGTGCGTCCTACTCCGATGCTACCAATACTTGTAAAATTATTTAAGGGTTCGTTTAATAGGGTATAAAATATTTTCAGATGAAAATGGATTTCTACTGAAAATCTTTTACATTGGAAACTTTATTTTCACGAAGATTTTATGTTCTGTGGTTGCATGTAAAAAGATTTTTCATTTTAAACATTTTTCAGTCTTTGTTTGAACTAAAAATCAATCAATTGCTTCAATTGTGAATGAAAATGTTTTCCTTTATTTCAATTGTTGTGTAAAATGTTTTCTTTCCAATTTGGAGGAAAATGTTTTTATTAAGGTGGAAAATGATTTTACACCATACATTATTTTAATATTTTACGCCAAACAAACAATGTAAAATGGGGAAACAATCTTCAGCAAAAAACGATTTACATCTTACCAAACGGACCCTAAAGTCATTCATAAACATACCTAATTTTTTACAAACAAGAACCTCTTACAAATTACTATTAACCTTGTTTATATATGCATTATCAATTAATTACTACATATATTCTCATTTAAACCAAACAATAAATTAACATCATCAAGTGCATGTAGAAATAGAATTTAAGGATAGAGAATAAAAACAAAAAAGACAAAATAATTTACCTTAAGTTCTTCAAACCCCACCAGAGGCAATAGAAATAAGTTTGGGTGAAATCAGCAGAGACAACATCATCGGTAATAATAGGGGCAAACATTCCATATATGAAGGTAGAATCTTTGTTGTTAGGGTTGCAGTTTATAAGAACATTTGATTTTTCTAACCAAATATTACGAGCAGGAAGGTTTCTATTATCACTATCAAAAAAAGAAGTGTCACAAGGAAATTGTATCGTAGAATTTGTTTGCCATAAACATTCTATTGTCCAACATGTGTGTACTCGTTGAAGAGCCCATAGGTACCATATGCCTCCTGTAACCTGATTATTGTTCCATTAGAGTAATAAAATATATTATAAAAAAGTAGCAATATAATATAATTTAAGGAAATATAATACCGTTACCATGTGTTTGTTATGGTTTGTTTGAAATAGAATTAAATTTGTAAGGGAAACAAATTAAATTGTAGAGGGAGAGGTCATGTTGTGGTACAATTGTGGATGATTATACCCAATGTACATGGGTATATATATTGCACTACAAATCTCAACCCCTTGTAAGTTGTAACGATCTTGGAAAGTTTCTACAACTATGAGTCAATGATGGTGTTAATCACTAATTTTTCACAATGAAAATTAATTTTTAGCAACAACTTTTGTCATTGCTAAAAACGTGTTTTCTTATAGTGTATTAAAATTCATCAGATCAGAAAATAAATGCTAGTATGTCTTTTGTAATAGGCCACAACAGGAAAAAAAATGCATGTCAAACTAATATGAAATCATAATATTTTTCCCTCTTGCAGGGCGTCTGACCCAACTTAGTCAATGCACGCATTTATAAGAGAAATATAAGATAAAGTAATCGTCTAAAATGAATGCGCTTCTCAAAAAAAAAAAAATTGAATGCGGTGACATCATGTTTGGAATTCTGAGGTAATAACCACGCACCAAGGCAAGGCCTCATTTTCTACCTAAAGTATGTATGATATACTACGTATTGTAGCTACTTGATAACCCAACTAGAGATTTAATTTTGCATAATAAGGTTATACTACACAAATCTAAAATTAAGAGAAAAATGAGAGAAGAAACTTACATGGCCAGCTAATATGAAGAGAAGCATATTGTAAACTGCACCGGACCATGCATTTTTTGCAGCAATTCCAGTGGAGTTAACAATCTTGCGATTCAATGGAATCATAACAAACAACCGAGGAATGTACTGAAGAAGCACGATAAATGCCACGGTGTGATTATTATTTGCTTTTGTTACGCTTTTCAAAGCCGGGACAACAAACCATAACATCAACTGTACCCAAAAAATAATAATAATAATAATAAATAGAACCAATGTGATGTTAATGAAGTGTATGTGTGAATCACACTAATATGAAATCATATTATTTTAGAGAAAAAAAAAATTCCAAGAATTAAAAAAATTAGCTTGGAGTACAAGAAACCAATCACAATATTATTGTTAAGCTATTCATTGTGGCTAATTAAACAAATTAGCTTTAATTTAGTAAAAATTATAAAAATTGAAGTTCAAATTATTAAGCTATTGAAGTTCAAATTATTTTAGAAAATTAAATAGAATTTCACTTTACTACACTTTTTGTATATATAATGAGAATAATTTAGACAAATCTCTAAATTTTTTTTTTTTTTTTGCAAGATTGTAATTAATAGGAAGGAACATAATTAAAATAGAAGGAAATGGTGAAGGGTGTGTACCTGAGGCAAAGGAAGCATTGCAGCAACATCAATAATAAAGCCTGAAGTCAAATACCTAAAAGCAATAGCCTTTGGATCCGTAACAAGCTCCTTTCTCCCAAAAACTCTGGAGTTTCGGGACACAAATGCAGTTTTGAATTTCAAGAAAATGTGTATTAGGTAAAGAAAATCTGCAATGGTTCTAAAAAAGGTTACAAAGACTAGTAATTGGAGGTTACTACTAAGGCAAGCCACACCACATATTGTAGGAACATAAAAGTATAAGGGATCAAGAAAGAGGGTTATGAGGCAGGTAATGAGGAATAGGTTGTTCCACTTTGTAATGAATTCGCTATGAGGATTGTGAATCTTCGTCCACCACCGGGGCTTCCGTTCACGTCGTTGTCGACGAAGAATGCCAAATGACGATGGAAAATGAGGAAATTTCGAAGATGGCGTATAAAAATGAATGTTATGCATGTTTATTTAGATTTAGCCTGGGTTTGTTTTTAAGATTGCATTATTTCATTTTTAATCTTTAATTAGAGAGAGCGAGGAATATTAATTTTCCCTCTAAATATTTCTTAAAATAAAATAAAAAGATCTGGGTTAATTAGCTATTAAGGTTGAGTTTCATTTAATCTTTAAGAATGTCAAACATTAATTTTTTTTTTACTTAGGCATTATGGATTTTGAATAGCGTGGGAGATAGAGAGAGAATGTTGGGAAAAGGATTATAAGTGGCTTTAAGAATGAGATGCTTAAGGAGAGACAATAGAGAAACCAAAAATTACGCTAACTTTTCAGAGGGTTTTTTTTTTTTTTTTGTGAGGGTATAAAAGAAGGAAAGAAAAATTAGTTGATCCCAGAAGATTATAAATTTTTTTTACCCTTGAAATTGTAAAAAAAATAAATAAATAATTGGTCTAACATGCATCTCCCTACTTGGGTGCAAAACTCATCACCGCCTACATGGTGCTTTGTTGCAATGCGTAACATATATATACTTCGTTACTCCATTTTTTAGATGGAACACCTTTTTTCACTCATATCAAGAAAGTGATTTAACGGTGTAAACGGAAAAATTAATCAACGAAATTTTAGGACATGTCATATATCATATCATATTTGTTTGTATTAAAAATTTGTCAAAATATTTAGTCACTAACACACCTAGATCGTTGTCTTGATACGCGTGAAAAAAAGGGGTTGCATCTAAAAAAACGGAGGAAGTATATATGATACCAGATGTTGAGAATCTATATTATAGTTTAAAAGTTTTTCTGTTTTTGTTAATCACATGCCTCCAAACTTACAATATATAATAAAGCCATCACAAGTTTTTTTTTTTTTCTAAGAAAAGTACTCATTGACAACTAATTTAAAAAGTTACCTACAAGTAAGTCACATTAAAAACCATCCCATTACCAACATTTTGAAAACTCTCACCTTTTTCGATCAAAAATTGTTATTTGTTTACACTTATTGACATAATTATAAACTAGACTGTGACACTTTTAAATTAGTAATTCCCACAACGCGTACTAATTAATTGCAGCAATTTTGAAACTATGTATTTTATTCTTTAAACTTTAAATGGAGAATAAATATTATTCACATTAATTATCTAATTTGCCAAGAGTAATAAGAAATTTATAAAAGAAAATTATGGCACAAGTAAAAGATAGGAAAAATTGTCCAATACTACCTAATAAATGTCCACTTTTAAAAAAAACTACCAAATAAAAAAAAATGTTATACAACTACCAATTAAAGCAACTCCGATGTTATAACACTACCACCAGCCTGAATTTTTTTTATTTTCTGATGTTATCTCATCCCAATTAACATTTCCCTCCTAATTTACCCCCAAATACACGATTTCCCCCCCCCCCTTTTTTTTTGTTTAATATTTCCCCCCCATTTTACAACCCCCTCTTTCCCCTTATATATGATACAACCCCCATTTTACAACCCCCTCTTCATTTTCATTTCCCCTTTAATTCTCTTTAATTCCTTCATCTTCTTCAAGCTCTTGAATCTCCTTCCCCTTTCTGCACACCCTACCATTTCTCTTCAATCAACCGTGCTTCTTCCAATTGATGTTGGGAACTTAAGCTTCATTTCATCAAAGGTAATAATCAATCCCTAATCCTTTCACTTTTTTTTTTCAGTTTGAACCCTAATTTTTTCCCTCAATTACAGACATATCATCTTCTTCATTTCACTCTGCACACCCTACTCCTACCCACTGCCACTGTGGACTTCCAGTTGCAAGGAAACAATCTTGGACCTCCAAAAATCCAGGGAGGCGGTTTGCTTGTTGTAAGTTCTACAATCCTGAGAGTGGTTGGCATGGTTGCAATTATTTTGAATGGATTGATTCTTCAATGACTGAATGGCAGAGAAATGTCATAAACCAATTGCTCCTTGAAAAAAAACTTTTTGAAAAGGAGAAAGAAGTGTTGAAGGCTGAAGTTTGTAGCTTGGTGGATCAAAAGACGAACTTAAGATTGACAGTGAAAAAAATAGCTGGTCATAATAAAACCAAGGGCAAGAGCCAAAAGAAATGCTGCAAGAACCCTTGCTACATGGTTGCTTTCATTGTGGTTGTAGTTTGTTTGTATGTGTTATATAAGATTATTGTAGTTTAATTACATGGAAGTTTGGTGGTATTTTGAAGATCCTTTGTAGTTGAACATTAAATCTTTTTAGTAGTATTTAGTTCATGTTGTATTTTCAACCTCTATGTCATGTAATTGGTATCTTTTGAAATGCATAATCTATTTGAAGAAAGCTTTTGCTTTATTTAAATCTTTTGAGTAGTATTTAGTTCATGTTGTATTTAATTTCATTGTTAATAATGTATTTCCAATTGCTAAATATTCATAACAAAATATATAATTCCAATTTTTAATTACGTACTCCTAAATTTAGAACAAAATTTATAATTCCAATTGCAAATAAAGTAATTCAAAATTCAGAACAACATAATTCCTTCATAACAAAATATATAATTCCAATTGCAAATAAAGTACTTCCAAATTCAGAACAAAATATATAATTCCAATTTCTAATATGGACACATAATTCATAACAAAATTTTCCCTTCATCTAATAAAGTACTTCCATAATAAGCACACTTAAATTACTTGTTCCAAAATAGTGCACATAAAGTGAAACTAACAATGACAAAGTATTCCACAAAATTACAGTAAAACTAAATGCTTATGTTCCAAAATAGTGCACATAAAGTGAAAACATCTAGGCCTTTTTCTTGGCATTTGATTTAGTAGGTAACTTTGGAGGTCTTCCCTTCTTCACTTGAATGACTTGTTGGGGGGCAGAGCTTGCTTGAGATGGAACAACATCATCAAAGTTTGAGTTTGAGTTTGGTGGCTGACTTGAGTGGCTTCTAGTGTTCTGACTCACCTGTAAATTTAAGCTTATGTTAGTATGTTGGTTCCATGTTGTGTATAAGAAGCAAATAAACATACACTAACATTGTAAACTTACCTTTATGGTGGTTGACTTGGTTTTAGTGGAGGCTGACTTGGTATTATTGGAGGCTGACTTAGTTTTGGTGGAGGCACCCTTTGTAGACCCTTTTCCAACTAACCTTTCCATGTTCTTAGCTTCCCTTTTTAGTCTTTTGTTGATTGACCAAGCATCAGTATTCATGGGTCTTCCACCTTTGTTTGCAGGCTGAGGTGGTTTTGGTACATTATTGCATTTGTTTTTGTAGTGCCCTGGCATTCCACAGTTGGAGCAGTTGTTTTGCTTCTTTTCTCTCTTGACATACGTCTCTCCATCTTCAGATGCTGACCTTTTCCTTTTTTTCTTAGAGGGCCTTCCAGGCATATTTCTTATCACTGGTGGCAAAGGTTTAGGCATGTCTCTTTGTTTCCAATGGTGCATTCCAGGCATGGCTTTGATGGACTCCTTATATGAGTCTAAGTAGGTGGCTTTGGAGTAGTACTTATGTACATAATTCTCAGGGTTCTCTCTCCTTTTTATGATGCAAGCAAAAGTATGATGGCATGGGATTCCTGTTAACTCCCATTTGTAACAGGTGCATGTCCACTCCCTCAAGTTTACCACATGCTTTTCATTTACGTATTCTACCTCCCACTCATCCATAGAGCATTGCATTACTACACATGATTGAGCTTCTTTAGATGTCCAACCAAACACTGAGCTTAAGTATGGCATTAGTTTGCCTTTTTGCTTCGAAGCACCCTCAAATTTCTCAAAGTTCCTCTTCATAACATACCTTCTGATCCACTCTAGGCAAGTGATCAGTGGTTTATCTCTAGCCTCCCTCAACACAGCATTCATGGTCTCACAAAGGTTGTTGAGTAACATGTTGGACTTTGAAGTGGCTTTAAATGCATGTCTTGCCCAATGTTGGGATGGTATTCCATTCAAGTAATCATAGGCTTCCTCATCCAGGTTCTTGACGTTCTCCATTTCAGCCTTGAAAGTGTGCTGGCATCACAAAATCATGTCATGTGTTAGGAAAGCAATGAAAAAATGCATTATAAAGAGGTTTTGGAATTTGTACCTTGTTAGTAGTTCTAGCAGCATGCCAGAAATGCTCTTTAAATGCTTGGCCTGAGAACTGCAGCTTGAAGTTTGCCCATATATGCCTCACACAAAATCTAACCTCTGCTTTGGGAGCTTTAGAAGCCAAGGCATCAAGTAAACCCTGCATCAAAATTATTTGTTAATTTGTGATTAAAATGTATAAAATAAAACAAAAAAATATTCCAACAAATTTACCTTTTGTCTGTCACTAATTAAAGTGACACCTTCACCATCTGGAAACTCAATATCATCCAGCAACAACCTTAAGAACCAGGTCCAACTTTCCTTGTTCTCAACTTCAACAATTGCCCAAGCAATTGGGAATATGTTGTTGTTGCCATCTTTACCAACGGCTCCTAAAATCATTCCAGGATATTGGCCTTTCAAGTGACACCCATCAACACCAACTATAGGCCTACACCTTCTCTTGAATCCTACCTTACATGCCCATAAGCACACATACATCCTCTGGAAAATAGGGGAACCATCCTCAACCCCTTCACATTTGACAATACAGGTGCTATTTGGATTGTAATGCAGCAATGCAGATGCATAGTCATGCACCTTTCCATATTCATCAGCAGCATCTCCATAAAAAATGAATTTGGCTCTTGCCCTAGTGAACCAGGCTTTGTGGTAGCCAATGAAAACACCTGTATCTATTCTAACTTGTGTTTGCAAATCCTTTAAACTATAAGATGGGTTTGACCTAAATAACTCAAGGTATTTGTCAGCTAAGTACTCAGAATTTAACTTTGGATTTGCATCTTGATAACCACACACATGTTCCAAGTTCAAACCCTTAATTTGTAACATTTTATCTCCTTTTAACTTCCTAGCATAAACTTTAAATTCACACTTATACTCCTCTTCAGATGTACATGCTAGAATTTTGGCATGTTTTTTATCCCAAGGACATTTACACTTGTGTCTAGAGTAGGTTTGTACTCTGTTATTACCATTGTGTAAAAAGTAGTAGTTGTAATGGTTTTCAATGGCATGGTATCTAAGTGCTTTTCTTAACAAGAGAACATCTCTAAACTTCAGGCCTTTCACAAGTCTAATTGGCTTACTAAAATCAGTCTCTGGGTTGAAAGTGGGATAAGGATCAACCTCATCATCAGATCCTTCAATGCTTCTCAATTCATCAGAGTCATACTCCACTTCCTTAACATCAGCAAAATCAGATACTTCCTCAGTTTTATTTTTAAGTTTAACAGGCTTCTTCCCCTTCAACCCTGCAACCTGCTTGCTGATATCAGTTGGTTTAGTCTTCACAAACAACTCCTCCTCATTTGGGAATACATACTCTTCCTTTGTTGCATCAAAGTCCACATCTAAATCACTGTATTCTGAATCACTTGACCAGTCCTCACCCTCATAGTCCTCATCCAACACTTGTTTACCTTTCTTTGACAACCTTTTCTTCCCCTTTCTTTGCTTATCTGCTTTTTTGACAGTTTTTTTTCCAGAGCTTTGTGAGTTTCTACAGAACCTTTGAATGGGAGCTTTGTTTGAGATGTAGTTGAGGGTCTAGAAAGGGAAGGGGCATGAGATTTTGATGGGGGGCTTGGTTGAGATCTGGTTGAGGGTCTAGAAAGGGAAGGGGCAGGAGCTTTAGATGGGGGGCTTGGTTGAGATCTGGTTGAGGGTCTAGACAGGGAAGGGGCAGGAGATTTAGATGGGGGGCTTGGTTGAGATCTGGTTGAGGGTCTAGAAAGGGAAGGGGTAGGAGATTTGATTGGGGGACTTGGTTGAGATCTAGTTGAGGGTCTAGAAAGGGAAGGGGTAGGAGATTTGAATGGGGGACTTGGTTGAGATATGGCTGAGGGTTTTTTAGGTTGGTTGACAGTAGCAGAAGGTACTTTTTTAGTAGGTGTATTGTGTGGAGGAAGGGACAATGACCTTGACTTTGACCTTGACCTTGTTTGGGGGGAAGATGCTGTTTCCAATAATATTACATCAGGGTCAGTTAGTTTGGGCTTGGGTGACCTTGGTGGTTTGGGCTTTGGTGGGCTTTCATTTTTTTCTGTTTTAATCCTAGTCCCCTTCCTAATTTGTGGTCCACCCCTTTTAGACTTGGGCACATTCCATTTTTCCAACACATACACAGTCACCCTTTCATACATGTCCCTCCCTTTAATTAAATTCATAATGTCCTCCTCTGTTTCAACAACTTTGCAACCATTACTCAAACTACAACCCTTCAACCTAAACCAAACAGTAAAAAATGGTGCAACTTTTCCAACATACACAAATTTCATTGCATTCTCAACTTCTTTCCTAAGACTGCATATTGTTAGTTGATTAAGCCATACACCAATTTTATCAAAATTAGTACCCCCAACATACTCCTTTATGCCTTCATGAATTTGAAAATCCCCACCGAAACATATATTCATATCAACAAACTTAGGCAACTCCCTGCAATCACCAACAACAGAACATATATTCAAGATACACAGCAACAAAAAAACTTAAAAAAAATTAGGGATTATACCAAACAAATAAAACAATCGCATCATCCCTAAAACAAATACCAATAAAATCATGCATTAAACTAAGAAATTAGAAACACCAAATTTTGAATTGCTAAGACCCATACTGTCAAAGTTAAACAATTAGGGTTCGAATTGCTAAACCCCATACTGTCAAAGTTAAGACTCATATTGTAAAAAATACGCACAAATTAGGGTTTCAATAAACAATTCAATACACATTAGAGTAATTAAGCAAGTTTAATACATACCTAATTTGTGGTTTGTGACGTAAATTGTGCCTAATCCTATCATTATGTTCCTGCATCAAAGCTTGAGCCGCCATTGTCGAATTATGGTAGAAGTAGGGAAGAATAAATTTCGAACCTTTGCTGGGTCTGAATTATGGTAGAAGCAGAGAAGAAGAATGTGAGTGAATTATGGTAGAAGCATATAAGCCATGGTAGAAGAAGAAAGAGAAGGGAAAAAAAACGTAATTATGTATTTCTTTAAGCATAGAAGAAATGAAAATAAAGAGAGGAAATGAAAGTAAATGGGGGGAAATCGTGTATTTGGGGGTAAATTAGGAGGGAAATGTTAATTGGGATGAGATAACATCAGAAAATAAAAAAAATTCAGGCTGGTGGTAGTGTTATAACATCGGAGTTGCTTTAATTAGTAGTTGTATAACATTTTTTTTTTATTTGGTAGTTGTTTTTAAAAGTGGACATTTATTAGGTAGTATTGGATACAAGTTTTAATATTGCATGCATGGGTATTCTAAATATTATTAATACATTGATACATTGATGTGAATGCATGAGCCCATTTTAGTTTAACTATAATAAGAGTTCCTTCTGAAAAAAGTAACCTATGCAGTCATGCGAGTAAAGATGATCTATAGAGGAATTGCGTATTTCAACAAAATCTCTACACTTTGATTTTATTTATATAATAGGAAAATTTAACAAAAATAAGCCAAACTTTGGCCGATCTTCCATAAATAAGCCAAACTTTTGAAATTCCAAAGATAAGCCAACATTTGCATCATGTCAGCCAAATTTAGGTCAGAAAATTTTGATTACCCACATTAGTGAACCGTGAAATCCAAAAAAAGGAGATCCATAAAGGATTAAGAAGAAATATGGCGGTAGAGGCCGATTTTGATGGGTCGAGGTGTTGGTAAATAAAATTCTCTAACCTAAATTTGGTTGACATGGTGCAAAGGTTGACTTATTTATGGAATTTCAAAAGTTTGGCTTATTTATGGAAGACCGGTCAAAGTTTGGCTTATTTTTGTAAAATTTTCCTATATAATATGGTATTAAATGCATTCAACCCAAATTCATTGGCGGTGCTACATGTGCAACGAAGACTATTGGTACACCCCCTTGCTACGCTAGTGTCATGCTATTATCACTAATTTTTCTATTAGTGAAAGACAAGAATAATATTATACGAATATGTATCATGCCCTCATAACTTTTCTACATTTTTGAAAATATTCGATTTCCATAAACAAATGTTGCTTGTATATCTTGAAAAAAAAATCGCAATTGTTTAATGTAGTTTATTTTCTTACCATTTAGTTGCAATGATTAGACATTTGTTTGTTGATCGTATCATACCGTTGTAAACTGCAAGCGAAGAAAGAATAGTTGTTGAATATAGTATAAATAATGATATAGTATAAATATATAGCATTATACAATGAGGTGCAAATTTGCTAATGACTTCATTTGGCTCCAAAACATTCCACTTGAAATCAAGCAAGCTCATTATTTCCTTGTTAGACCACTATCAATGTCTTACTATCTCACACCTCAAGCAAATTCACTCCAATCTCATAGTTTCCGGCATGCTTTCCGACGCTTTTGCCACCGGAAAACTCGTTTCCGCCATTACCAACCACCTAACACATCTCTCTTACGCCTATAAACTCCTCATTCATTCACCAAATCGCTCCAACTATATGTGGAATTCTTTAATCAAATTCCTCGTTGACAATAATAAACCCAATAAAGCAATCTCACTTTACAAGAACATGGTTGATTGTGGGTCCTATCCAAATAATTATACTTTTTCATTTGTTATTAGAGCTTGTAATGAAATTTGCGATTTACCCTTAGGGTTAATGATTCATGCTCAGTCTATCAAGTTGGGGTGGGATTCTTACGATTTTGTGCGAAATGGTTTGATTCATTTGTATGCTGTTTGTGGTGAGGTTGATTTATCACGCGAATTGTTCGATATGAGTAAATGCAAGGATGTTGTTACATGGACTGCTGTGATTAATGGGTATGTTAAAGTTGGCTGCATTTTAAATGCCCGTGAACTGTTTGATAAAATGCCTGAGAGAAATGTTGTTTCTTGGAGTGCTATGATTACTGGGTATGCTCAAATGGGGTTGTTTAATGAAGCGCTGGAACTCTTTAGTGATATGCAGATGTCAGGATTTCGGCCTAATCACCCGTCCCTAGTAGGGGCACTCTCGGCTTGTGCAGCTCTTGGTGCTCTTGATCAAGGGAAGTGGATACATTCACATGTAGATAGAAATAGGATGGAATTGGATGTCAAATTAGGCACAGCTCTTGTCGATATGTACTCGAAATGTGGGTGCATTGAAATGGCCAATCGAGTATTCAAGGACATGCCATCTAAGGATGTCTTTGCTTTCACTTCTTTGATATCTGCACTATCAAATCATGGGCAGAGTGAAAGGGCAATAGAATTGTTCAAAAGGATGCAGAGTGAAGGGGTTAATCCAAATGGGGTGACATTTGTTTGTGCCCTAGCTGCGTGTAGTAGAACAGGTTTCATAGACGAAGGATTGGAGATATTCAAAAGCATGAAACACCAGTATGGAATTGAGCCGGGGATTGAGCACTATGGCTGCTTGATTGACCTCTTAGCAAGATCAGGGATGTTACTAGAGGCTCAACAATTGGTGACAAAGATGACAATGGTGCCCGATTCTTATGTTTTGGGTGCTCTACTCAATGCTTGTAGAGATTATGATAATGTCAAGATGGGGGAAGGAATCGTTAAGCAATTAATGGATCAAGGGCTGGATTATAGCGGGGTCCATACACTTCTGTCGAATATATATGCATCGGTGAAGAAGTGGGACGGAGTAATGCACGTGAGGGATCGGATGCAAGAGAACAGGGTGAGAAAGGTTCCGGGGTGCAGTTTGATTGAAGTAGATGGTGTTGTTTCTGAATTTGGTGCAGGGCAGAATTGTCATACAGATGTAATTTTGTCATTGGTTGGAATGGACAAACACTTACGCTCATTCTGGGTTGCAGATCATAACATTTTTCTTGCTCCTGAAATTACATCCCCCTAGCAAAAAATAGTTGTGTTGGGGTGTAATCACACTATGCTGTGTAGCCTCTTTGCAATTTGTGCTGTACTAATGCCATGTATATTTGAACCAGCTAGCTCGGTTAGGTATGTGACCAAGGTTCACCTTCTTTTTACCAAATACCAATTATTATATTGGCATTATGAATGGGGAACACAAATTACCCGCATACATGTGGTACTCCTACACTAACGGCCGGTTTGGTAGCCAGTATAAATGATGGTAATGAGAATAAAATTCCCTAACTTCTTTTATTCATGACCACCATTGTTTTTGGTCTTTGCTTCAATTGGTGTAATGTTGTATTTGTGGTCATTGCCAACTTCTTTTATTTTGGTAAGTAAGGCAAAATTTTATTACCAAAAAGGGGAAAGCTGCAACTTAGAAAAAGGCTTAGAATTAACTACCAAACACCCAACCAAACCCACAAAAACTTGTCAAAGAATAATGGTGCCACCTTTTAGGAAGGGTTCACCAGAAACCAAAGACAAAAGCTAGCTACAAAAAATGAACATAATCCATCAAAACAAAGCAAACAAAACAGAATAAGCTCAATCAGCCAAAATAAGCCTCTTTTTGTCAGATTCACCACATCTAGATACCACTCTAAAGAGCTTGTTCAGCATTTATGACTGCCTTTAAAGGTCATAGAGTTCCTTTACAACTTAATTGTATACACAGACTCAGCCAACCACATCAGTTTCAACTTTGCATAAGAGGTTTCCCTCTACAATGCTCTATAAACTAAGTTATCTCCTGCTCAAAGTCACCCACTATCCTGGAAATTTGCAGCAGTACCAAAACTCTCTGTCAAACACTAACAGCAAATGGATAGTAGAAGAATAAATTTTGTAAGCTCTCAGAAACACTATAGCACAGAACACAAGTAGGATCACATTGCAAATTTCTATAATTCAAATATAAAAATTGAAATGAAATACGGGTTGCCAAACACAACATTAAATCATTTTGAGGTTGTTAGATTATTTATGAGGTAATGACCTAATGTAGCGATGGTTATTACCTTCCATTCTCATCTTAGATTCAACAAGTTCAAATTGTAGTGAAAATAAATAAGTTATGTAAGGTTGATTGCAGAATATGGAGAAAACTAACTAAAAAAATTTTCTTTTTGTCTGAGCCAACAAGCTGCACTCGTTCGAGCTGACTCAAGCCACAACTGCGTTTTCTTTCTATCCGAGCCAACAAGGTGCACTCGTTTGAGCAAGGATCCGACTCGGTTGAGTGAGTCCCTTACTCGAATGAGCTTGTGGTGCTATTTTCACTCGAATAAGAAATAAATTTACTCGAATGAGCCGTATTTTTCTCAAATGAGTTGGCATCTTGTGACGTGTACAAAACACATTTTTTTTTTCTTAATTTTTCCCCTTTGTTTAGCTTTAAATCTAGGCCTTTAATTTTTGTTAGACCTGATAATAATAGTTCGAAGGAGGATACTACTTGAGGAAGCTTTGTATGAGATTTAAGTTTACGCATTTGGCTTTAGATTAGTTTTGCAATTTATTTCTAGGTTTTGTGATTTTCTTTAGTTTTCTTTTGCATTTGAGTGTGGTTAGAGTTTTGTTGGTAGAATGTTGTTTGATTATGTCAATTCTTAATGAATAGTCTCTTTCTCGCTAAGGTTGGGTGAAACCCAATCAAACTATGCTTATGTTTATGGGTTTTATTGCTGATGGTGAAGGTTCTTGAAGATTAATGTTTAGTTGTTTGATCTATTTTCAAATTTATATAAACACCTTGAAAATAGGTTGTTATGTAAATTTGAGATTTCACAAACTTTTAATCAAAGTTTGTGAAGTGTTGATCGAATCACTTTCGTCAATCACTTTAATTTTCAACATTATTGTACAAGATTCAAACGCAGAAGCGTAGTTGGTTGTGGTCAGTGAATCCTAACCTTGGTGCCTTTTCACCATGTGATCATTTCATTTAATTAGTTTTCTTTTTCTATTGTCCAAAAAAAAAAAGAAAAATCCAAAAAAATTATTCCCCATCATTTCTTCGAGCTAGCTTAATCGTTTTGAGTCACCTCGGGATTCACCATGAATCCTTGTGAAATCGACCCGTACTTGCCTTAACTTGTATAAAAATTTAGTTAAATTAGGTTATCTTTATTTTGGGAGTTTTATTTAATGACGTGGAATTTCCCATTGTCAAATGAAAAACAAAAGAAATACATTAATTACTTTCATTTTTTATATTTAGTTTGCTAATAATTTCTTTTAGAGTTTTGTTTTTTTTTTGCTTTCTTATCCTTATGCATGGTTAACCAGATGAGCGGCCACTTTGAGCTTAATTGGAAGCGCGTTGTGACAAAGTGGCGTTTTCTTAGAACCTTGCGTTTTCTTTTTGCAGTTATTCTTTCTTTTTTTTTGTTTTTTTCTTAGGGTGCGTTTGGCATCGTTTTGATTTTTCAGTTTTTTGTTTTTTAAAAACTAAAAACAGTTTTTAGTTTTTAATTTTCAGTTTTCTCAAAACAGTTTTCATTTTGTTCTGAATTTAAATCTTGTATCATCTATAAGTTTTAACTTATTATTATAATGTTGTTGTTGTTCTTATTATTCTTTTTTCAATTTTTTATCATCTATTTCACACACACACAAAAAGAACGCTGAGGTTGAAGATGAACAAAGAAAGCATATTTTTTTTTTTGGAGAAATGAAGACTGTTGGAGAAATTAGCGTGTTTTAAATAAGAAGGAAAAAACCCAATTTTAAAACAAAACGTAGAAAACACCATTTTTGGTGTTTTGTCAAAACTGTTTTGATTTCCTTAAAGTTATTAAAAAGTTGTTTTTTAAAACTATTTTTTGCCAAACACAGTTTTGTTTTATTTTAGTTGTAAAATACAAAAAAAAACCTAAAACCAAAGTGATGCCAAACACACCTTAGTTTTAGGTTTAGGTTTAGTTTTATGTGGGGTTCATCATTTGAGGATGCGTGGATTTCATTGGGCTTTATGCCACTTTCGACGATAACTAGATATTGTCGGTATTGGGCTGCGATTTGATTGATATTTTGGGTTCCCCTGCCTAATCCACTCTAACTCGAACGACTACCCCCTTACTCGATCGAGCCAAATCGAGCCACAACTGCATTTTCTTTCTGTCCGAGCCAACAAGGTTCACTCATTCGAGCAAGGTTCCTACTCGGTTGAGTGAGTCCATTACTCGAACGAGCTTGTGTTGCTATTTCACTTGACTCCGAAATAACTTTTACTCGAATGACTTGCATTTTACTCGAACGAGTTGACCCCTTTGTTTTTTCTTCTCATTTTATTCCTTCGTTTAACCTTTAAACTATGCCTTTAATTTTTGTTAAGCTAGATAATAAGGGTTTGGAGGAGGATACAACTTAAGGAAACTTTGTATGAGAATTATTGCACTTTCTCTCTCTACCTTGCAGCTCTCCTTTACTCTTCCATTAATGAAGTTCATCAACTTTTGTAAATTCTTGCTTTATCTAGTTTCTTTTATGCATTTTAGCTTTACTTTCTATTTATGTTTATGCATTTGGCTTGAGTTTATTTTTTTCAATTTATTTCTAGGTTTTCTGATTTTCTTTAGTTTTCGTCTCCATTTGATTGTGGCTAAGAGATTTTTGGGTAGAATATTGTTTGATTATGTCAATTCTTAGTGAGTAGTCTCTTTCTCACTAATGTTGGGTTAAACCCAATCAAACTATGCTTATGATCATGGGAGTTAATGCTAATGTTGATGGTTCTTGAGGATTAATGTTTAGTTATTTGATCAATTTTTAAATTTATATGAACACCTCAAAATATAGGTTTTATAGTTTTTGAGGAATATTATTTTTAGTTTGTGAAGTGTTGTTCAAATTACTTTCGTCGATCCCTTGAATTTTCGACATCAGTGTATACGATTTATACGCACAAGTGTAGTTGGTTCTGGTGAATCCTTATCTTAGTTGTTTTTCTCCATGCGATCATCTCATTTAATTAGTTTTTTGATATTATTGTCGAAAAAAGGAAAATCCAAAAAAAATAAATTCTCCATCATTTCTCCGAGCTAGCTTAATTGTTTTCATTGTCTCGATGATCACCACCGATCCTTGTGGAATCAACCCGTACTTTCCTTATACTTCTATAATTAAGGATTTTGTTACGTTATCTTGATTTTGGGATTTTTATTTAACGACGTGAAATATCCCATTGCTGTTATTGCCAATTTTATTGGCCCAAATAAAGAATTAGGCCCAGGCGGATCGAAGACCCAAAAGAAGAACCCAGAGAACAACCCAAATGCATTGGCCCAAAAGAAGCCCTAAAGAAGCATCAAAGGCTGTGTGGCGGGTCCCTACGAGTCCACGTGTTCGCACCCCACTGGTCCACGTGGCAGAATATTACAGGACCACGTGGCACTACCCTGCTCAGACACGTGGCAACTTAGATCTCAGACATGAGTATAGGCAAAACTTCATTTATTGAACTATGTACATAGGTATAGTTATCCCACATTGGAAAAGTACCTTGGGATATGAAAAGATTCTTGTATATAGGTAATAATGTAATGATTGCAACACAGATCCCCAGA
Source organism: Salicornia ramosissima (assembly GCA_951394345.1). Classification (NCBI taxonomy): domain Eukaryota; kingdom Viridiplantae; phylum Streptophyta; class Magnoliopsida; order Caryophyllales; family Amaranthaceae; genus Salicornia; species Salicornia ramosissima. The sequence continues at coordinate 32,684,733 of OX596236.1, read as the reverse complement.
ATTGGCTGATTTGACAACACATACTTGTAATTGTCGATTAACCTTAATGAATCTTGATTAGCAGCTAATTAAGTTACTATTATTCCTTCTACATTTTTTACTCTACCTACTTTTACTTTTTGTGGTTCTGGGTTAAGTTTGTGGCATAAGATTGGGTAGCTCTCTCTAAAACAAAAAACACCCGAAACATTTGGCGCCGTCTGTGGGGAGAGTACGGTTTTATGGCGAACTTAGGAGAAAAAACTCCCGAGATACCCAAAACTACAATAGTAACAGTTGAGAACGACCATGAGTCGGACGAGAGAGAAACAGACCATGACCGACCTCCTCGAAGGGAGAAGACCGCACAACGTACGGGTCAGGCTGAGGTCCACTCTCCCGAGGAGGATCAACTGATCTCTCTCTCTCAACTGAAACATATAATGGTCGACCTAAGGAATTCACTTGTTACACAAGTGAAGGATATGATAGGCCAAGCCAGCAAGACCGACGCTGGGCCATCTAGGCCGACCCTTGGAGAAGCTGGGCCCTTAAGGCCTACCAAGGACCCAACAGACCGAAAGGGCGACCTAGGAAAGAAAAAAGTCTCCAGCGCTACCAAGAAGAAGAAGACGCCTTCCAAATCAGCAAAGGTTGACTGGAAGAACATCACCAAGCGGGTGAGGACGATCAAGGCTCCCATTCTACCAAGAAGGGATCCCTTGATCAGCGAAACAAATCAAGCCTTTAAAGATGCTCGAGAGTATCTGAAGGCAAAGAGGCAACAGTCACAACAACATTTTCAAGTCGACATCTCTGATACAGCTTCAACCCCAAGAATGAAGGATAACACCTTCCGAGGATCTCTACGAACCATGTCCCGCTCAACGCAAGTACAAACTCCCACTCCAATGCCCAAAGGCTCGTTCAAAGCCGAGCCCTTCCAGGAAGATATACAACCGGCCACTCAGTTTCAACAACCACCTCAACCATACCCTTCAGGAGGGGTTGCGTGGAATTCTCCCTTCTCAGTTGCAATCTTGACAGCCCCAAGGGCCTCCAAAGTCAAGGCACTTCACATCGAACCATATGATGGCACTACTGATCCCGACGATCATTTAGCCACGTACAAGCACTTGATGTACACCCAGTCAGTCGATGATGCGACCTGGTGCATGTACTTCCCCGCTACTTTGAAAGGCGTGGCTCAGAAATGGTTCAGCAGCCTGCCGAATCACTGCATCCAAAATTTCACTGAAATCAGCATGGTCTTTGCACATCACTTTATGGCCAACAAACAGGAAAAGAAGACGAGCATGCATCTCGGAAAAATCATACAAGGGCCAAACGAATCTCTGAGGTCATACGTCAAGAGGTTCAATTTGGAGATGTTGCAAATACCCGGTCTCCCCGAGGGGGTAGCCTTTGACAACTTTGTCAAAGGGCTTCATCAGTCGAGGTTCAATTTCGAAATGGTAAGAAAAAAGGTGCAATCCCTACCAGAAATCCTTATGGAAGCTGAGTCTTATATCCATGCCACGGAGATTTGTTCAGCTACAAAACCTGAGTCAAAAAACACACATAAGCAAGGAGAGTCTAGTCAGAAGAAGGAAGTGGTCCCCAAAAGAGAGGTTTGGACGGTGGACGGCACTCATAAGGAGCAAAAAGCTCCCAAAAAAAGTCGTGCCTACGAGGCGGCATATGAGTACAACAAAAAGCCGCACGCCATCCTAACGGAGATTAAAGATAAGTTCAATTTCGATGCACCTCAACCACTGCGGCGCCCGTCCAAATACAGGAATGCTAACAATATTGCCATACCACAAAGATGTGGGCCATGACACAGATGAATGCTTCAATCTGAAGCGATTGCTGGACAAGCTGGCTGCTAAGGGCATGTTGGAGCCCTATATTGTGAAATCCAAATACAAGTTTCAGCGGAGGACCCCTCAGAGGATAGAAGAAGAAGAAACCGATACCGAGGTGGTAGCCATGATATCAGGAGGCCTCGCCTCAGGAGGCCCGACCATCAGGGGTGCGAAGGATCACCTTCGTAGCCTCTCTCAGGTTATGAGCACGGAAAGAAAAGAAGACAAATTGCCAGAAATAATGATCAGCGAGAAAGATCGACTGATCATCCAGACTCCTCATGACGACCCATTAGTCGTCGAGTTCAAGGTAGCAAACCTGAAGGTTAGGAGGATCCTAATAGATACCGGCAGCTCAACAGATATCATTAGTTTTGCTTGCCTTGAGAAACTTAGGTTCCAAGAGAACGCTCTCCAGCCCATAAACCACCCCATCATTGGGTTTGGAGGAGGTGTTATTCACCCTGTAGGCGTTGTCACATTGCCCATTCGGATGGGAACCAAAGAGATGCCGCGTTATATGTTCATAAAGTTCTTAGTGGTCAGAGAGCTGACAGCATACAACATCATTATTGGCCGGCCAACATTAAATGTGTCGAAAGCCATTGTTGTGCCCCATCTCATGCTGATGAAATTTTTATGTAATGATGGAAGAGTGGGGGCGTTATATGGTGACCAGCTGACGGCACGAGAGTGCTACCTCACCACTATCAAGTCCGCACCCACATTAGACCAGCAAAACAAGGTCCAACCATCGTCCAAGAGGAGAAAGAAAGAAATTGATGGGCCGCACCAAGAGGTTTGCATGATTGGGTCGCCCAACCCAGATGAGTTGCGGCCCCAGCCTGTGGGAGATTTTTGTGAAATTATACTAGATGTTGATCGTCCTGACCGAATTGTGCAAATGGGCTCCTCCCTAGAAAAAGATCAGGGCCAGAAGTTGGAGGCACTCCTGAAGGAGTATCAGGATGTCTTCGCCTTCACTGTTCAAGAAATGCCGGGTATTGATCTAAGCATTGTATGCCATGAACTGAACATATTACCCGGCATGAAGCCGGTTAGACAGAAGAAAAGAAATCACGGAGAACTCCGGGACAAGGCTGCTGCTGAGGAGGTGAAAAAGCTTTTAGAAGCTCGGTTCATCCGCCCTTGTTACTACCCTGAGTGGGTGGCCAACGTAGTTTTGGTCCCCAAACCTAACAAGGGATGGCGGATGTGTGTTGACTACACTGATCTAAATCGAGCTTGCCCCAAGGACGGATTCCCCTTGCCTAAGATCGACCAATTGGTCGACTCCACAGCTGGATATGCCCTCATGAGCTTGATGGATGCCAACTCAGGCTTCCATCAAATTCCCATGCACCCAGATGATCAAGAAAAAACAGCCTTCGTCACTTCACAGGGTTTATATTGCTACATTGTAATGCCTTTCGGTCTGAAAAACGCTCCCGCCACCTTTCAAAGGTTGGTAAACATGGTGTTTCAACACCAGTTAGGGCGAAACCTGGAGGCTTACATAGATTATATAATTGTCAAGAGCAAGGAGCCACTGGATCATTTGCCTGATCTAAGAGAGACATTTGATTCTCTTAGAAAATATAACATGAAGTTGAACCCCAAGAAGTGCGTCTTCGGGGTGGCCTCAGGCAAGTTCCTAGGTTTCATGATTGATCAGCGGGGCATAGAGGCCAATCCCGACAAAGTAAAGGCTGTAAGTGACATAGCTTCCCCTAGGACAATCAAGGAAACGCAAAGGCTGACCGAATGTTTGGCTGCTCTCGGGCGATTCCTGTCCCGGTCAGGGGATAAATGTCACTTCTTTTTCGATGCTATAAAGAAAAAGTCTAAATTTGAATGGACTGAAGAGGCTGAATTGGCCCTTACCAAACTAAAGGAGCATATGCACACTTTACCTAGGCTGATAAGCCCTATTCCAGGTGAGGTATTGTATATGTACCTAGTTGTTTCGGAATTTTGTTTAAGTGCAGTACTGGTAGCTGTCCGAGAAGGTGTCCAACATCCAGTATATTTTGTAAGCCATATCTTGAGAAACGCAGAGCTACGATATCCTCTCATAGAAAAGTGTGGGCTCGCGCTATATATGACTTCCAAAAAACTCAGGCCTTACTTCAAAGCACATCCTCTTGTGGTTCTTACTGATCAACCGTTGAAACAACCTTTCACTAAGCTCGAGTCCTCCGGCCGCATGCTAAAATGGGCGGTGGAACTCAATGCTTTTGATATTTCTTTTGAGCCAAGGAAGGCAATCAAGGGCCAAGCCCTGGCAGATTGTGGTAGAAATGACCAGGCCGGACGACCAAAGCCAAGCAGAAAAGGGTCCCAAGGGTTGGAAATTGTTTGTTGATGGATCCTCGACCCAAAACGGGTGCGGCGCAAGTATCTTATGTATCTCGCCGGAAGGAGATGTGTATGAATACGCTCTCCGTTTCAAGTTTCAGGCCTCCAATAATGAGTCGGAGTACGAAGCTCTCCTTACCGGTCTAAGGATGTGTATTGCTGCAGGGGCAGAAGAAATTGAGGCTTCGTCTGATTCACAATTCGTTGTGAATCAGGTCAATGGAGATTATGAAGCCCGAGAACCGGCCATGAAAAAATACTTGCAGTTGATTAAAGAGGTCAGTGCTCCCCTCAAGACATTCATTGTTTAGCATGTACCTAGGTCGGATAACAGCCAGGCTGATGCCTTGTCCAAGCTGGCTTCCTCGGCAGTTAATGAAACCCCAAGGACTGTATTTTGGGAGGTGAAGGAGAGAAGAAGCATAGATGAACAAGAAATCTTAACTTTAGATCGGAGCAGTACTTGGACGGATTCCATCTTAGAATATAGAATATAAGATGAATGGCATATTGCCAGCTGACAAGAAAGGGGCAAAAGTTATCGAGCGACGGGCCGCTTGGTTCGAGGTCTTCAATGGGAAGTTATATAAGAAGGCTTATTCTAAGCCATTTCTCAAGTGTATCACACCAAAACAGGGACAAGAGGTTCTGGATGACTTGCATCAGGGACTATACAGTTCCCATATTGGGGGACGGGCACTTGCGGAGAAAGCTATTCGAACTGGTTACTACTGGCCCACACTGAAAGAAGATGCTATGTGGAAGGTAAGAAAGTGTCATAAATGCCAAAGATTCGCCAAGCTTGTACATCGCCCCTCCAATGAGTTGGTCCAAATCACTAGTCCTCTTCCCTTCGCCAAATGGGGAATAGACATACTTGGCCCCTATACTCCGGCAACGGGCCAACGACGCTACGTATTTGTAGCCGTTGACTACTTCTCTAGGTGGGTTGAAGCAGAAGCAGTCAAAGGTATCAAGACGAGTGATGTCAAAAGCTTCATCTGGAAAAACATAATAACAAGGTTTGGTGTACCACAGGCTATGGTATTCGATAATGGTCCACAGTTCGAGACTCCTCAGCTCAAGATTTGGTTGCGAGATCAAGGAATCGCACATTGCTTTGCCTCAGTAGGACGACCTCAAACTAATGGCCAAGTTGAGTCTTTCAACAAAATCATCTCAGATGGAATTAAGAAGAAGCTTGAAAAAGCAAAGGGTCTGTGGCCAGATGAACTTCCAAATGTGCTTTGGTCTATTCGGACTACCAGTAAGTCTTCGACTGGAGAGATTCCCTTCATGATGGTGTATGGGGTAGAGGCAGTTCTTCCTATTGAGATGTATGGGCCCACTCTTCGAGTCATGCTCTATGATGAAGATGCGAACTGGGAAGCAATGAAGTTGAACCTAGAACTTTTGCCAGAAACAAGGGGTAATGCTTTACTCAGACAAGAGGTATACAAACTAAGGATGGCTCGAGAATATAACAGGTTGGGGGCCCAAAATCAGTTTCTGTTATAATTAATCTTGAACCAATTTTGCCTAATTATTTTAAGCCCATTACAACGGCCCAATTTTGAAATCAAGTTCCACGTGGCAGACCTGCTATAGGGCTGCTTCAGGCCCAATTTAATGTAGCCTTTTCTGGGCCCAACTATAAGTTAGCCTAATAATGGCGAGCCCTGTACAGATTGGCTTTGAGCAATGTATTTGACAAAGAACTGAGGTCTCGGCCTTTTTTAAGGCCAAGGCATTATACCAATAAGCAAATTGGAAACGATTCAAATAAAACATAAGATAAAGTTTTTATAAAGTAAATACCATGCAATACAAGTTAGGCAAGGATCAGCACTCGCCATGGCTAAAAGGCCACAGAAAAAAAAAACAACAATCCACTCCTAGGTGCAGCTGCGCCTAATCACTTTCCTCTGGATCAGGTACCACAGGAGTCGAAGGACAAGGCCGACCAGTTTGCTCGCACCAGCTCTTCTCGTCGGCCCAGTCCAGAAATTCACGAAAGTACCCAAAATCCCTGGATGGGTATGCCTTATGCCAAGCTTCTTCAACTCTTATCCTGTACTCCGCCTCATTGGAGACCGACCGAGTCACAACTCATCGGTTATTCTTCTCCCGCGGCCGTCTCTCCCCTTTCTTGGGGCACCTCTTCCCTTGGCTCAATCCTTCTCCATCTGGAGGATATTTCTCTTTCATCTCTTCCCATTTTTTCAGCCGCGCATTATACATCATATTCAGGAAGCGCTCTTCGTCCATGAAACCTTCATGTCCTTCCACCGGCAGCTTGCCCGTATCAGGTGATCCCTCGCCCTCATGTTTCTCTCTTGGGAGCTTGCTGTTGTTAGACATTCTCTCTCACAAGGATGGGAAGACTTCTAAACTTCTCTCTCTCTTCTTTCTCTCTCAAAGAATTGCAATTTATGTTGTGAAAAATGGAAGAGAAGCAAGTGGTATTTATAAGCGTTTTGCATAATTCCACTATTCCAATTTTACCCCTGCAGCATTTATTGCTCCTAAAACCAAGTTGGGGGCCCAATATAAGTGGTTTGCTATAAAAACTCCAAAAAATTAGCTCTATTACTTTAGGCCCAACACAAAGACTCACTTTTGGAATTAAATTCCACGTGGCAGTTTAGTAATTTTATAATTGCTTCCCAAGTCAAAAGCTAACCCAACCAAGATGGGGTGAGCCCTAAAATGTGTAAAAGTCACATTGAGCAATACACTCGGTTTAAGGGCAATCAGGTATCTGATTGATTGCCCTCCAACTTATTTGGCAAAGAACAATTGCCAAGATAAATTGCCGAGCAATCACTCAGACTTTCTAAACTGACTGCATTGCTCAGGGGCATAATACACTACTAGAAATAAATGCAATTACTGAAATAAATTAAAAAGTCGAGATCTGATGAAAAGAAAGCTTTGTCTATTCACTTTTAATTATTACTATTACAAACTATGGCGGACCATCCTTCTACAGAAATTAGAAATTAAACAAAAAATCAAGTCTAAGCTAAGCTAATTTCTTCAGGTCTCGGCCCCATCATCGTCATCCTCTTGGCCCTCGTTCTCTCCTTCCTCCTCTTCTCCTCCTTCGTCTTTAGTATCAGACGGGTAGGGAGGAGGGGAGCGAACAGCTGCCTCGGCCATGCCTTTCATATCCACCCAGTCTATGGCACGACTGAGGTGGCCAAAGGACGAGCCAGCATAGGCCACTTCCCAGGCCTCGGCTACTTTGTTCTTGTAAGCCTGCTCAGCCTCTAAGATCTTCTGCACCGACCCCTTTCTTGAGGAGGAAACCTCTTCCTCCAGCTCCTTCTTTTCAGCCTGGAGCTGGGTGACCTTGGCCTTGGCCTCAGTAAGGGCTGCCTTGGCAGAAGAGCTTGCCTTCTTGGCCTGCTTCTCCACCTTCTCCTTCTCTTCCTTCAAATCATCGCGCTCGGCGATGAGGGCATTGATCTTGGACAGATGAGAGGCACACTCGGCTTTAAGATTGACGATGGTGTCAGCCTGTGATTTCACAGTAGCACCGGTCAGTTGGTCTTGTCGAAGTGTAGTGAACATAGCAGCGTCTTTTGTTTCACTAACCTCGACCCTAGACTGCTTAACTTCGTCTACCATGGCAGTGCGCCACTGTCTGGCGCCATCCAGTCTCAACATGGCCTGAAATAAGAATATTAGCTTCGAACAAAAGTTAACTTAAAGATAAAAAACTGAAACAAGTGCATAAAGCATACCTCGGCCAAGTTATATAAAATGGGCATGATATGCCCATCGTGAAAGCCCTTCATATTGTGGGCTACCTTGGGAGCTCCCTTGAGCATCCCTCGGACAATCTCAAGCTTCTCCTTCCCGGAGTAGCCGGGAAGATAAGAGCCGCCAGGCATGCTCTCGGCCTCCTCTTCAGTAGGCCCTCGTGAAGGGTCAGAAATGGGAAGCACTATTGAGTCTGGATGAGAAGGTGAAGATGAAATAGTTTTACCTGACACAGACCGCAGGGTCCTAACACGGTGAGGGTAGTATTTACCTCCCATCTTATTCGCCAAGTCCCTGATAGATGGCGGAATATTTTTAGAAACCGACTGAGGAATGCCGGCTAGAGCGTCTGGAGGGGCCATGACGCCGGGGGCATGCTTAACCCCAGGTTCGTAGACCAACATTGCAGCAGTCGGTCCCTTCCCCAGAATGCGAGTAAATTTTGTTTCCAGCTCCTTGAGCTCCTCAGGAGTCATCTCCTGCTTCCCTTTACCAGTAGGAAGCAGGGGAGCCTTACTCTTCTTCTTGGTGCCTGAAATGCTGACACCCTTCCTCTTGGTCCCCTCGTCACAAATCGTCACAAATGCTGGTACCACTTGCCTACAAAAATTTGCACAAATTAGCCGAATTCTCTAAAATAGACTGCAGTCCCCTCGTCACAAGTAGTGGCCGAGTGGGGCAATAGTTTGAAGTTATTTACAACACCCCCTCTTGGCCTCCAAAAGAGCCGAGGGGGGATGTTGCAAACAACATTCCATGTAAGACCCCCTCGCCACATGTAGTGGCCGAGTAGGGCAATAGTTTGAAGTTATTCACAACACCCCCTCTCGGCCTCCAAAGAGTCGAGGGGGGATGCTGTAAATAACATACCATGTAAGACCCCCTCGTCACAAGTAGTGGCCGAGTGGGGCAATAGTTTGAAGTTATTCACAACACCCCGTCTCGGCCTCCGAAAGAGCCAAGGGGGGATGTTGTAAATAACATACCATGTAAGACCCCCTCGTCACAAGTAGTGGTCGAGTGAGGCAATAGTTTGAAGTTATTTAGAACACCCCCTCTCGGCCTCCAAAAGAGCCGAGGGGGGATGTTGCAAACAACATTCCATATAAGACCCCCTCGCCACATGTAGTGGCCGAGTGGGGCAATAGTTTGAAGCAGTTCACAACACCCCCTCCCGGCCTCCAAAAGAGCCGAGGGCGGATGATGCAAACACCTTCCAAAAAACGGTCTCCTCGGCACAAAGAAAAAATGACCTACTCGGTACAAATAGAAGAAAATATGTAAATATATACCTTTGCTTCTTCTTTCTTCTCTGACCAAGCCTTAGACTTGGCTTGATACATTTCTTCGAGATAGTCATCGCCTGTGACTTCTCCTATCTTCTCTTTAGTGAGCTTCGACATAGCTCTCTCTAAAAAAATATATATATATATATATATATATATATATATATATATATATATACAGAGAGAGTTAGATACAAAGCAAGATAAAACACAGGAAAATAAATAAGTGAAGGCTACCTCTATCAATGGCCTGGCTTAGGCCAGCGGCCAACAAAAAATTATTGTCCTTAAAAAATGTCCAGTCCGGCACCCAAAGCACCGGGAACTGACATTTTTCGCCAGTTGTCTAAACAACTTTTGTTTTGAAGTGGTCCCCTCTGAGTACCACATCGTCCTCATAGTGGGTTGGAGGCAAGTCTACATCCCTGCCACAGAGATAAGGGTCAGTATTCATACGGCTCAGCCTCTCGGCAAGTTCTTCGTCATCAGCTTTTACATAAAGGAACCTATTCCTCCAGTTCCTCCACTTATTATTCTTAGTGACAGTCATTTGGTAAGAAGGCCGGGTACTAAGAATATACCAGGCATCGCAGCTGTTTTCAACTTTGTTTAAGCTAAGTGGTGCATGTGAGAGAAAATGCCAAAAGACATTCTATAACCTCTCAGTTTACAGGTAGCCATGTACCCAAAAATGTTTGCCCAAGAATTGGGAGTGAGCTGCCATATGCCGAGATCATACCCATCCAGAATCTCCAGTATGAATGGATGGAGTGGGAAACGAAGACCGAGCTCAAAAATGGCCTCATACACCGGGAAGGCACTCTCAGGCAATGACCTCACCGTGGCCTCGGGTTTAGGCATAATAAGCTCAAATCCCTCACCTTGAATGAAGGCGTTACGCGTCCGAATTAAATCAGACTCATATAAGTCATGACAAACTTTAAGCATCCCACACATGCTCGGGTCATAAAACCTATCTGCCCTCTTTTTGGAAGATCTGGGAACGTCTGTCCCCTCCTCCACGTCCATTATGGACTCGGTTATGTCGACCTCTGGCCGCTCAGAACCTGAAGGTCCTTGGCCGGTCGTCTCTTCCTCATGTTCTTCCTGGGTAGGTGTCCCAACCGAATCCTCTGGAGAAGGGCTGTATCGCATTGTCTGTTTCAACCTCGCCATGGTACCCTGCATAGGTACAGAGGGAGGAATATTCAGAGAATGGGTCTTATAGCTCGACCAGGAGAAGACGGGTCTGGATACCCTAGATTCCTTACTATTCAAGGATTCGGCCATAGTATTGGGTTTAGAAGGCCGAATGTAAAAGAAAAAATACAAAGAAAAGGAAGAAGGAAGAGATGAATACCTGACTATGGGAATGTCGACTCTGCTGGAAGGATTAGAAAAAACACCTGCAAATAACAACTTCGGATCAAATCAAAGTTCTTCAAAAAATCAACCAAGTTTTTGCCACAATCCTGAAGCTCAATCCAAAATCCGCATGAAAGTTCAAAGCTTTGGAGTTCTTGCCCTGGGAATCTCGCTCTACCTTCTCTCTAGAATCTCGAAAGTCGGATAATGATTGTGAGAAATGATTAAGGGGTATTTATAGACCTCTCATCATTTCGAAATTCAAAATTTTCCTTATTTTCCCACCAAAGCCTGGTTAGGGATCTTAATTAAAAAGAAACTGTTCAAAAGGGGAAAAATTAGACTAATTTTCCTCCTTTTGAGGGGCAAATGTTACTGCCAATTTTATTGGCCCAAATAAAGAATTAGGCCCAGGCGGATCGAAGACCCAAAAGAAGAACCCAGAGAACAGCCCAAATGCATTGGCCCAAAAGAAGCCCTAAAGAAAAGGCCGCGTGGCGGGTCCCTACGAGTCCACGTGTTCGCACCCCACTGGTCCACGTGGCAGAATATTACAGGACCACGTGGCACTACCCTGCTCAGACACGTGGCAACTTGGATCTCAGACATGAGTATAGGGAAAACTTCATTTATTGAACTATGTACATAGGTATAGTTATCCCACATTGGAAAATTACCTTGGGATATGAAAAGATTCTTGTATATAGGTAATAATGTAATGATTGTAACACAGATCCCCAGAATTGGCTGATTTGACAACACATACTTGTAATTGTCGATTAACCTTAATCAATCCTGATTAGCAGCTAATTAAGTTATTATTATTCCTTCTACATTTTTTACTCTACCTACTTTCACTTTTTGTGGTTCTGGGTTAAGTTTGTGGCATAAGATTGGGTAGCTCTCTCTAAAACAAAAAACACCCGAAACAATTGCCATGCCATAACTTGGTCACCTAGGAGTCTTTTTGCAAAATTCTTGTGCATAAATTGTGTGGAAGTTTGCCTATTTTCTTTTCCTCAAATTTGGAGTAATTTGGGTTCATTTGGCATGTTTCTTGGTTGCCTTGGTTTACGTTGGTCTGAAATCGTAGAATATGGAGTGTTTGTAACAACCTAACATAATTGGAATTTTGCCGTGATTCTTTTTGTGTTATATTCTAATATTATTGAAGTTTGGTTCTTTTTGTGTTATATTATAATATTATTGAAATTTATTACTGGAGATGTTGGTGTGAAAATAGTTAGTAACAAATTTTTGGGGAATTTCAAAAAAATGTTGGCAGAATTTGAAAACAATGATTTGTAAAGGATTCCAATTGATGTACTTGAATCTTTGAAACTGGAACAACAAAAACTAAGAGATATGTTCATGAATAATGCGCAATTAAAGGTTAAATAAGGTTGGATTCTATCAATGATATTTCATGAGAGATTCGGTATTATGATAACTTGCAACACAAGGAGGGTAAAGAAAGTCATGCACTGAGTAAGGGCTCTTCAACTAACTCAATTGAGTGCCATAAAATTCGATCAAAGCTTAATTCTAACGGAGTTTTGAAAATATGAAGAACATGAAATTTGGAGACTTTTGCAAGACTTTGGTGCTGATTCTGAGCCAGAAAAAGTCCATGATTAGGTAAAATCTCTTGAACAATTCTTTGAATTTAAATAATATAATGATGAAGTTTTTTCGTATGGCTGTATTGAAATTAACAAAGCATGCTTCATATCGATATGAAAATTTGTATGTAAAAAGGCAAAATTGGGTAAATAAAAAAAATTAAATTATGGTCTAAACTTATGGTGCAAATTCTAGAAAAAAAATATAGTTCGTAAAGAATATGAGCATCCGAGCGTGAAAACTATGTGTGGATGTCTACTTTGATGCAAGGTAGTATGAGTGTTAGGGATTATATTAATGAGTTTGAAAGATCGTCATTGCTATGTGATTTTGACGAAAAGGATGTACAAAAAAATGGCATTTTTTCAAAGAGGCCTTAATAAAAACATTGCCAAAACTTGATATTTCATATTATATGTTGATTTTAAGGACATTTGCAATAAGGCTTTGAAATTGGAAAAACATGAAAGTGGCAAAGCAATTGCGACATGCCCTAAACATTATACCACACAAAACCCCACAAAGAACCCCCACATTTGGACTTAGGAAAACAAATTTTGGCCCTAATTCAAGTTATTCATTCATGTGCAAGAATATCAGAGAGTGATTGTTGAATTTGCTGTTTTGAAGTGTTTGGTGCTATCTGTGTGAAAATGACAATTTGATAGTATGAGCTTTCTATTAACTAAGTTATTACTCTCACAAGTATTTGATCCCTCTCTATGTGTATTGTTTAAGTTCTACTTAAGGACTCTTTAACCATTTAAGAATTTGGTAATGCTTTCATTTTGTCTGCCTCTAGTTTTGAAGGTCATTTAGAATGTTGATATTTTATGTTTAATGCTTAAGACATACAATGAATTAAGTATACAAGAGTTACGAAAGCGCTAAAGTGATGATGATGAAGACATGGTGTTAGTTATGGCACTAATGGCAGTTGTAGGTTTCATTATTCTAGTATTGGGGCATGGTGCGGTCAAAAGTATATGGTGAAGGAGATAACTTTAAATAAATCCAGACATGCCAAAAAAAAAGGCTACCTGTATAGACACTTCGAGAAATGATGGGATATACCGTGAGTAGCTGCATCTCAACAAATGTTGTTTTGATAAGTTTATGTCATATCTTACAAACTAAAAGGGTGCTAAAGACTGCTAAGGAATGTCGTAATAAAAGAAATTGTGGTTTTTCTTCATGTTCTTTCCCGTGATTTAAAAAATAGAATAATGCAAGCCCTCTTTACACGTTCTTTAGAGAGTGTGAGTCGTCAATTTTTATATAGTTCTAGCATTCATGCTCAAGCTAGGAATGTATTACATCAAACAAGCACACCACACCACTAGTTATGAAAATGATAAATAGTGGAAGTGGTTTAAGGCAATTCTAAATAAATTTCTACTTTACAGTATATAGTTATTTAAGAATTTTTAGGGTTAATTATTGTAGTTTATTTTACGGGGTTATTGGAGCTCTTGATGGAACACTCATAAAAATAACGAGGATCAACCTCCTTATCGAGATAGGAGCGGAGACATAACCATTAATGTCTAATCCACGTGTGATCCGAATCTTTGTTTCACATATGTTTTATCTAGTGGGAAATGATCTACATCAGACCCACGTGTCTTTCTTGATGCCTTTCAAAGGACTAATAGTTTAAAAGTATCTAAAGGTATAACTTTTTTATCTATAAAATGATTAGATACTCCAGCTTCAAATCTACAATTAAATATTAATTTTTTTAATGTTGCTAGTAAATATTTTCTTGTGGAATTAGCTTCGTACGGAGATACTAGATAAAATCTAAATTTGTCGCAAGAAAAAATTCCTACAGATTTCAAAGAGCTTTCTAACTTACGATATTCATCAGCTCGAAATACCAATCAATGAGCAATGGGGTTGTTGAAGAAATGTTAGAGTATACTTAGAGATGCTAGCCTCTTCCCAAAAAGATTCGAAGTAGAGTTATTAATGATTGGTTTATTGTCCATAACTTTTTAAGGGAGGAAAGAACGGATGAAAATAGATTTTTGTAGGAGGTAGAGCAAAACTTAATAAAGATGGAAGTAGTAAAGGATGAAAATGATTGCATTTCAACTAATTGTTCAACAGTTGAATGGAACAAGTTTAGAAGAGTATAGCATGGAGTAGTTGAGCCTACGTATTAGTTAGCGTACATTTTGCAAGCTTGATTAATCTTGTATTGAAATCAACTACCTTATGATGATTATCGCTTTGACAAATTGTAAAACTTGATATCTAAGGGTTGGTAACCCACACCATATTGAATTTTCATTGATCAACAATACATTAAAAGATTCATTTTATATATTATCTCTCTACAATTAATACATATAATAATATTATATTCAATTGTATCTAAGAGGGTTAACAACCTTAAGGGTACTCTATCATTTTCCCTTCATTAATTATTCTCATATACTCCATCGGTAACAAAATAACTGCAACAATTTGATATAAAGTAAAAAGAAAAATATCAACTCGTTACAATTAATATGTTACGGATGAAGTACTTGTTAATCTATGCATTGGAGTTTGTCCATCTACCCAACTCCTGATGTGGGTTCCCCCTGAATTTGTCTATCATTTTTGTGGGATTTGAGGTTTTTGGTGTTTTTTGTTGCTGAGCTCATGGTGTTTGGGTTCAATTCATTGATTTCAACTAAAAACAAGAAAGTATTTACTTTTTTGTTTGGGTTTTGGCTATCAAAGAATACATATTTTTTATTTGTTTTAGTTTGGTTTGATTTTTGTGTGGTTGAATAGGATGTGGAGGGGCCCTGGACAACCTGCAGATTCTGAATTTCGGATTATGAAATGAGACCTGAAATTATAGAAGCTCCAAAGACAAAATTCAGGATCAACGTTGCTTTTGTATTTGTCAAATGTGAATTTGCTAATGCCTTGTGAGTCTTTGCTTTTGCTTTGTGAGTCTTTATTAAAATGATCTTGTATCTTTACACACAAATATTTTGGTTTGTTATTTGTTAGTGAAGGAATATGAAATTAAAAAGACCACCAAAGGTTATTCTCAGATTTGTTATCATACATGTGCTGCAACTCTGCAAGCCATAATCAATATGCTTTAAGCCTTTAAACATGTCTTGCTTTTTTCCTTTTACAAATTACCTCTCTTTTATATTAATAAAATAAAATAAAATAGGCGGTGCGAGGCAATAAGCAGTGAAATTGCGAAGAGGGTTGAAACTAGATGATGATATTGCTATTGAGAGAGCTTGATATATGAAATTCCTAGTTCCTCCCGTACTTACTTCCAATGAGATACCAAAGTTTATCTCATAGCGGTATTTTTGTGATTTTGTTGACAAAATATATATTTCCAAAATACCCCTATTTAGTTGGTCGCTGAAATCTTTCCCATAATTTTGCTCAAAACTACGTTAAAATACCACTGTAACATACATTGTATTTCACCTTGAGAAATCCGGTATTCCTAAGCTTGATACTCCGTACTTTTTTGCTAAAACTAGAAAGAGGGGTACTGAGGTCCCAAGTTAGGGTGGGAATCATAAAATTTTAGTTTGGGGATTTTTTGGAAACTCAAAAGAAGAGGCTGAAAACACCTCCCTCCAACAATTGGGATGCCCCTAAAATATGGCACCAGTTTCCTCCAGTCCCACCCATACTGCTATTTATACTCACGGTTCTGCACTCTTGGTCAAAACACTACAACTTCAACAAACCTGTCTCCTCTATCATCAAGGATGTTCGCTACATTTAGGAATGATTCAGTGAATGGGGTGGATGAAATAGGAGACCCGCCCTTCCCCATCCACGCGCCAATCTGGTGAGGATGAGGCGGGGATGGGATAACCATTATACCTGTCGCGGGGATGGTGATGAAAAGTCTTGGTGGGGATGGGGATGGGGATGGGGATAGGAATTGTCATATCCGCCCCAACAACATCCCTAGCCACATTGCAGTGTCAATGCCCTTCTTTAAATGATTGAAACGTCTGCGACTATTGGCAGCTAAAGCTCACTTTCTAGCTAATTCAGCTAGACATTGTCTTGCATTTCCACTCCTAAAAAAAATAATAATAGGGTGAAAAACGTTCTCTTTCCCTTTCTTAAATCCACCAAACCAAACCAAACCAAACAGCCACCTTAAACTCTTAGCAATGCAATACAGGATAAAAAACGAAGGAGTTCTTTATCTGTGAAAATTCTTCTAACAACCATGATCAGCATTCAGAATTCAGAGAAGAATAATTAGTATATGATTTACACTCAAGTGACTCCAGACATGGATTGACATTATCAATCAAGCATTATTTAAAAAGGTATTACCCTTCATAAAACCCCTCCCCAGTTTCTCACCGGAAAACCAAAAGGCAAATAAAATGAAGTGATCACATGATCAGTTTAGTCAGTGCAAACCAAGACAGGTTTAGTTCAAAAATAATGAATGCAAAATAGATGGACCATCACATAACCAAAAGGTACAAGAAAAACAACATTTTGAATAACGTTGAAAATAGATGCTAACAAGTATCACATCCAAAGCAAACATCTCGGCACAACATACAATATTTAACACCTCATAAAGCTAGATCTAGTTTGATCCTACATAAATATTCAGTGATAATGCACAAATCTAGAAATATTAAATCTCATCACCAAAGAGACCAGAAAACGGAAAGAGCAAAGAGCTTATCTGGTGCTATGAAGGCTACAAGTTTAGTGGGGTCACGGGGTAAAGTTTATAAAACCAGAGGGAGAGTACTGAGCAAGACAAGGTGACAATCAATTCATTATCTTTCTTAAAATATTATAATTGCAAATAATAACTCCATAGGTAGAGTAGTTGAGAGTTGCTAAAACCTTACAAATTGAACACAACTTTAGTTAGGAGTATTATTGAAGTGGTTTGATAGGTAAATTTATTGCATGTGGAGGGGAGGGGTGTCAAATAGAAAGAAAACAGAATAAAGGATAGAATATATTTTAAATGTTTGTGTGGGACAACGAATTTTTAATATGTTAAAAGATTACCATAAGAGGAAAAAAATAAAGCGTATCAATTATTCTGAAACAGAGAAAGTATTAAACAAATAAATTAAGACATCCATTTACGATAAATGTAACAAGTAACTTGAAACAAACGGAAAGCCTAATAAATTGAGTGCTTGAAAATCTCTAATTAACCGCACTTAACGATTTTAAAGTTATATATAACAAGTGAATTACCAGAAGCCTAATAATTAAGCTTTACCTTTCATGACAACAATTTAAAGCGTATAACTCTAATGGAAAGATATATAAATAGAAACACATAATAACATTATCAATGCCATTCTCAAGAAATTTGGAGGCGGCTAGACATAAATCAAATATATATATTTAAAAAGTCATTCACATAGATTTTCCTCCTCCCATCTTCCCTATTTGCTACTATATTTCAACAAGTGCCAACAGCCTCATTTCATTCTGTCATTCTCAACTACCCTTACTTTGGGCTTCCTCAACCCCTTGCCTTATCTCCTCTTTGCCACTCTTCAAGCTATCTTATTGGTGCATTATATTTTCTTAATTTTACATAACTAAACCATCTTAGTCAATTCTCCTTCGTTTTATCCACAATGGAATTAACCCCGACTTTTTCTTAAATATTGCATTCCGTATTCCATCCTTTCTTGTATATCTACACATCCATTGTAGCATAAGCATTTCTGCCCCAATCATCTTTTGAGTATGATTATACTTTAAAACCAAGCATTTTATACAATAAAGCTCTGTCAGTCTAATGGTTGCCCGGAGAAATTTTCCCTTTAGTCTATGTGACATACCATAATCGCATTGAAGCCCATAAGCTCTACGGGTAACATCTCCATCCAATTCAACATCCTACCAAAGAATAGATCATAAATATCAAAAACATTAAGACCTGAATACTTCTCTCATCCAAAGTGATCACACTAGTCTCATGTCCTCTTGTCTTGCTAAATTTGCATTCCAAACTAAGCTTTAAAAGGCCCACGAGGCACACCAAGTCACAAATGGTCCTTGGAGCCTAAACATGAGCCGCACAACAAAGGGAGCCTATCGTAGGCAAGACACATGTATTTATTGTTTCAAATTATTCTTTTCTTTGCTTGTATAGATATTAATTAATTAAAGAGATCTCTAATAATTTTAGTAATGATTTATGTAAAGCTAAGATAGTCTTAATCTGGGAAAAAAATAAATCATCCTACAACTTACAACTTAAATCTAAGATATTTTCCTTAACAAGCGTTATCAAAAGTGCTCAAAGGCGCGCGCAACGCACCTTTTAGAGGGAACAGAGCCTCGCCAAGCTAAAGCCCATTTCCAACAGCTTAGGAGTAAGGCATGCTTTTTAAAACAAAGACTCTAAAAACTCTATTTTACTCCAGCTAAATTTAAACTTGAAGAATCCAAAGTATGTCGCCTTAAGTCCAAAGTATTTTCCCCATCTGCAAACCAATGTATAAAAAGGCTCAAGGCGCACCAAGGCGATTGGATTTCTTAGAGCCTTAGCCTCATTGAAGGCATAGGAAAAATCTGGAAAAAAATCTGGTGAAAAAGCTAAAAGTGTGCCTTAGTGCTCCTTAGGGTGCCCCTCAGCGCGCCTCGCTTTGGCCAAATTAAGCGCTTAGCCCCTATCGCCCAACGTTGAGGCATGCCATTTCAAACACTGCCGCAAACATTAAAAACTACAATTAGTTCACCATGGATTTGACTTTTCAATAAATCCACAACTATTGCAAGGGAGAAAACTTGATATTGATTGTTATAGGGAATTCTTTTGTTTTCCCAAACACTTGTTCGAACACTTATTCTAACATCCTTATACATGTCCTTAATGATCTCAATGTATTTCTTTGAAATACATTTCCTTGTTAAAGCCAACCAAAGTAACTTTCTTGTCATGTTATCATAGATATTTTTCCAGACCAAGGAAAACCATATGTAAATCCTTTTTCTTAGCCCTATCGTTTTCTATAAGTTTCTTATGAGGTGGATTGACTCTATTGTTGACCTCCCCGACATAAAGCCAAAATTATTCTCCGAATATATACCAGCTTCTTTAACCTTGACACAATCACTCGTTCCCAAAATTTCATCGTATGACTCATTAGTTTAGAAATTTAAACCCTTGATACCACAATCTAGGACATCACTTTCATTTTTATACAATGGAATTAGGGTACTTTTCCTCCACCGAATAGGGACGTGTCCCAAATCTTGTTGAAGAAAAATACCAAACATTCAATTCTCCTTTCACTGAAGCATCTCCCAACCTCAACACGAACTTCATTTGTTCCAACCGCTTTCTTCTAACCTCAATATTAAAATACAAAGCTAAATGTAATTTGTTAAATTTGATAGAATCCAATAAATAAGTATGGATAGATCACAAACACCACACTTGGCCTTCTTTGAACTTCCAACATGAGGTCATTAGCTCCTACATGAGGCAAACAATTATGTTGGACTACATGCTCTAACGATATCTTCAAATACCCTCTATCTTGCATTTATTAAGTATTCCTAACAATTGGAGGGGATCGTCTACTCTAGTCTACTAACAAAGCCGAGAAGTGTTCCATCTTAAAACCGTATGGCAATCAGAGGAGTAACTCCTAGACTTAAAGTTGGTTAATTCTCTCCTCTTTCTTTACACATATATGGAGTTCAACATAATTCAATTCACTTTAAAATAAATAAACCCAGCATTGACAATCGCTTATAAGGGAAAGGGCATATTCTATGCTAATTGGAAAGCATGGCATGTGAGGCAAGATGCTCAACCATTGCGCCCAAAAATTTCATATCCTGATTCTTTATCAACAATGCATGATCAAGATAACAAAGACTGTGTTATATCTTATATAAAACTATAAAAGAGAGGCCATGAGGAAATCTACATCATCAGCATAGAAAAAAACAGAAAACATACCCAATGAATTTGATGATTAAAAAGAACTATCAACTTTAAAAATGCTTTAAAATGGTTTTACTCTTAAAAATAAACATAATCACTATCAAAGGCCATCGAATGGACAAGAGACAAGGAACTGCATAAGCTTTAAGATCATTTACCAAAAAGTAGTAAACCATGTCAAGAAAGCCAACTTCAGAGCTTCCAGCAGAACACCATTTTTTACAGTAAACCCGGCTAGAGATCCTTCATCAATTTTCCCAACCCTAAATTTAAGCAGCAGCTACTCCAATACATATCCTAAAGCTCTACTATAATAATCACATCCATCCCAAATCTCCAAACTAAACGAAATTTGAAGCAGAAAAAACTTTGTATCAAACACTCACTAAGTCAACCTATATCCATTGTCGAACCTATTAACAAGTCATCTCACAATAAAAGTATAAAACTAACAGAGGCAAAGAAATAAAACAATCAAAGTGATTATATTATTACATTATATAACATAAACATAGCCATCATTTTCAACAGTCAGAGGTATCATTAACAGTAGTGAATCAGATCCCACTGCATTACATTCATCAAGAACCTTCAGTTTCATCCATTGATTTATCTTACATGCTTATAACAAGAAAAAGAAGAGACAAAAAAAAAAAAAAAAACAAATATGAAATATCTTCATTACCCCAAATTACGCAGATTCCTTAACAGGGGCTGGAGGGGCAGAATCAACAACCTTAGAAGGCGCAGCAGGAATTGCAACATACCCGGCTTTCTTCTTAGGGTTAAATATATCATCATCATCGTTGTCTTCATCATCATCACTGTTGAACCCATCCAAAGAGCGGTAACATTCGTTGCGATGATTAAAAAGAGACCAAACAAGGTACATGGTACCAGCAGTGAGAGCCCCACAAGCAGCACCAAAGAGAAGAGAAGCAACAACGCTGAGAATATCCTTAGTCCTGTCTTTGAACGAAGAAAACCCTAAAGGAGAGAATTCAGGTCGTTCTTTGGGGGTTTCGATGAGTTGGGATTTGTCAGAAATTGAAATAGGGTTAACCATGAATCGACGGTGGCGAAAATGGTGGTGGCGGTAAGGGCGTAGATCGGCGGAGAAGACGATGAATTGACTGTGGGGATTAGGGTTAGGGTTTTGAGGGAGGAAAGAGAAGGAGTAGGTAGATACGATAAGTGTGTTGCAAGGGTGGAAAGAGAGGCCTGGCCTTGCAGAAGCGAGAGAGACAGAAATGAGGAGGAGAGATAGAGGAAGAACGAAGGCTGAGGTGATTGACGCCATGGGAGAAGATGAGAGAGAAATTTTCAGAAATTGTTTTGTGTTAGAACGACTGAATTTGATCAGGAAGATTTGGGGGGAGTTTTGTTGAGAAATTGCCGGTTTCTTACAATCGATTTTGGATCTCTTTATTTGCTTGTTTCCTTTTCCTATGTTAACATTTCAGACCAATTTTTATATGCTGGACCAGGACCACGTACCTTTTTGTGGTCACGTGAATTTTCATTTTTTACTCTATAATTTTTATTTTTTAATCTTTAATTTTCATATTTGTATACAATAATATTCATTTTTTTAACCACAATTTTTTTTTAAAAAAAAAAAAACTTAAAGCTTCATTTTTTTAAAACTAATTTTTATACTACAGTATACAATGCTCCCGGGAGCACATAGAACAATTGTGGTCTCGCGCGTCAACGAGTCAGTTTTAACAACTAAAATGAATATTCATTTTTTTATACTAAATATTCACATTTTTTAAATATTGAATATTCATTTTACTGCAAAAAATCTGAGCTTACATTCATGTTGGCAACAACTAAAATGAATATTAATTATTGTATATCGAATATTCATTTATTAATACTGAATATTCATTTTGTTAATGTTGAATATTCATTTTATCACAAAGAACCTGAACCAACAATCAACTTTGCACCAACTAAACTTAATACTCATTTTCTAATATTGAATATTCATTTCGTTATACTAAATATACATTTTACCACAAAGAACCTGAATTTAAATTCACTTTTTTGATAACTAAAGTGATTATTTATTTTTTCATACTGATTTTTTTTTTTTTTAATATTGAATACAAACAAAAGATTAGCTTGTGCAGGTAGCCATAGAATGTATTTGCAGATTGTTATTAGGGAAGTGGAAGCGAAGATTTTAGTTGTTACCTACTAATTAGTTTTTTTGATACATAATTAAAAGCAGTTACTTTTCACTCTATTTGCATAATAGAATCCTTGAAAGTAGATGTCTATTAAACTTTTTTTTAACTACTAAACTACGTCGTTTTGGCCAGGGACCACAGAATTCTACGTGGTCCTGGGACCATATAATAATTTGCGATTTCTGACACCTGATTTATCTATCTATACTATATAACTAAAACAGAGTTAAGATCGCTTCCTCTCGAAGGGAAAATCTAACTTGTCAAGATAAGAAATAAGAAAATTTAGCATTTAAAAACGGATGTATATCAATGTGCGCAGGGGTCCAGTGACCGAGATAAGCAATGTAGTCCACAATGCGATTAGCTACACGGAAATATATGACCAGAAGAGACGGAGGAGAAGTCCCGGAGAATACTTCGGATATCTTCCATAAGTAATTGAATCTTCCAAGGGCAGCGGAAACGACCCTATAAAACATTAATAACTGTTAAATTATCGCCCTCAATAAAAATAAAAGAAAAGTTAAACTGGCGTGCCATTAGGAGGCCATTATGAAGAGTTGTTGCTTCAGCTATTAAGGGAGAAGTGTGGCCAAGGTAAAATGCGCAGGCCGCCAGGCAAGTGCCTTGGTGATCTCGACGAACAATACCTGCCGAAGCCGAGTCATCTTTAAAGGATCCATAGAAGTTCAGTTTCAAAGTCCCTGGCCTGGCAAGGGCGAATACCAAGCAACAAACTGCGGAATGCTTTGGGTCAGAGACTTAGGGAGGAGCCTTGGGGCAGTGAGAAGAAGGAAGAAAGAGAATCAAGAGAAAGATGTGCTTGCCATTCCTGAAAAGAAGACAACGACTTGAGCTAGTAGCCTCTTTCCTCAATGTTTTGGCCTTTTCATGCATCCACTAATAACTTTAAATCCACAAAATGGCTTTAACTATCATCCTTCGTCCATCCTTACCCTAAAGGCCGGGGGCCTACCTAATCATCCCAGCACAAACTTGAGATCCACAAAAAAGGCTTATCCATCATCCCTTATTCGTGCTACCCTATCTAATCCTCTACTTCACCATAAACCTAAGATCCACAAAAAAACATTATCCATGATCCCTAATCCACTTACTCCACCACAAATATAGCCCACAACAAGAAAATAAGGTTCGGCCGACCGATTTTACCGACCGAACATAATCTAGTCGGACAATCCCGACCGTCTCCGACTGAAAATAGTGAGAAATTTTTTTCCGACCATCATTACGTTTGAAAAAAAAATTACCGACCGACACGTGGTCGGCAGCGGTCGGTGTTTGCCGACCACTGCAGACCACACAGTCGGTTGGAAAATCTGGAAGAGGAATTCAAATTTAGTCGTGAACGCTGACTCCTCACTCGTAACTCCTCTCTCCTCTCTCTGGGCGAACACCACACGAACCCCCACCCTCACTCACTCCTCACTCCGGCGAACCACCTACCCGCGGCCTGCTCTCTTTCTCCTTCTCTTTCTTTCTTTCTCCGACAACCTACTGCCGTCCGCCGCCCCTCCTACTCTGTCGTCCGCTGCCCCTCAGATTGTGGTTAGGGTTTTTTTTTTTTTTGGTTTTTCAATTTATTGAATTATGTTTATGTATGTGTATTTGTATGTATTTTTATGTATGTGTATGTATTATGTATGTTTATTATGTTTGTGTATGTATTATTTATGTATTGAATTACTTTGAATTTATTGAATTTTTCAGCTTGTGGTTAGGGTTGTGGTAGTTTTAATGAACTTTTATTTATTTGTTTCCAAAAATTTCTATGAATATGTATTTTTATGTATGTGTATGTATTATGTATTTATGCATCATGTATTATGTATTTGTATGTATGTGTATGTATTATGTATGTGTATGTATTATGTATGTGTATTATGTTTGTGTATGTATTATTTATGTATTGTTTTACTTATTAATTTTTTAAGTATCTCATCATATTATTATGTATTTTGTATTGATGATGAAGAAGGTGGCCTGGTTTGTTGAATTTTGTCTCAAATTTTCTATTATGTTTGCTATAAGATTGAGATTTTGCATTGTTGGATTATGTTTTCAAATTCTTTCCATATTTTTGAGTTGAATTATGCTACTTTGATTTGAATTATTAGTAAGACATGTTGTATATTATGCTACTTTCATTTGAGTATATTATACTATTTTCATATGCTACTTTCATGTAGTAAGACATGTTGTATACGAGTTTAATCATATTAGTTTCTTTTGAATTATTTTGAGTCGTATTTATTTGAATGCTACATACCTTTAAAACTCATCAAACTCATTCCCCATAGCTTTGAATAATGAAAATAAACTTCAATATGGTTTGAAATAACGAAATATGATTATTTGGGCAAGTAAAACTTATTAAGGGAAAAAATGGTCAATTTTCGGCCATTTTCATTCCCAACACGACCGTAGGACCCCTAAAACTCGACAAACTCGTTCCCAATAGCTTAGAATAATGATAATAAACTTCAATGCGGTGATAAATCAAGAAATATGATTGTTGGTTGAAAGTTGAGATATATTTATTTTCAAAATACAAAATTGCCTCTGTATTTAGTTTATTATTGCTGAACCTTGTTTGATTTAAATGATGACAAACCAGTTCTCTATACTTGAATGCTATGTATGATTGTGTATGAACAGGTTGAATCAAGTGACGACTCATCAAGGCAACTTTTGAAGGACGTGAGATACTTGAAGATCAGAAGCCAAGAGCTTGGAGCTAATTATTTTTTATATTTCTTGGATCTTCTTGTAAAATGAACTTAGGAAAATTTTCTATCCTTTGAAAAACCCAAAAATCCTCTTGCTCTCCCAAGAAAAACAAAGTCATATTTTCTAGAGTTCATTGATAGAGCAAAGATCATCTCCATATCAATCTTTAAGAGACAACTTACGGAGAATTTGATATTGTATTTTGAACCACTTAGAGGGAAGTGGCTGGGAAGTGTTCTGTGAACACTGAGTGAACTATTAGAGTTAACAGTTGGGTAATTGAATGTTATAGAGTTGTAGCATTTGATTGAGTGTGTAACCCTTGTTATTATTCAGAGTTGATTAATAATATTGGTGAGAGAGTGGAGAACGTAGGCTTACTGAGAAGTC
Organism: Salicornia ramosissima; assembly: GCA_951394345.1. Taxonomy (NCBI): domain Eukaryota; kingdom Viridiplantae; phylum Streptophyta; class Magnoliopsida; order Caryophyllales; family Amaranthaceae; genus Salicornia; species Salicornia ramosissima. The sequence goes on along the minus strand of OX596236.1, from coordinate 32,659,193 downwards.
GAACCTCGTTAAATCCTTGTGTCCCTATTATTTATTTACTGTTCTGTCGTTGTTCTCACAAATAGATAAACAAACTTTGAAAACGATTGAAAAAACACACATACTCAATTCAACCCCCCCCCCTTCTTGAGTATACATTGAACTTACAATTGGTATCAAAGCCTAACTTCACCTAGAGAAGCAAGAAGATGAATACTCAAGAATCAAGTAATTCCAGACTTCCCAAGTTCAATGGCACAAACTACTCATGGTGGAAGAACTGCATGAAAAATCTTATCATTGGAAGACTATGAGTGCTAGATGATTGTTAAGAATGGACCCACGTCCATTCATGAGAAGAATCAGGAAGGGCTTGTTGTTCCAAAGTCTGAAGAAGAATATACAAGTGAGGATTACAAGAAGTTGGAAAAGAATGCAAAGGCAATGTCACTTGTCCAACAAGGAATTGCAGAATGTGAGGTAAATCAAATCCTAGCTTGTTCATCTGCAAAGGAAATTTGGGATACTCTGGAGCTTGCTTATGAGGGCAACTCTGAAGTGAGAAGGTCAAAAATTGACATTGTAATGCCCCGACTTCTAATATATTTTTGGAAAAATTGCCAAGAATAAGCCAACCTTGGGTCGATCTTCCACAATTAAGCCAACCTTTTGAAAATCCAGAAATAAGCTAAACTTGTTATCATTTAAGCCAAAAATAGGTTAAACGATTATTTAATCTATTAGTTATCTGTTGTTTCAAGTTACTGTTATCATTTAAAGCAAAAAATATGTTGAATGATTGTAAAGTAGTGATAAAAAACAATAGAAAATAACATGTTAAATAATCATTTGACTTATTTTTTGCTTAAATGATAACAAGGTTAGCTTATTTCTGAATTTTCAAAAGGTTGGCTTATTTGTGGAAGATCGCCCAAAGTTTGGCTTATTCTTGACAATTTTTCCTATATTTTATTTGGTTAATTAATTTATAATTAGAAGCGAAATCCTATTGTCGGAGCGTCACATGCCGTGTCTCTTCATGTAGAAACACAAGGCTCATAAATAACATAACTTACTAATATTATATCAAATAAACATAAGTCTCATAACAAACTAAAATATTTGGTTACAAACCAATATAATTATGAATTTTAAAGCTAGAGTTTAATACATAAATTAACTATTAAATTTCATTTATTTAACCGGAGAAATGCGACTTCACCGATCGTCCTAACACTAAATTGTCTCGATGTCCTCTTCAGTACCTAAAATCAAAAAGTAATATCATGAGCCGAGGCCTAGTAACATACTACCCTAATAATGTAAAATCATTTCAATTCATTTTATTTGAAAGCACAGAGAGACTTTAGAATGTAGTAACACCTTTTGAAAACATTTCGTAAATACTTAGTAACATAATTAAGACAGATAAACACAAACGTAAACATTATTATAACATATCCAATTATCTTGTCCATTTATTTATTTCAAGGAAACTGGCGAGTATAAACATATGTAGGACGTCTCCTACCATGAACGTATTTTAGGCGTTAACATAAACATAAGCATACCCACGTGGGGTTGCCAAGGTACGTGCACGACTGTAATCATAATGGTAACATAAAATAGCATAACATAACATAATACTGCCAGAACCTCGTCTTTCAATTTTATTTATCATGTTTCGTTTGTATTTATTCATAAATAACTATGAGCCATATTATAATCATATTTTATGTCTTAAAAATTTATTTAAGACATTCATATATTTATTGCTTTAATAATTCAAATCATAAAAACATCCCACAATCCAAATAGGAATCATATCATAACTTTATTGTAAATAATCATATTTAAATATCATATACATAAACACAATGTAAAGGGGATTGTGGGTGTTAGCAATAGATGTTACCTCGGTCCGTCGTTAGCAATCTAATTCCTTACTTTCAATGAATCGTTCTTCCTGAGCTCCGAGGACCACTTCTTCTTTTTGAGAAAAGTAATTTCATTAGCTATCATGCATCATACAAATATCATTTGCAACCAAGTCTAAAATGGAGTTAGGCCAATCTTCCATCCATACACGCTCTTCTTCTCTAAAAGGCAGGATGTTTGCTACATGGTGGGCAACACCATTAGCACCCCTTTTTACATAATTCCAAGAACAAAAATCAAAATAATTAGCTAAGATCATAATCTCATCAATATAGCATCCTACAGGAGACTTTAAGACAGCTTAAGTCTTCAGTTTCTGAACCAGATTGAGGCAGTCGGATTCAATGACGACAAGTCGATACCCCGCTTCCCAGGCCCTCCGCATCCCCATCAGCATTGCTGCGGCTTCGTGTGTCTCCGGATGTAAGGCTCCCCGTTGCTGGTGGACACCCGCCATGACAATGTCACCTTCCCCATCTCTAACCACAAAGCCCAAACCAATACCCATCGCCCCTACTTCCCCTGCGTCGAAGTTAATCTTCCAAACCCCGTTCTGAGGAGGCCTCCATTTAACATCGTGAGGTGCAGGACCCGTAGGCTGCACCTCCTGCTGCATCTTATAGCTCTCCGCAAAGTCCCACGCCCTCTCCGCCACCTTCCCCACTGAGTCACACTTGCCTTCGAAAATGAGTTTTTTGCGAGCCCCCCATACTGCCCAAAGCACAATGATGAACTCAACCAATTTTTTGTTTCCTTCCCTGGATAAAATACGGGACAACAAATCATTTAGACAACGCCAATTCGAATTCCACAAAAATTTACCCTGCCAACTATGATCCCAAATTTGTTTAGCAAAAGGGCAGTCTAATAAAGCATGAACAACATTATCCTCTAGGCCACCACAAATAGCTCACTCAGCCCCAATATTCGGAACTCGACGGTGAATGTTAGCCCTTGTAGGAAGGGCGCCCCGGAGAGCTTTCCACCCCATCATTCTCATTCGTGGAGGAAGATCTGCTTGCCACACCGCCTTCCATAACGCGGAATCCCCATTCATCGACGATCCAGCCCCATCCCTTCCATCCACCTCCATAAGGAGATGATATCCCGATTTAACCGTATACTCTCCATGGGTAGTATAGCCCCAACAGACAAAGTCTTCCGGCCACCATGGACACAGGGGCATTTGGAGAACCAAGTCAGCATCTATTGGGAAAAGGTACCTATGCACTTATTCCTCCCTCCATTTCCCTTCTTCCTTATTTAGGAGACGTTCCACTCTCCAATCCTCCCTCCCCTCGAGCTGTGGCGTGATGAGCCGAAAAGAACGTGGCCTTGGGAGCCACAAATCTCCCTAGATATGCACCGTAGCACCATCACCTATAACCCATCTTGCACCCATTTTGATCACCTCTCTTCCTTCAAGAATACTCCTCCAAAGGTAACTTGGAGCGCTACCCATACTAGCATCTAGAATGGAAACATCCGGGTAGTACTTCGCTTTAAGGACCCTAGCCACCAAAAGGTTGGGGTTAGTAAGAATTCTCCAAGTATTTTTTGCAAGCATGGCTTTGTTGAAATTCTCAAAGTCTCGGAATCCCAATCCCCCCTCATCCTTTCTTTTGCATAAATTCTCCCAACTCACATAGTGGATTTTTTTATTTCTCCCACTTCCCCACCAGAAATTTCTCACCACTCCTTGTGATTCCTTGCAAAGATTATGCGGAATTTTGAAAACGCTCATGACATAGGTTGGGATTGCCTGGGCCACAGCCTTTATCAACACCTCCTTCCTGACCATGATAACATTTTATCCGCCCATCCATGAATTCTCTTGTTCAAACGATCCCTCAAGAATAAGAAAGGTTTTCGCCTTGACCTCCCTAAATGGGTGGGAAGACCCAGATAGGATGTATGGTTCTCCACACAATTCACCCCTAAGACCTCCTTAATATCTTTCCTCAAATTCTCCCTAACCCCCTTCTCAAACATCACATCTGTCTTCTCCCGATTAATTACCAACCTCGACGCTTTCTCATAGGCATCCAAAATGTTTTTTACACATCTAGCTTGCATCATCGAGGCTTTACAAAAAATAAGAGAATCATCTGCAAATAACAAATGAGAAATTTCTGGAGCATTTGGGGAGACTCTATAGCCCGTCAAGCCCCCAGTGCGGACTTGCTCTTTGATAAGCCCCAAGAAAGCCTCCGAACACAAAATAAATAAATAGGGAGAGAGGGGATCCCCTTGCCTAATCCCTCTGCCTGGATACACATGACCCCTAGCCTCCCCATTCACCATAAAAGAGTAAGAAACAAACTCGACACATCTCATGACTAGATTAACCCAGGTATCAGCAAACCCCAATTTTAGCAGCGCATTCCTTAAAAAACACCATTCGACTCTATCATAGGCCTTACTAATATCCAGTTTCATAGACATGAAATTATTACGGCCAACAAGGTTATTCATAGAATGGAAGGTCTCAAAAGCTATAATAATATTATCAGAAATTAATCTACCTGGAGTAAAAGCACTCTGGTTATCTGAAATTATTTTCGGGAGGATTTCTTTTAATCTTTTGGCTATAGTTTTAGTGACCAACTTGAACATGACATTACATAAACTAATAGGCCTAAAGCCTGAGACCGAAACAAGATTTTTGACTTTCGGGATAAGGACCACATTAGTATGATTTAAGTTAAAAGGAATACTACCTCCATTTAAAATATCCAAAACAAGACGCACAACAGAATTACCAACAATATCCCAGAAATTTTGAAAAAAGAAAGGGTTCATATCGTCAGGGCCTGGAGCTTTACCCGGATGCATTTGATTAAGTGCCTTTATTACTTCATCCTCTTTCTAAGGTTTTGTTAGAAAAGAATTCATTTCCTCATTGGCTTTTGGCTCTAATATATTTAGCACTATCTCCATGTTACTTGGATTAGTCGTAGTAAATAAGTCCCCAAAATACTCAGATATTACATTCTCCATTTTTTCCTCATCTTCGACCCACCCGCCATGTATATTCCTCAGGCCCGCCATATGGTTGTTATGTCGACGTATGTAGACTCGCCTTAGCATGGAACCATTTCGAATTGTGATCCCCATGCTTTAAAAAGTCCACTCTAGATCGTTTCCACCACATGACTTCTTCCTTATACCTCTATTCCCTTACTTTCTCCATCCAAACCCTCCTTTCCTCAATGGAACTAGCCTCCTTAAGCTTAACAGTAGCTTCCTTTAACCTCTCCTTTACACAACCAAATTCTTCTCTACTCCAATTTACAAGGGCTTTTTGGCATTTCAAAATTTTTTGAACCGCATTTTCCCCATCATGCACGGGCCCATTTTCAGCGCTCCATACATACCCTCCTCACTTCCTCTCTGCACCCCTCATCGGAGTTCCACATATTCTCAAACCGGAAAGGTTTTTTTCATCGCCTCTTCCATTTCTCTCTTCCACTCGTACCCAACTTTACTTTTAAAGGTAGATGATCGGAGATGGAGACGTCAAGAATATTATTATAATATTATAGCATTTTAAAATATTATTATTATGTTATAGCATTAGTAACTTGATTAAGTAATAATATGACTTATTATGTTATCTTAATTATTATTTTTATGCTTTAGCATTTTCTTAAAGTAGTAATTATTATAAAATATTTTTAAGAATCTTTAAAACTTTTTAACAAGATTATAAGTTCATGAGTATTATTGATAATAGTTATACTTGTATTAGTAGCAAAATAATAGTGAAGCTAATAATAATAATAATAATAATAATAAAAATAATAATAATAATAATAATAATAATAATAAATTAAAAAATAGCAATCATAATAATAATAATAATCATAACACATAATACATACATACGTGTATATATATATATATATATTTATAATATATATATACATACATAATACTTTACATATACAATACTAATGCAAATTAAAGTAAGGATGGAGAACTTACTATTGGATGTATAAGTAAGAGACCAAATGGGTTAAAGTTGGAAATAACAGAGAGCAACGAATTGAAGGAAACAAGAGTACGGAAGTCGAGGTGCTGTTCGACAGACGCAGCTGGACGGAGGTGGCGCCTGTGGTCTGCAAATGATGGGGCAACAGGGTGGCGCTCCGGTTAGGGCTACGACGGAGCAATGAGCCCACAACGAGAGAGAGAAAACAGCGGATGTAGGGGTTCGTTTTTGTGCAGCGAGGCCGTGGTGGTCAGAGGTGGGTAGATGATGGCGATGGTCAGCAGGGGTGTTGGCTCTAGGCCGGGTTGCCGGGGGTGGTGGCGGAAGTGCAGAGGCGGGTGGTGGTGGTTATTTTAGGGTTGTTTTGATTGAAATTTGGGGCTTTTTTTGTTGGAGTTTTAACTGGAATTTTGTGGGTATGTTTCTGCAATTGTCTTGAGGATGAAATGAATGAGTTATGCTGATTCCATACTCAATTTATAGATGAATTTGGATAGAGAAATGGATTAAACATGAACTTAATTGGTTGATTGAGATTTCATTGATGAGGTTGTTTTGATGCATGAATTACACCTGGAGGATGAAGATGAGAATTCAGTTGAGTGATATGATGAAATGGGCTAGAGCTCCATTGGTGGAGAGGAAGAAGGTGATGAGAGGTTGAAGATGATGGCGATGGAAGTGAATACGTGATTTTGTTTTTCTTTTTTTCCTTTTCTTTTCTTTTTTTAAAAATATTACCCAATATATATTTCTTTTTAAAGATATTTTCTGCCCTGTTTGAAATTTCTTATTTTGATACATTAAAGCTTATGGGTTAAGCTTAGCTTGTAGCAATTAATTAATCTTACACATTAAAAATAGTTCTAAATTTTATCAAAATATTTTGGACTTATAGTCGTAGCATAATTAATATAAATTAATTGATTTTAAAAGTATGGGGTATTACATCTTTGCCTCCTTAGAAAAAGGTTTCGTCCTTGAAACTGGAGCTCAGTTGAACTTTCATCAAAAGTAAAACACAATGTTAGCTCATCAAACATACAAGCATATATATATATATATATATATATATATATATATATTCATGACATAATCATTCATAAACAACTTTCATTTTAGCATTTATCATTTAATACTCACTATGTAAGTTGGTCATGAAAGAGGTGAGGGCACTTTGATTTCATCTGATCCTCAACTTCCCAAGTAGCTTCTGACATGGTATGATTAGCCCATAATACCTTTACCATGCGAATTACTTTATTTCGAAGTATTTCTTCCCTTTGATCAAGTATCTTAATTGGCTTTTCCTCAGATGTCAAATCATTCCGTAGCTATAGGGGTTCATCTCTAATGACATGATTTGGATCAAGGACGTACTTGCGTAGCATCGACACATGAAACACATTGTGGACTTTATCCAAATCTGTAGGTAAGGGTAGTCGGTAGGCAACTTCATTTATCCTCTCTAAGATCTCATAGGGTCCAATATACCTTGGACATAGCTTTCCAGACCGGCCAAATCACATTACTCCCTTGGTAAGAGAAATCTTTAAAAACATGTGATCACCTATTTGAAATTCCAAGGGTCTTCTTCTTTGATCGGCATAACTCTTTTGTCTGCTTTGTGCATTCTTCATTCTTCCTTGGATTAAAAGAATTTTTTCGGTTGTCTCTTGAATTAGCTCAGGTCCTATAACACGTGCCTCATCAATGTCGCTCCAACATAGGGGTGTTCGACACTTCCTACCATAACGAGCTTCATATGGGGCCATTCCAATGGTTGCTTGATAACTGTTATTATAAGAAAACTCTACTATTGGGAGAAACTTTTCCCAACTTCCTTGGAAATCCAGGACACATGCCTTGAGCATGTCTTCCAAAATATGATTGGTTCTTTCTGTCTGACCGTCAGTGGTTGGGTGAAAAGCGGTACTAAAGTCAAGCCTCGTTCCAAGGGCATGTTGCAACTCTTTCCAGAATCTAGCTTGAAATCTTGAGTCGCGATCAGAAACAATTGAGCTAGGCACACAATGTAAACGCACTATCATATTCATATATAGCTCTGCCAACTGATTCAACTTCCAATTAGTCTTGACATCTAAGAAATGGGCTGACTTAGTAAGTCAATCAATGGCAGGCCCTTGTCGTATGCGCCAAAACCAAATATAATTCTCTTACTTTCTAATACAAATAAATGTAGCAGGGAAGTAAGGTTCGTATCCACAGGGAACTAGGATTACTTAAATGTACTTGAATTAAACTAAAATGAAATAAACTAAAATGGTAAAAGAGGGGGTTTATAAATTTGTTAAGCTAATGATTAAACTAATTCAGAAACTCAATAAAAACAATGGAATTGATTTAGAATAAATATGTTCAACAATCGGTTAATTAGAAATCAAAGAAGGAGGTCTTGGATCTGATTAATATCCACTTCGACTAGAGTATCGATCATCGGAAACAACTCAAAATCTATAATCTTGATTACCTAATGTGAAGAATAAATCTTCTAATCTCCTTATGATTAGCTAAGTAGTAAAATTTCCAATACTAAAAAACCCTTATTCAAAGACAACCTAGAAGATCGGCTTCTAAGTTCAATCCAAGAATAGCATTAAGAGAAGAGAACATTAAGATCGTTTATGTTAAAAAAGCTTTTAACATATAACAACACACTTGAATTCTTAAGGAGAAATAAGGATGTAGCACATCCAAACCAAACCCTAACTTGCTACTAATTGACAAGGGATTTCCTTAGCAAGGCAAATCACAAATCTAGCAATAATTCATCAACACAACAATACTAGTAGTACTCCTAGCAAGCTATGCAACAAACCAACATATTCAAACATGAAAAACAAGTGATAATCAAATATAAATAAAGAGTAGAATTCTCACAATACAATAGAGGAAGCTTCAATAAATCTTCACCAAGATAAAGTTTAAGCTACAAGCTTCATGGAAAACAAAGTACACAAAGCTTTGAAGCTCATTCAAAGAGCAAAAATGGTGAGAAGCTAAGTAGAGAGGAAGGAGTTGTGTAAAAAAATCTAAGTGTGAAAATAGGATATGTTCTTACCCTTCTTAACCTCTCTCCTCACTTATTACTGCCCTGCCTACGTGCCTCAACATTCAACCAATCAAAACAAAAGAAAACAAGCCAACTTGCAAGAGAAGAAAACAAAACAACAGCCACCGCACAGGGGTCGCGACTCGCGACCAAAAATCGCGACTCGTGAGAAGCTACTGACCCAAATCTGCTCTGCCTTGCCCTGCTCTGCTCTGCTCTGGTGAGGCACCCCAAGGCTGGGTCGCGACTCGCGAGAAATAGTCGCGACTCGCGAGGAGGGCCTGACAGCTCAGACTAAAACAATCATATCTCCCTCGTTTCTCATCCAAATTGAGCTTATGACCAGTCGTTGGAAAGCTCTTGAAGAAAGCTATCACCTCCAACTTGAATCATACAAAAGCAATGCATATACTGAAAGTTATGAACATTTGAAGTTAGTCGTAAACATTCTCAATGTCTCTTTGACTGTCATTATACACCATGGCTTTTGCGAAGCTCTTCTTCTTCAATTCTTCACCAAAAACTCGTTAAAATATTCTACCACTTCAAGGGCAATGAACCAAATCCTAACAAAAATAAAAGAGCAACATAGAAAAAAAAACAAACTAATTCCTAAAAAGCAATAAAAATCGTAAAATGCACTACAACTTTACATTTCAAGTAAAACTTTCGTTTAAACTTGAAAGTAACAAAATGTGCAAATTTACACTAAACTAATTACATAAATAAACTATAATGGAGCTAAATAACTTGTACAAACTCGACACATCAATCAACGATGCCCCAAATACTATTCATGCCTCTTGTAGAAGGTGGCAATCCTGATATGACATCCATGGAAATCGCATCCCATTTCCACTCTGGCACATTCAAGGGTTGCAACAATCCTGCTGGCCTTTAATGTTCAATTTTGATCCTTTGGCACGTTAGACACTTTGAAACAAACTCTGCGGTTTCTTGTTTCATATTACTCCACCAAAAAGTTATCTTCAAATCCTTGTATAATTTGTTTCCCCGGGATGAACAGAGTGCGGAGTGTTGTGAGCTTCTTCCAAAATCCTTCTTTTTAAACTTTTATTCTTCGGAACGCATAATCGTACTTGAAACCTTAAGGTACCATCTTCGTGGATGATAAATCCAGGTGCCTTTCCTTTTCCCACCTCATTTCTTATCTTTTCCAACTCTAAGTCTCCCACTTGAGCTTCCTTGATCTCATCTAATAGAGTTGGTCTTACTTCCATCACATTTAGACATGCGTTTCCCTTACATTGTATCAACTCCACTTCCATTCTTCTCAAATCATTACATAGGGCTTTGGGAATCTTTGAAATTGAGTTGACACGAGGCTTCCTACTTAAAGCATCAGCTACCACGTTGGCTTTACCAAGATGATATAAGATTTTGAGATCATAGTCCTTTAGAAGTTCTAACCATCTTCTTTGCCTTAGGTTGAGCTCTTTTTGAGTAAAAATGTACTTGAGACTTTTGTGGTCAGTGAAGATTTGGCATGAGACACCATAGAAATAATGTCTCAAAATTTTGAGTGCAAAAACTAAACCTGCAAGCTCAAGATCATGGGTAGGATAATTCTTTTCGTGGAATTTAATTTGGCGGGAAGCATAAGCAATGACTTTTCCATGTTGTATTAATACGCATCCTAACCCAAGTTTGGAGGCGCAATATATACAACAAGCCTTCGGTACCCATAGGTAGGGTCAGGACAGTTGTAGTGGTGAGACGCTTCTTGAGTTCCTGAAATGCTGATTCGCATCATTCGGTCCACTCGAATTTGGTGGCTTTCTTCACGAGCCCAATAATGGGTTGAGCTATCCTTGACAAGTCTTGTACAAACCTTCTATAGTAACCAGCTAAGCCCATAAAACTTCTTACTTCAGAAACATTTGTAGGTTTAGGCCATTCGACAATGGCTTCCACCTTTTGAGGGTCAACGGAGATCCCTTTGTCGGATATATGATATGGCCTAAAAATGCTACCTCGTTTAACCAAAATTCGCACTTTTGTAAGTTAGCATACAATTGGTTTCTTCTTAAAATTTCAAGGACTTTTCTCAGGTGCTCTTCATTCTCACTTGCGCTCTTCGAGTATACCAAGATGTTGTCGATGAAGACTACAAAAAATTGATCCAAGTAAGGTTTGAAGAAGCTGTTCATTAAGTCCATGAAAACAGCAGGGGCATTGGTTAACCCAAATGGCATGAATACAAACTCATAATTCCCATAACGGGTCCTAAAAGCAGTTATAGGAATATCTTCGGGTTTGATTCGAAGTTGGTGGTATCCTGATCTCAAATCAATTTTTGAGAAAGTGGTTGCACCTCGAAGTTGGTCAAACAAATCATCGATACGAGGTAGAGGATAACGATTCTTAATGGTGATTTTGTTCAACTCTCGGTAATCTATACACAATCTCAAACTTACATCCTTCTTCTTCACAAACAAGACTGGTGCTCCCCAAGGTGACACACTAGGTCGAATGTACCCCTTTTCTAATAGTTCATCTAACTATTTCTTCAATTCTTGAAGTTCTGCGGGGGCCATCCTATAGGGCACTTTAGAGACAGGAGCGAATCTTGGGGCTAGGTCAATGCTGAAATCTATTTCCCTTTGAGGGGGCATTCCGGGTATTTCATCAAGAAATACATTTGGGTAATCACATACGATGGGTATGTCAGACAAGGTCGGTTCTTTACTATACACCACGTTACAGAGATATCCATAACAACCTGACTTAAGTAGCTTAAGGGCTTTCATAGTTGAAACCACTTTAAACTTTGGTTTACCTACCCTATTTCGGTAAGAAACCTTTTTACCATCTAATCCTCTAAGAGTCAGTCGATGCTGGAGGCAATTTATGTCAGTCTGGTACTTTGTCAACCAGTCCATACCCAAAATCACATCAAAGTCAATTAAGTCAATTTGGACTAGGTTAACAGGGAATTCACTTCTTCCTATAGTGATTGGACAATTTTTATACATAATATTGCAAGGTAATGATTTTCCAAAAGGTATAGTTACAGACATGCTAGCAAAATTATAGCATGGCTTTAAATTTAGGCGCTTAGCAAATGATGAAGATATAAATGAATGTGTGGCTCTTAAATCAAACAAAACATATACAGGAGTACAATGGATGAGAAAGGTACCAGTTATGGCATCATTACTTTCCTAAGCTTCATCCTTCTGCATCATAAATACCCTTCCATTCTGGGGTGGCTTACGTGGAGGGTAGTTGTTAGAGTTCCCATTCCTATTGTTTCCTTTGCCAAAACCATTTGGTATGTTCTTGTGATTTCTTGGTGATTGGGGAAAATTCTTGACTTGGTGATCCTTGCTTCCACATCTGTAGCATTTCCCGGTACCAGCTAGACAATCCCGTTCGGCATGACCCAGTTTCTTGCATTTGGTGCATAGCGTGTATTTTCCAACATTATTGTTCTTTCCATAGCTTCCAACATTTGGCTTCTTGTAGAAACCATTGTTTGAGCTTCCTCCTTGTTGGTTCCCTTTCCTCTTTGTATTTCCGCTTATCTCTTCTCTTAGCTTCATCATTCTCTCCACATTGATAGCCCTGTCATACAATTCTTGATAAGAATTGCTCAAGTAAGATGATAAGCGCTCACGAAGGTCAAAATTCAATCCACCTTTGAAGCGATTCATCTTTTGCCTATCAGTGGAGACCATATCAGGGGCAAAATGAGAAAGTTCGTTGAACTTCACGGCATATTCCAAAACAGACATCCTCCTTTGCTTACGATGCAGAAACTCTGATTCCATCTGTAGTTGTAGAGATTGCGGGTAGAACCGATTCCTCATTGCTTGTTTGAGCTTTTCCCAACCAAATCCAGCCTCATTTTTCATATCCTTGGCACTTTTCCACCAAATATCGGCTTGCCCTTTTAGATAGAAGACGGCAAAGTGAACCTTGTTCTTGTCTAGGCATTGGGTGGCATCAAACAACTTCTCCATATCGCTAAGCCATTCTTCAAATTCAGTTGGATTCGGTTTGCCGTCATAAGTAGGTGGCTTATGAGAAGCAAATTTCTTAAACATGTTGGAGTATGCTTCTTCTTCATTCCTTTCCCTATGGCGATTACCTTGTATGATTTCCATCATCATTTTCATTAACTATATCTGAGTGATGTTATTATTTCCAACTTTAGCATCTCCAAAGATGGGATCGATTATTTCTTAACTCATTAAGCTTCGCTCTTATTTCTTCAAGGGTCATTTCAGGCGTATGAATACCATTATTGTTGTTGAGCTCGACATTGTTCGCATCATTCCCGATTGGCGACATCGTCTACATATAAAATACTTTGTATAAGGAATTTGCGTACTTAACCATAAAATTGAAATAACAAATTACCTTAAGAAATAAAAATTTACCCTTTCCCGTTCCTATCACTCCCACTCATTTAAGAAATCACTTTAATCTTTAAGACCTATTATTTTCATTAATTAATTTAGTCCTAATTTTTTTTCTTAAGCTATTTTTATTTTAACCTTTATTATTATTATTATTTACCTTTTTTTCGAGTTCTTTTTTTCTAGTTTTTTTTTTACCTTAATTTCTAATGAACATAAATCCCCGTAGGATTTATTTTTCTTGGTCGCAGAACCTTTAATTTGCTCTGATACCACTCTATAACGCCCCGAATTCTAATATATTTTATTTGGTTAATTAATTTATAATTAATAGCGGGATCCTAATTAGTCGGCGCGTCACATGCCTTGGCTCTTCATGTAGAGAAACAAGGCTCATAAATAACATAACTTATTAATATTATATCAAATAAACATAAGTCTCATAACAAACTAAAATATTTTGTTACAAACCAATATAATTATGAATTTTAAAGCTAGAGTTTAATACATAAGTTAACTATTAGAGTTCATTTATTTAACCGGAGAAATGTGACTTCACCGATCGTCCTCACACTAAATTGTCCCCATTTCCTCTTCCGTACCTAAAATAAAAAAGTAATATCATGAGCCAAGGCCCAGTAACATACTACCCTAACAATGTAAAATCATTTTAATTCATTTTATTTGAAAGCAAAGAGGGACTTTAGAATGTAGTAACACCTTTTGAAAACATTTCGTAAATACTTAGTAACATAATTAAAATGGATAAACATAAACGTAAACATTATTATAACATATCCCATTATCTTGTCCATTTATTTATTTCAAGGAAACTGGCGAGTATAAACATATGTAGGACGTCTCCTACCATAAACGTCATTTAGAAGTCAACATAAACATAAGCATACCCACGTGGGGTTGCCAAGGTACGTGTACGACCGTAATCATAATGGTAACATAACATAGCATAACATAACATAACATAATACTGCTAGAACCTCGTCTTTCACTTTTATTTATCATGTTTCATTTGTTTTTATTCATAAATAACTATGAGCCATATTATAATCATATTTTATGTCTTAAAAATTTATTTAAGACATTCATATATTTATAACTTTAATAATTCAAATCATAAAAACATTCCACAATCCAAATAGGAATCATAAAAACATCCCACAATCGTAAATAATCATATTTAAATATCATATCCATAAACACATTGTAAAGGGGATTGTGGGTGTTAGCAATTGATGTTACCTCGGTCCGTCGTTAGCAATCGAATTCCTTACTTTCAATGAATCATTCTTTCCGCACTCCGAGGACCACTTCTTCTTGATTTTAAAATATTATAATAATATTATAGCATTAACTTGATTAAGTAATAATATGACTTATTATGCTATCTTAATTATTCTTTTTATGCTTTAGCATTTTCTTAAACCAGTAATTATTATAAAATATTTTTAAGATTTTTTAAAACGCTAATAATAATAATAATAATAATAATAATAATAATAATAATAATAATATATTATTATTATTATTATTATTATTATTATTATTATAATCATCATAATACGTAATACATACATACGTGTATATATATATATATACATACATAATACTTTACATATACAATACCAATGCAAATTTAAGTAAGGATGGAGAGCTTACTATTGGATGTATAAGTAAGAGAACAATGGGTTAAAGTTGGAAATAAGAGAGAGCAACGAATTGAAGGAAACAAGAGCAGGGGAGTCGAAGTGCTGCTGGGCAGACGCGGCTGGACAGAGGTGGCGCCGGTTGTTTGCAAATGACGGGGCAGTAGGGCGGCGCTCCGGTAAGGGCTACGGCGGAGCAACGAGCCCACAACAAGAGAGAAAAAACAGAGGATGCATGGATTCGTATTTGTGCAGCGAGGCCATGGTGGTCGGAGGTGGGTAGATGATAGCGATGGTCAACAGGGGTGGTGGTTCCAGGCCGGGTCGCCGGTGGTGGTGGCGGAAGTGTTGAGGCAGTGGTGGTTATTTTTGGGTTGTTTTGATTGAAATTTGGGGCTTTTTTTGCTGGAGTTTTAATTGGAATTTTGTGGGTATGTTTCTGCAATTGTCTTGAGGATGAATTGAATGAGTTAGGCTGATTCCATACTCTATTGTGTTGAAGATGAAGGCGGAAGTGTATAAGAGGGGTTTTCTTGGTTTAGTTGATGGTTTTAGTTGCTATTCTTCCTCTTCATTCTCCACATTGTAAAGGCGGAAGTGTATGTTATTATTTATAGTTAGTTTTTCTTGGTTTAGTTGATGGTTTTAGTTGCTATTTCTTAGTTTCAGGTTTTGGTTTTGTTGTTTTTTATTGTTCATAGTTTTATGTTTAATTTATGTATTTAGTTTTAGTTTTTATCATGCTTTTATTAATTAATTGTGAATAGTTAATTTCTAAGGTTTGAGTGAAACTTCTCAAATCATCCATGATTGTGGTTTAGTTGTGTCTTGGACTTTGTTTGTGGAATTGTCGGTACCAAAGGATTCGGTATTGTTGAGTCTTGTGTCTAGCTAATATAGGATTCATTGAAGAATCCCCACCGAAGGACCGAAAGGTGAACATGGGTGATGACTTCCTTTGCCCGGTTGATGAAAGCACCACGAAAGTTGGGCCTTCAATTAAGGGAAAGTTACCGGTCTTCGTGATTTGTGCTTATGACTAGTTAGATTTTCCGCCACGAAAGTAGGTTTGTGTATGTCTTAGCAATACCTAGATTAGTGCGATGACGCTCATGCCTAGATTAGTGCGATGTACCTTCCCCGTGTTCGACACCCCCACTCTTACTACGACGGGGGTTTTTATTTGGTGAAAAAAAAAACCTAATTATTCCTTCCTTTTTCACAATGAGGGTATTGTGTCATTCAAGCTTGGGGGGGAGGAATAGTTCGAGAATTTTTTTTTTTTTTTATTAATTTGTTGTATAAATTTTTCATTTTTCATATAGTTTTTTGTATATGCTTGGGGGTTTTTTGTATACTTATTGCTTTACTATTTAGGTTTGAGCACCACAAGCCAAATTGATTCCTACCCTATCCCTAACCTTACATTACAACCCTAAAGCCCTCTCGATCCTAGATAGTTGAGTCCTTTTCGGTTGAGGAAGTCATGTTTCAAGCATATTGAGCGGTTTGCGATGATGAGATGTCGGGTAGCCTAAATTGTTTCTCCTTTTTGTTTTTCTGACTCCTTCGTGGAGTTATGAGAAGCTACCTTTATGGGTGGAGACGACACTAGCTTAGCCTGTGGATGCTTGGTTGTTGAGCGAAAGGGGAATGTTCCTCCCTAATTCTCCAATCTAGCATGTTTTATTTGACTATCCACCCTTGACATCTTTGAGCATGTTTTCCGTTAGTGCTTAGAAAGGTTCGTATTCATTGATCCTCGGTCCTTTAACAAGTCCAACTAGGTGTCTTTGTTTTGTTTTGTTTCCTTTTATTTTCCTTTCTTTTTGTTTTTCTTTTCTTTTGTTTCTTGTGTACCTTTGCCTTGGTTTATTTTTTTAAAGAGTTATGAGTTAAACTCTTGGGAAACCCTTACGAGAGCACACTCGTCCTCTTTGGCGACTTAGAGGTTTACATGGCTTGTTGCTTTCGCTAAAAGCAACCGTGATTCCTACGAAAGTGAGATAGAATTTTATTTTTAAGTTTTTCATGTTGTATTTGCTTGAGGACAAGCAAAAGGCAAGCTTGGGGGAATTTGATAGGTCCATTTTAAGACCGATTTCCTGGACTCTTTTAACTTGTTTTATGTTTTTTTTAGGCTTAGTTTTGTTAGTTTTAGGCCTTTTTAGCTTAGTTTAGGTCTTAGTTGCGTTTTCGTTGAATAATGCTTTTTCTTGCCATTTTTGCTAATAATTGAGCACTTTTGCGTTACTTATGCCTTGCATTCATTCTTGTATGTATTTTGTGTGTTTTCGATCAATTCTTAAAAGCCAACAAGGGTCATGAGAGGTCCCGAGAAGCTTTGAGAAGTGTTCCGTAATAAAGCCAAGACCACAATCACCACTTTTGGAGCATAGGTCAACTTGGACAGGCCATAAAGTTTTACATACTTATCATTTTAAAGCGATTCAAATTGGAGGTTAAAGCTCGTTTCGATGGATTCGAAACATCTGGTCATAAGCTAAATTCTAATAAGAAATGAAGGAGTTATGATGTTTTTAAATCTGGCTGTCAAGCCGTCCAGCGGCCGCTGAGACAACTCCAGCGCCCGCTGAGACCTCTCCAGCGCCCGCTGAATTGGCCAAAACAGTCAGTAGCACATTTTTTGGCTGTAGCACCCGCTGAGACCTCTCCAGCGCCCACTAGAGAGGCCAAGCGCCCGCTGACTTTTTCCAAGCGTTCGCTGAGAAGGCCCTGTTCGTATCATTTAATCTGTTTTAGGTCTTTTCTCCTGCTTTTTTTGGGGACTTGTATAAATACTCCCTTCTTCTCATTTCACAACCAGCTGATGTTAGAAGCTCCAAGTTATGGTTAGGTTAGTTTTTAGAGGTTTCTTCTTCAATTCCTCTTGTAATTTATATTTTTTTCTTCAATTTATGCAAGTAGTATAGTTGTTGTTCTTCTCTTCAAGGTACATTTTAATGCTTTGTTTCCTTTAGTTTCTTTTAATATTTTGATGTTCTTGTACTTAGATTTAAGTTAGCTAGTTTTATTATTGTTTTGATGTTAGTTTAGTTGTTGTGTTAATCTATGTTATTATTTATAGTTAGTTTTTCTTGGTTTAGTTGATGGTTTTAGTTGCTATTTCTTAGTTTTACGTTTTGGTTTTGTTATTTTTTATTGTTCATAGTTTTATGTTTAATTCATGTATTTAGTTTTAGTTTTTATCATGCTTTTATTAATTAATTGTGAGTAGTTAATTTCTATGGTTTGAGTGAAACGTCTCAAATCATTCATGATTGTGGTTTAGTTGTGTCTTGGACTTGGTTTGTGGAATTGTCGATACCAAAGGATTCGGTATTGTTGAGTCTTGTGTCTAGCTAACATAGGATTCATTGAAGAATCCCCACCGAAGGACCGAAAGGTGAACATGGGTGATGACTTCCTTGGCCCGGTTGATGGAAGCACCACGAAAGTTACCGGTCTTCGTGATTTGTGCTTATGACTAGTTAGGCGTTCCGCCACGAAAGTAGGTTTGTGTATGTCTTCCCGGTCGTCACACTAGATTGAAAGAGAAGTGTGATCTTAGAATGACCTCCCCTTATCCATGACCTAAGTCTAAGTTCGATCGACTCACAATTCATGGTGGTATGAGTTGTGGATCTCTTAACCCTAATCTCTTTTTATTCTCGTTTTCATAGTGTAGCTTTAGTTAATTCCCATAGTTCTCTCCGCCTCTCGCGCCATCCATTGACCTAGCTTGTTTGACGCTCATGCCTAGATTAGTGCGACGTACCTTCCCCGTGTTCGACACCCCCACTCTTACTACGATGGGGTTTTTTTATTTGGTGAGAAAAACCCTTCTATCACCTTCATCGTCGTATTGAGTCGTCTAGGAGACGGTCGGTGATTTCACCTTCCTATTTCTCTTAGCCTCGTCTCCTGGACCACGGGGTAGCTTGTCAGCTCTAGTTTAACGCCCCATCGTTCCAGGCTCCACGGTTCCAAGCTCCTCATTGTATGTTACCGCCACCACCACCGCTTCAGCCTCAGCATCGTCCTCTTCGTTCTCAGGCATCTGTGTTTCAGGTTGCTATGTCTCAGCCTACGTCGTCTCCGTTTGATCCTACTCCTCCGTCTGAGACTACTCCGGCGTCTGAGACTACTCCATCTCTGCCTTAGCTCACTCCTTTGTCTCACTCTACTCCTCCGCCTGAGACTACTCCGACGCGAGAACCCGTGGGACAAGCTGGTGAGGTTGAGGGTGGCGAGAATGATCAGGGCGAAGCTTCTACGTCCACAACTGGGGTTCGAGAATTGGACCCAGATGGCCTATGGTGAGTTTTGGTGTAATTTTTTTTAATGTTTTGACTATTGAAATTAATTTGTATTCATATGTTGTTTAATCTTACTATGTTTTGTGTGCAAGGTTTGACAAGGGCAGTGTTGTTCGATTAATAACACACGTCATTAAGTCCTACTTCCATCAACCTTGGAAGAACTACACTGCGGTAGATCAGGCGACCAAGGTACATTGGTGGGACATATGGAAGGTGAGAAAGACGATCTTTGTAATTTCATACAAATATTTTTTTTAAATATAATCTCTTACATTAACATATTTCATTGTCTTTTATCTTATGTAGAAACAATACAGTTGGAGGTCTGAGCTCGAGGGCATAGTGCGGGATGCATATGAGACCAAGGCTGGATTACGACTGAAGGACATATTTAACGACACAGTGCACAAGCGGAAAGACCGACCCGATTGGCTTGGTGATGAGATGTACAAGCCAATGAGGGGCAGGCTCAATGACAACAAATTCAAGGAGAGGTCGGCTCGGGCGAAGGCAAACAAGAGAGCCGGTGACGCTAGTGGCCGCCCTGATAATGGAAATTTTACGTTGTTAGATAAAAATCCCAAAAATCAAGAAAAAAACCTAGATGAATCCTTACACAAGTATAAGGTAAGCAAAGGTCGAATCCTCAGGGACCGGTGGTAATCACCGAGATAACATAATATAATTAAGCTAGTTTGAAGGAGAAAATAATGGAGAAAGTAGATAAAAAAAACAGAAAAATAAAGGGGGAAAATCACCAAGGTTAGGATCCTCCGCAACCAGAGTATACTTATGAACATGAACTTTATACACTAATATTGAAAACTTAAGCGATTGATGAAATTAATCCTATCATAACTTCACAAACTTTGGTTAGAAGGTTATGAAGCCCCAAATTTATATAAAAACCTATATCTCGAGGTGTTTATATAGATTCAAGAATCGATCAATCTAAAATACCAATCACCTAAGAAAATCAAGAGGTTTGATGGAGGAAATCTAATCAATACTCCATGAACTTTTGTTGGAAGGTCATGGAGCCCCAATTCATGTAAAAACTTATTTTTCAAGGTGTTTAAATAAATTAAAGTTTTGATCTAACAACCAACATCAATCCTCAAGACCATTAACACTAGCAATAAAATTCATATGCATAAGCATAAATGATTGGGTTTCACCCAACCTTGGTGAGAAAAAACTACTCACTAAGTAAAAACATGATCAAAAGAAAGATCAAGCAACAATCAACACTAAAAACACTAGATTGAAGGAGAAAATAAACAAAATCCAAAAATAAATTCAAAAGGAGATTGAAGTTAAATACAAATATAGTTTGAAGATTAAACAAATAAATCATAAAAGAAAACAAGTAAAGAAAGAGATTACCCAAGAAAAAGGAACATTAACTTCATTAATGGAGGAAACCACCATAACAATGGAGAAAATGAGAGAAAAGCTTGGAGAGAGAAAGTAAACCCTAAAACTATTTTATTCTAAGTGATAGTAAGCTTAATGTTTACATAAAACCTTTAAAAAGGCTTCTTATTAAAAATGAATGGCCTAGATTAAAATGAAAACAAAAAGGAAATAAGGGAAAATGGGGTAAAATGTCGTGCTCCGTACACGTCACAAGGGTCTGGCTCGACCAAGCGGACTCTGGCTCGACCGAGTAAAAGTTATATCTTAAGTCGAGTAAAAAATATGACCATCACCTCGACCGAGCTAAGTACTTGCTCGACCGAGCCAAGCCTTAGCTGCACTGAGCTGCGTTCAAGGGCTCGAACAAAAGAAAAATCAAGAAAGAGGCTTAGTTGGCTCGACCGATCCATCCATGTCTTGGTCGATCTGAGTGTTGGATCGACCGAGCTAAGTGTTGGCTCGGTTGAGCTGACATCCCTGACACGCACTTGGTCTTAAAATGTTCATATCTCCTTCGTTTCTCAGCGAAATTGGACGTATAATATATCAAATTGAAGCTCTTGGAACAAGGAGTCATTTCCAATTTGAATAGCCTAAAAAAGTGTCATACGTAAAAAGTTATAAGTGTTTGAATCAGACCATTATGCCAAAGCACTTGTAAAACATTCAATTCTACCCCAATTATTCAAGAAAACACCTAAAGCAAAACATTATTGAAAGAGAACATGAAATAAGATAATTCTTTGCTAAAAAACCAAAAGACAATAAAAATAAGGCCTAAAAACAAGCGAAAAGAAGCCAGGAAATAGGTCCAAAAATGGATCCATAACGCGCCCCGGCCTCTCACTGCGCGGGATCTGTCTCCACCATTCAGCGAGCTAAGCAATTGGTTAGTTTACTATTTCAATCAAGTATTGTAAATGCTCGTTCGTTAACTTTTTTTTATATCACCTACCCTTACGCACATCTGTTTGTGTTGACTAAGGCGAAAGGAGGGAAGTTGCATGATGTTGCCTGATGTCGTTAAAAATAAAAGACTTATCAAAAGTAAATTTCTCCTACACTCCAATTACAACTAGTGTAAAGGGCAAGTAAGGTCGTATCCACAGAGAACGGATTTATGTTGATTTAATTGTGTTAATATATATTTGGATTATTAAAGGGGGAATCACTAATTCCTTAGTGATATTGGTAACAAAGGGGGGAGGGGAATTGGAGATTTTAGTGATAAAAGAAACTAACAACCAAGTGATTACGGGAAAATTCTAGTTCTAAAGAATCTTAGGATTTGGTTAAAACGACTCTGACTCGGCAAATTGAATTAGACTCTCAATTACCAAACCACTTCAATACTAAATTACTTATTGACAAGAGTAAACTCTTGTAGCTTAGTCCCCTTAATTAGCTAGACAAGATTAATCGTAAATTGCCTAAAAACCTTAATGTTCAAGGACACGCAGTGAACAAAAGCTTTAAGAACGGAGACACAATAAGAACAAAATTGTTTAGAGAATACGCAATAAACAATTAACGTTTAAACAAACTCTACTAAATTGTTCACAATAAGAATACGCTTAAGCATGAACAAGATAGTTGCTACTCGAGGTTGAACACACTAATAGATTGTGTTCAAACCCTAGTAATGATTTTGTAAAATATAATAACAAGACAAAGATCAAGCTAAAACATTCAACAAAACCAATCAACAATTCATATAAGAGCAAGTAAATAATTGAAGTAATGAAATAGTTTAGAGTTAGAGAATCCTCACAAGGAGCTTTTTAGAATCATTGAAACCAATCCCAAGAACAAGTTTAAGCTACCATTTCCATTGATGAACCGAGATTCTTCATTGATTCCATAATAAAAGATCAAAATTACAAACTAAAGATTAAAGAGTTTTAATGTAATCTAAGGAGAAACTAGAGAGAAATTAAGCTAAGAAACTAATTGAACATGAAAATCTACGGTCAATATAATGAGAATCAACTTTTATATTTATACTAAACTAAAATATAACCTAGAAATCAAGTGGATGAAGCCGCGTACAAAATAGAGCAGATGGGCGCTGATATGGGCGCTGGCAGCGCCACTTAGGCGCGGGGCGCGCCATTCTTTGCGATGACACTGTTTGATAGGCGTGGGCAGCGCCCCATAGGCGCGGGGCGCGCCTTCTTCCTTGGTCATTGGCTCTAAACAAGCTTTCTAGATCAGATAGGCGCTGACAGCGCCTATAGGGCGCTGGGTGCGCCTACCTTCTTCAAACACTTTTTCACACTTTTTCCAAGTCCCGAATAAGTCTCGGTCATCCCATAGAAACATGATCCTGTAACAACAAAAATAAACTATGTCCTAAAAAGCAATTAAATTATTAAATGCAATATTAAATTAAGTTTCGAGACATAAACATTCGTTTAAGGTTAAAGTTAATTAATATCACAAAATACGTTCTAAGCTATTACAAACTATACATCAAAATGAGCTAATTGTTTAATACAAACTGAACACATCAAATACCCACCCACTTAGTCTTTACTCGACCTCGAGTAAATCAAAAGAGAGTAATAAAGAGTTATAAGCCAAAAGTTCGCAAAAACATCTAAACTCTAACAAAAATCCCTAATGAACTTGTTCTAAATCAAAACATAATAAAATTATGATTTGAGCTAAAACAATTCACGAGAAGGAAAACCAAACTAAATGTGAACTAATGATTTCAAAAATTCGTGCATGGTTCACACTGCTTACAAAAATCAAAATGGGGAAAGAAAGAACAAAAGAAGGTGTTCTTACCAAAGCAATCCGGAAGATGAGATTATCCGGTCTTGAATAAAAAAGAAAACGAACTCCTCTCTTTTATTTTTTATCTTATTTTGCCTAGGAGCCCTTTCGGGTTTTCATCCTAGCTTTCTCATTCTTTTTTTTTTCTTTTTCTTCTTATATTTTATTTTATTTATTCTTTAGCTCTTGTTTTGCATAGGTTGCCCTTTCGGGTTTTCAACCTATCGAGCTTTCTTTTTCTTCTTCTTTTTTAATTATTTTTTTAAGAAACCAAAATTATATACAAGTGAACGTACCCCCACACTTGAGCGACACAATGTCCTCATTGTGGGTTAACATTCACCATCTTGTCAAGCATTGGAGGACCGCCCGGGAAAAGTGGTTCCCGGAGGTCTCCTCCTCCTGTCCTCCCTTTGTTGCCTTTCCCGCTCAATATTTGTGGTCGGGGTCAACATAAGGGGTACCGTAAAGATGCATGGTGTGCATCACTGTAATCATGGAAGACATGGGGTAGATCACGTCCTCCATCTAGCATACCTCGTGCGAAGGGCACCTACCTTGACTTGGAAAGAGTCGAACCGCTGATTGAGGAGATTAATCCCCGACTGATCAGAAGAAGCAGGGTCCGGCTCTTGCATACGTATCCCACCTCGTACCCGAGGTCTGCGGTTCCCCATGTTTACATCACTATCATCATCATCATCACCATCATTTTCATCATCATCATCAACGTCATCATCTCCCTCATCATACTCCTCCTCACTGTCACTCTCCTGCCACTCTGGGTTAGAAGGTGGAGGATCCGGAAATTCAAGCCCGGACACATTTTTCAAGTTTTGTTTGTAGGCTAGATCGGGGGGGGGGGGGCAAAAAAAATGAGCTGCCCGAGTACATCCCCTGATGGAAGTACGTTGCGGTTGAGGCAAATTCATGTAGGCCTCGTGTCCCAGTCCAAAACGGCAGATGAACGACCAAGGAGTCTCAAGCTGATCGGAGATGTAAATGAAAGTCCAGGTTTGCAGAACCCAATAGGTAAGCAAATCTTCGGGGTCACTCCCGACCCGTCCATCAGGGTATTCGATTTCCTTCTTACTCTTCCCCTTCTTTTGTTCCAAATACTCATATATCAGGGTTACCATACCTCCCATAGCTATTGTTCACTTCTTACTCTCGTCTACTAAATCGAGGCAAGCATCAACCCATAATGCTGCCCAATGCGGGCGATCATTTCCCTCGGGAGTCATGGCCCAAAGGGCCTTAAGGGTGGTTAAAGGGAGCTTGTTGGCCTCTGCCTGACAAAAGATGGGCATTGCTATAAAGAATGCGACGAAGCGGAGAGCCGGATGAGGTATGGAGCTGATGAGGGCATTTCGATCAAACTTAAAGATATGAGTGACCCCTCTATAGAACTGTTGAGCATTGAAACCCGTAGGGTTTGAAAAGTTACCAATAGGAGAGGACTCCCACCCAAAAACCTCCTCAAGTTCATCATAGAACATTGTATGAGTTTCATCATTGAGGTTGAAGGTTATGTAGCGGGACTCCTCGCCCCGGGGCTTGCTGCGGTCATTACCCTTTTTCAGGGTTGCGAGGAATTCAAAAGTGAAGGAGTAGTAAGTGTGGTCATGTTCATTTAGGAAGCCGTCTAAACCAACTCTTCCTAGCAACCTTGTCACAGCTCAGAGAATCCCGAGCCTTTTGAGAGTTCTGTGACAAGCGAAAGCGGTGGCTTGGATGTTGCGTTTTCTTAGCCGGGCAAAAATGATTTTCTGTGGGGGTGTGAGTCTGTTTAGGTTGAAGAAAGATGTGATAGAAGAGGATAAAGTCTTCCTTTTTCTTGAAGCGGAAGTTGAAGCCATTTCGAGTTAAATTTTTGTGGTGGGTAAGGGGGTTTGTTGTTGAGAAAAGTAGTTTTATCTTAGAGAGTGGTTGGGGAGATCTTGCTTAGGCTAAGCCAAAGCACTGTCGAAATACCTAAAGACAATCATAACACAAAACCATTAGTGTGACGACCAGACTCTTATAAATCGACCGCGGAAAGAACCGACGAGTCGAATTGTCATATTAACAACAAACATACTTTAAACCAAAAACCAAACTTCAAATTATACTACTAAAAATCCCAAATGTACAATTACCATAAGTTTGTACATAACTAAAACCTCAAAAGTCAATACTAAAGAATTAACTCCAAAACTATAGTTAGAGTATACAAACTACCAATAATCCAAATCCTAATAACAGAAAATAAACTACATAGGAAAAAGTACAACGACGCCCGCCCAAACCCAAAGCTAAGCATCACCGTCACCATCAGAGTTACCTGAAAATATAAATCCACCATTAGTGGCGAGTAACATAACAGTTCCACCCTAAAGTGGATACATATGAACATAAAACAGATAAGATAAACAAAACAGACAATCACACAAATAAATGAGCAAAGCTTAAATAATAGTGCCAAGAAATAAAGGCAAATTGACACCACGAGTCCATACTATTTGCCATCTACCCATATCACTCCCTACAATTGATTATCCCAGAGTAGGTCTAACTATTACAAAAACTTGCCAAAAACAGTCCGGCTTACCTGTTGACCTATTGTTGCCGGTAATCCCCACTAAAAGTCATGTGCTAGTCACGTGTTGTGGATTAATTATTTTCTAAAAATGATTTGATTATCAATTAATTATTTTCTAAAGACAATTTGATTAGCAATTAACCCCCATTAAAAGTCATGTGCTAGTCACATATTGTGGATTACTAGCTACAATAGGTCAACAAGTAAGCGGGACTGTTTTTGGCAAATTTGCGTAATAGTTGGGCCTACTCTGGGATAATCAATTGTTCAGACTGATATGGGAAGATGGCAAATAGTGTGGCCTGGTGGTGTCAATTTAAAATAACAACTCACTTAAACTTCCTTAACTTTACTTAAACTTTACAATATC
The DNA here is from genome assembly GCA_951394345.1 of Salicornia ramosissima. Taxonomy (NCBI): domain Eukaryota; kingdom Viridiplantae; phylum Streptophyta; class Magnoliopsida; order Caryophyllales; family Amaranthaceae; genus Salicornia; species Salicornia ramosissima. Next base: position 32,632,687 of record OX596236.1, on the reverse strand, counting down.
TTTGTCCCTATCATCTAAATATTAGACTGGACTATGCTTGTACGAAAACATCTTACGTGATCGAACTTCTTATCATGTCGGGGATGAGAATCTTACTCCCATACCCATGAACCCATCTTATGGACCCATATCCTAAAGATGACACAACAAGTATAAACTAACCTAATACCGCAGTTAGGATAGTGGCAACGTCTTAACCCAAGTCTTAGAATCTTACTCTAAGATTAGGCGTCTTATATGCAAATTCAAGCTTATCTTATAATTCATTACATCTTGGTTATTCTCAAGCCTACATCTTAAGCCTTTACTTGAGTATAACTATGTACATTACTTTCTTTGAACTTCTTTAATCATTCTTTAGACTTTCTTTAACTTAAACCACATAATCTATACTTAACGACTAATTAACCATAATCAAGAAAATCAAGAATCATTATAAAATAATCGAGAAACTTCAAGAAGCATTAACCATCATCAAATTATCAAGAACACCATCATTAATAATACTTAATACACACGCATAACACTATAATATTCATTGTCAGGTCGAACAAAGCTTAATGGTGCTTGGATGAGTGGCTTTCTTCACCATTTTAGCTCATTTTCATGGCAAAGAAGAAGAAATCTCATACACCTTCTCCTCAATCTCATGGGATTGCTAACCCTAGGTCGAGTTCTACTGGTGGAGGTTCGAATGTGGAGAGCTCAGCTGGGGGTGATACGGTGGTTAGGGTTCTTCGTGATGCTGAGCCGATGTCTTTAGTGGGGGCTGCTGCTGGTGCAGGGTCTTCGGAGCTGGGGTCGTCGGTGGCTGCGAAGGAGGTGAGGCAGGCTGCGAGGGTGGTGGTCGAGGAGCCAGCTCAGAATGTGGCTGCGAGGGTGAGGCAGGCTGGAGAAGCTCCTGACGTGGCTGGGTAGGCAGGTGGGGGTGCTAGTTCCTGGTCTAGTGTGGTTAAGCAGCCATTCTCCTCAAAAGGTATGACTCTCAAGTTTATTTCTCCTTCTTTGCAAGATGATAATCTTGTTGCTAGTCTTGATGTTGATGAAGTTGCTAAGGGTACTAGACTTTGGGCTAATTCATTGATTGCTTATGTGATTGGTGCTAAAATAACTCATACCGCGGTGTCTAATTTTATTGCTAAGAATTGGAATCATGTGTCTAAACCGGAATTTTTTTTCATGGAGATGGTTATTGTGTGATTCGGTTTGGGTGTTTTGATGACATGAATGCTATTCTCTATGGAGGTCCTTATATGTTCTTTGGGAAGCCAATGGTGATTAAGCTTTGGTCTCCTAAGTTTAATTTTCATGATGAGGTGCTACGTACGGTTCCGGTATGGATTAGACTTCCCAATTTGCCATTGAATTGTTGGGCTTGTGATTCTTTGTGTCGGATTGCTAGTCTTGTTGGTGTGCCAGTTTGTGCGGATGAGTGTACTTCGAATCAATTGAGAATATCATTTGCTAGAATTATGGTGGAAGTTGATATTACTAAGCCTTTGGTTAGGCATGTGTTTGTGAAGGGTGTGGATGGGGCTTTATTTGAGCAACGTGTCTTGTATGAATTTGTGCCATTTTATTGTGTAAAGTGTTGCAAGATGGGGCATGATTGCTCTAAAAATCAACAAAAGAAGCAAGATAAGCAAGATAAGTAACATTGGGTTCCCAAAAAGAAGCAAGGGGATGGGCAAGGGGTTAGTGGCTCGGTTGGGGCAGTGGCCTCAGATGTTGGGCATGCTTGTGCTGATCCTACCTCTACTACGGCTGCAGCGGCTGCTACTACCTCTGTTCTGGCCGCTACTGCTTCTGATGGGCAGGGGGTGCATTCTGTTCTGGCTGCTTCTGTTCTGGCCGGTTCTGCTTGCAGAGGTGAAGCTGCTGCTGCTTCTGTTGATGGGCAGCAGAAGGTTGGGGAGGTGGCTGGTATGCAAGGGGTGGTAGGTGATGATGGTGGGCAGGTTGGCAGGGGGTGTGAGGCTGCTGTTGGAGCTGGGCAGAGGACTGGTGGGGCTGCTGTCCAGCAGCGGGGAGATGGTGCGGCTGCTTGTTATGGTGAACCAAATGCTTTGGTTACCTTTGCTACTCCTATTCCTCAACCATTGGGAATCGATGATTCTAGTGCTTGGAGGGTGGTGACAAAAAAATCTTCTACGGTGAGTAAAAGGGATGTTGCTTCTCAAATTAAAACCGGGAATATTTATTTGTCGCTCATTGAGGAAGGGGATGAAGATGGGGAGGAGTTGAGTGGAGAGGGGGATGGCTCTACCCCTTTTCATGCGGATTGTTAGTTGGAATGTGAGGGGTCTAAATGACCCTACTAAGATAGCTTCAGTCAAAAAATTTTTGCAAAATCATAATATTGAAGCTATTGGTATTGTGGAGACTAAGGTGAAGCAACATAAAGCTCCGTGTATTCAAAAGAAATTTGGCAAGGATTGGACTTGGTGTAATAACTACGGGTTTTCAAGGAGAGGTAGGATTTGGGTCGGTTAGAGGCTTGATAGGGTTATGGTGAAGGTGCTTGTTACTCATGAGCAGTTCATTCATTGTGAGATCAGGAATCGTGATGGTAGTCTTACTATCACCTGCACTTTTGTTTATGGCCTCAACACAGTGGAAGAAAAACGAGCTCTATGGAGGGATACTAGGACTCTTATGACAGGTAATCTGCCTTGGCTTTTACTTGGTGATTTTAATTCTATTCTCTCTCAGGAGGATAGGTTGAATGGTAGACCTGTTATGCATGCTGAGACTAGGGATTTTAATATGTGGATGAACAACCTTTCCCTTTCTCCTCTAAGGGCTAGAGGTAGTTTATTTACTTGGTCTAATAAATCTCTTGGTGATGGTAGAATATGTAGTAGGATTGATTGGGCGTGTGGATGAGGAGTGGTTAGATGCCTTTCCTCAGGTTGAGGCGAGTTATCTTCCCCCTGCTCTTTCAGATCATTGTCCGATTCTTGTGGAGTGTGCTCGGTTTGTTCCAGGTAAAGGGAAGCCATTTCGGTTCCTTAATATTTTGGCTACTCACAAGGATTTCTTGGATATTGTGCGGCGTAGTTGGGGCCGGTATGCTGCTGGTTCTCAGTTGAAGATGGTTTGGGAGAAGTTGAAATTTGTTAAGCAGGAGCTTAAGCATCTCAATATTCAGCATTTTTCCAATATTCAGGCTCATATTCGGGAGAAGCAGCAGGAGTTAGAAGATGTTCAGGTTCTTTTGGGTGTTAACCCGGGTGATTTTGATCTTCAATGTAAAGAACGAGTTACTTCTCTCCAGCTCAGGCATTGGAGCTCTCTTCATGAGAGTGTTCTTCGTCAAAAGTCCAGGGTTCAGTGGGTGAAGCTCGGGGATTCTAATTCTCAGTACTTCTTCTCTTTCATGAAACAGAGGCAGAATTCGAACAGGATTGATTCTCTTCTTTCTGATGATGGTCGTGTTCTGGTAGAGCCTTCGGAAGTAGAGCAGGAAGTTGTGGGTTTCTATAAGCGGTTACTTGGGGCTAGTGCTTCGGTGCTCCCTCATGTTGATGTTCGGGCTGTTCGGCGGGGGCCTAAGCTCAGTGATGATGCTCGGTCTCTTTTGGTTAGACAGGTTTCTTATGGAGAGATAGATGATGCTTTGGAGGCAATTGATGATTCTAAAGCCCCGGGGGTTGACGGTTTTAATGCTTTCTTCTTTAAGAAGGCATGGCCCATTCTCAGGGACGATGTTCATGGTGCTATTCAGGAGTTCTTTACTACAGGTGTTATGTCTAAGCAATGGAATTGTACTTCTGTCACTTTGGTCCCAAAAGTTCAGAATCCTCAGTATGTGAAAGAGTATAGGCCTATTGCTTGTTGTACTGTGCTGTATAAAATTATTTCTAAGATTCTCACCTGCAGGTTGGCTAGAGTAATTGGAGATGTTGTGAATGATTCCCAAGCAGGATTTATTCCTGGAAAACATATTGGTGATAATATTATGTTGGCCACAGAGCTCATGAAGGGATATTCTCATAAATATGTTTCTCCACGATGTGTTGTCAAGGTAGACCTTGAAAAGGCCTATGATTCTATAGAATGGAGCTTTCTCGAGACTATGCTTTATGAGTTGGGGTTTCCTCCACTTTTCATTAAATGGGTGATGGGTGCCGTTTCTTCGGTGTCTTACTCTATTTTGATTAATGGTTTTCCTACTGTTCCTTTTCCTGCGAGGAAAGGTTTGCGGCAAGGAGATCCTATGTCTCCTTTTTTGTTTGCGATTGGTATGGAATATCTTTCCCGCTGTCTTGGTGATTTGCAGGATGATCCTGATTTTAACTTCCATCCGAGGTGTGAGAGATTGCTTCTTACTCACCTTATGTTTGCTGATGATCTCCTGTTGTTATGTAGAGCGGATCATAGTTCTCTCCGGTTGCTTTTTGATGCTTTTCATAAATTTTCAGCGGCTTCTGGTCTTTCTGCTAATCTTGATAAGACTGAGATTTTTTTTGGTGGCATTCCTTCTCTTGAGCAGGAATCTTTGAGGACTCTGGTCGGGGTCTCCCAGGGGGTGTTACCGTTTAGATATCTTGGAGTTCCTCTTTCTTCTAAGAAGCTGACGGTGGCTCAATGCTCTCCTTTGGTGACTCGGGTTACTGGTAGAGTTAGAAGTTGGGCTTCGAGGCATCTTTCTTATGCGGGGCGGCTTCAATTGATCAAAAGTGTTCTTTTTGGCATTCAGACCTATTGGGCGCAGATCTTCATGCTTCCTAAGAAGATCCTCTTAGATATTGAGGCGGTTTTTCGGGCTTTCTTATGGACGGGGCGAGCTGATAGATGTAAGAAGGCTCTTATTGCCTGGAAGCAGGTATGTCTCCCTAAGGTTAGTGGTGGTTGGAATGTGTTAGCTCTTGCGGACTGGAACAAAGCAGCTGTTTCGAAGTTGCTTTGGGACCTGGCTAGTAAGGCAGATTCTCTTTGGGTGAAATGGGTGCATAATTATTATTTCAGAAGAGGAGAATGGTGGGATTCTCCTACCCCTGCTAAGTGTTCGTGGGTGTTGAAAAAGGTGTTAAATTGTCATGCTATGATAGATCAACTTGGGGGGTGGAGTCAGGTTCTTCATCATGGGGCTTTTAAAATCAAACATGTTTATAGGCTTCTTCGCCCTCAGGTGCAGGTGGTTCCTTGGAGGAGTCTTGTGTATCATAATGGAGCTTCCCCAAAGAGTATCTTTATTCTTTGGTTAGCTCTTCATGATGGTTTGTTGACTAGGGATAGGCTTTTCAAATGGGGTCATGTAGATGATCCGATCTGTGCTTTGTGTGGTTTAGCTGTGGAGTCTATCTCCCATTTGTTTTTCGATTGCAGTTTTTCTATGCAGGTTTGGTGGAGGTTGCTAGATGTGGTGAAGCCAAGAACCCGACTTTTTTCTTTCTCGGATCTGGTAAGGTGGCTATGCTTCATTATGAAGCGGGGCAGATGCAAGGCTAAGACCTTAGCTGTTGTTTTTACTGAGGCTGTATATGTTATCTGGCTTTACAGAAATAATGTAATTTTTAAAGGGAGTGTAAGGTCTATTGATAGCATTGTTAGGGAGGTTATTTTCTTAGCTGCTTGTCGTTGTGATGAAGCAGGTAGAAGGTTGTTAGTGGTGTAAGTGTCTTTAGTTGTGTTGTCTCCCTGTATGCTGCCAGTGATTTGTTGAGACTTTAGGACCCTTCCTAGAAGGTGGTCATGGTCTTATTGTGAGGCGTGAGCATCTGGGATTTGTGAAGTTTTGTGGTGTTTTGGGGGTCTGTACTTTTATTCATTTTTGGTAATAAATTTCCTTATTTATCAAAAAAAAAAACACTATAATATTCATGCATAAACTCTTCCTTGATTCATCATACAACATGCAATCTTTGATACTTTTCATAATCAAAATCAATCATAACATATCACAACATAATAATCATCAATTATAAGCATGAAATAATCAAATCTTGATCACAAAATCCGCCCAAACTACACGCATAATACACGCATATTTAAGATAAATTCCAGCAGCATTTTCATCAATTTTATGCATCAAAACATCATATAAACTTCATGAAAATTGTACATAAACATAATTAAACATGAATCTATCATATGTAATCAAAATATGCATGAAAACAAAGCAAAAACATCACAAAATCAACTCCCAAAACTGCCCAGAATTCACGCATGAAATGGGTTGGTTTTACTCAAATTCATCAAACTTTTTGGTCTAATTTGATCACCAAATCTATCCCATGATCATGGTATTCAAACTAGGATGAAAAAGCATGTTACCTTGACAACACTTGATTGCAAACGATAACAAAAACTTGCTGCCCAAAACCTTGCTCCTCACGGCCCAACTACACGAACACGGCCACCAACACGGTGCTTCAACCCATACGAACCGTACCCAAAACCTAAACCAATCTCGAAGTCTTGATCAATGGCAATGAAGATTAACTTGTGTTTATTCACTTAAAGATCAATAGGATATGAATCTTTAAGTTTGGGCTGAAAAAAGATGATGAAAACAATGTTGGAGAAATGAAGCCCAAAATAGGCGTGTGGAATGGAGGGAAAAGATGGAGTTTGTTTAGTATGATTTGTGAGCAAATGGTGATTGGAAATTAATAAAGAGTATTAAGCTCCCTAATGGCACCTATTTATAGAAGTTTGTTAGGTATGAAAACAAAACAAGTGGCAATTGAGCCAAGCAAAGGAGGGGGCCGGTTGGGGGCAACTAAAATGGGCCATCAAGTTCTCAGGGGCCATTTGCACTCAAGCATGAATAATCATGATTAATTTTCACTTGACCCATAATTAATTAATTAGAAAATTAGTAATTCTAAATAATAAAATAAAATAACATAAAATAAAATAAGCACACTCAAGTAACAAAAATAGCCCAAATAAAGTTAGACCATGCACAAATTTAAAGATGAATTCAAGCAGCACTCACTATCAAAGCAAATATAACACAAATCTGGGGCGTTACAACTAGTGTGAGTGAAAAATATCATTGATGAAAATGTGATTTGAGTGACAACACAAGAAGTGAACTTCAAATGTTATCATACCTCACAACAACACTAATGCAATTCAATCAAGAAAAATTGTTTAAAAACAAATTCTTATGCTAAATTCATTTAGGGAACAAAATCACCACTCTTGAAAACAACTTTCATTGAATCAAACCACTCGAAAATACACTAGCTTGGCAAAGATTACTTCAACCATGGCAAGCACAAGATAAAAAATTAGACTATTGAAGAGGTATGAGAACCATGGCAAGCACAAGATCAAAAATTTCAACCTCAAACTCAACAAACTATTCACACTTAAAATATAGTATTGTCGAACTCAAGAACAAGAACACACTTCATCAACCAAACCAAGTATCAACTTGAAAAGGTGTTTGTGGTTCAAAGCACTCAACTCAACACTCAATTAAAGAGATTTCAACTTCAAAATAAACCTCAAATCATCACAAATTCATGAATTAAAGTATAAAACAAGATTCACAATTTTCAAGCAACAAAAATGAAGTAAAAAGAAGTAAGAAACATACCCCACACGCGCCCTAACACAGCCAAAAGGAGAGAAAACGAAACCCTAAAATGCACACCACGGACGAAAGAGAGAGAAAACTCGAATGAGATGTGAAAGATTTTCGAATTTGGTGAAAATGGAGGAGATTTGGGAGGAGAAATGAGTTAAAATGGAGGTTTTTATTGAGGCTAGGGTTGTTTAGAGGGAGAGAGAGTGCCACGCCTTAGTGAACAAAAGAAAAGAAGTGAAAAGTGAAATGGGAATTAACCCGTAAAACACGTACTGAGGGTAAGGCGCCGGCAGCGCCCACGAAGGCGCGGGGCGCGCCCTACCTGAAGCCTAAACTCTTTTTTTTAGTTCCCAAGGTGAAGGGCGCACTATATTGGCGCTGGGAGTGCCCCATAGTCAGTAACTTTCACAAAAAAGGTGCGGGTAGCGCCATAAAAGGCGTTGGGAGCGCTCTCAAGTCCGTAGCATTCCTCAAACTAGGTGCGGGTAGGGTTTAGGGTTAAGCCACTGATCTGTTGGCGCTGGTAGCGCCCACAGAGGCGTGGGGGGCGCCATTCCTGTTATTTTAGTGGTTCAGCAAAAACCCTTTATTTATTCACAAAACACTCACTAAGCCTCTTGTTCTTGTTTAACTCCTTTGGGAACTTAACACAAGCTCAAAAAAGGGTTAACAAGAACAATCAAAATACTTTGGTATCGAGGAAAAAGACCTCATTAGATTGAATCATTCCCTCTAAACCAAAGAAAACTACTCTAATTAAATAATGACTTATATTATTATTATTATTATTATTATTATTGTTATTATTATTATTATTATTATTATTATTATTATTATTGTTATTATTATTATTATTATTTTTATTTTTATTATTATTATTATTATTATTATTATTATAAATAAATATATACACAGTTTTTTTTAGACAGATAATAAAGTCGGGGTGTCTCCCGAAAGCTCCATTTATTTAACGTCGTTGGCCGACCCGGCAACCGGCTCATTCATACACCGGCTCATCCAAATCGACCTCCTCCCCCTAGTTTGGACAAAGGATTCAAAATAAAGTTTGAGCCTTTGGCCGGTAACTTTGAAAATTTTGGTGGTGTCGGTGGATTGGATCTCCACAGCCCCATGGGGAAAAACCTTCATAACAATGAAAGGTCCAACCGAACAAGATCGAAGGTTTGAGAAATTATGCTAAGAAACTAATTGAACATGAAAACCTAGGGTCAATACAATGAGAATCAACTTTTACATTTATACTAAACTAAAATATAACCTAGAAATCAAGTGGATGAAGCCGCGTACAGAATAGAGCAGATGGGCGCTGACAGCGCCCTCAAAGGCGCGGGGCGCGATATTCTTTGCAATGACACTGTCTGATGGGCACTGGCAGCGCCCCCATAGGCGCGGGGCGCGCCTTCTTCCTTGGTCATTTGCTCCAAACAAGCTTCGTAGATCAGATAGGCGCTGGGAGCGCCCTACCTTAGCTTATTCAAACACTTTTTCACACTTTTTCCATGTCACGAATAAGTCTCGGTCTTCCCAAATATAGAAAAAAATATGGAAGGAAACACAAGCCTGTAACAACAAAAATAAACTAAGTCCTAAAAAGCAATTAAATTATGAAATGCAATATTAAATTAAGTTTCGAGACATAAACTTTCATTTCAGCTTAAAGTTAATTAATATCATAAAACACGTTCTAAAATATTACATGCTATACATCAAAATGAGCTAATTGATTAATACAAACTGAACACATCACTTTTTTATGATTTGCATTTGCTGTTTAGAGCGGAATTCCGGCTTATAAGTCGATGAGTACGAATAGGATTGCTTTTTTATTACCTGGGATATGTTTTTTAGAGCATAATATGTTCTAAAATGCCACTTATTTTCCTAAATTGGTGTTGTGACAAGTTAGGAGCGAAAATGCCGTTAAAAAACCCATAAAATGGCCTAAAATGACACTTGTTTGCCTAAAATCGTGTTTTGGCGGTATAACCAGAGCGATCAGGCCCTAGTAAGCATAATAGTATGTTATAGGACGTGTATAAGGTTTGAAATATAGCAATCGGTAGACATGTGACAAGTTAAGAGCGAAAATGTCAAAAAAAAACCCCTAAAATGGCCTAAAATGACAAGTGTTTGCCTAAAAAGGTGTTGTAGCGTTATAACCATCGCGATCAGCGCCTAGTAAGCATAATAGTGTGTTATAAGAAGTGTGTAAGGTTTGAAATCTAGGAATCGATAGACATGTGACAAGTTAGGAGCGAAAATGTAAAAATAAACCCCTAAAATGGCCTAAAATGACAAGTGTTTGCCTAAAATGGTGTTGTGGCGTTATAACCAATGCGATCAGCCCCTAGTAAGCATAATAGTGTGTTAGGATATAAGGCTTGAAATCTAGCAATCGATAGACATGTGACAAGTTAGAAGCGAAAATGCCAAAAAACCCCTAAAATGGCCTAAAATGCCACTTGTTTGCCTAAATTGTGGCGTTATAACCAATGCGATCAGCCCCTAGTAAGCATAATAGTTTGTTATAGGACGTGTATAAGGTTTGAAATCTAGTAATAGATATACATGTGACAAGTTAGGAATGAAAAGGCAAAAAAAAAACCCTATAATGGCCTAAAATGGCCCTTTCACGCCCCAAACTGACCTTGTCGTGTCTAAACGTGTGGAATCAAGACCTAAAAAGCTTAAATGAATAACACATGACATGATCGAGCTTTAAAACCATGTAATAGGAAGCGTTTTTATAAGTTGGGTGCGAAAACACACTAAAACGCCCCTAAAATGCAACAAATTTGCATGTCAACTTTATTTTTCTTTTATTTGGAATTGTTTGAACTAACTCCATAATTTGCAGGAACAATATACCCAAAAACTTTCGGAGTCTCAGGCTAGTGTCTCGGAGACGGATCCCAACCAGGGCTTCTTTGAGACGGTTGGTAGCTTCCGGAAGGCTGAGGTTCTAGGGTTTGGCAAAGAAGGAGCTTCTCTCTATTATGAGAGAACCTCATGGCGGCACTTTTGATCTGCCTACTCTCCATCGGCTTCCGCTCAACTAGAAAAGATGGCCGAGCATTTGGAGGAGTTAGAAGAGGGAGACCCCCGCCGGGAAGAGCATCAACGCCGTCTGGAGGAGGATCAGAAGAAGCAGGCGGAGGATCAGAAGAAGTAAGCGGAGTACCTCGAGCAGATGAAGGCGCAGATGGACACTTTCATGAGGCAATTCGGCGATCCGTCTTCCATTCTCCGACACCCCCCCTGACGATCGCATAGACGGTTCTGGCGGTTCTGGAGCCTTCATAGTGTAGTTATTTGTAAAATTTTCGGTTTATTATAGTTTATGTTTTTGGAAATTGTAATATGTGTTACTCTTGTGTATTACAAATTATTTATATAAATATTATAAAATATTATTTCGTAATTTTAATCTGTTTTTCATTAATATATAAGTTAATTTCTTTTTTAAAGCCTTTTTGATATTTGATGAAAGAAAAAAAATAGGCACAACAATTTACCAACCGACACACGGTCGGTATTCAAAAACAAAATACCCGTGAAAATGGCAATTATTCAAATAAAAAAACCACGAAAACTAATATACCGATCGACAAACGGTCGGTAAGTTATTTAGCGCCAGAAAAAATAGGTTGTGGGAGCCTTTTTTCCGACCGACTAGCGGTATGTATTACCGACGGAAGTCACGACGATCGGTAATACCGAACGTTAGCCGATCAGAAAACGACTCCCCCAGCCTAATTTTTTTTATTTTAGTTTGGTCGGTAATAGGTCGGTAAATTTTTCCCGACTGACAGTCGGTTGGTAATAAAATTTTACTGACTAAATTTCCACCGACCTACTTTTACCGAACGGAAGCGGTCGGTAATTAGGTTTATCGACCGTTAATGGTTGGTAAAATTCGGTTAGTCGAGCATTATTTTCTTGTTGTGGCCTTCCCCACAGGTTGGGGGCTCGCTCATAATTGAAAGATCTGTCTTTGATTAATTGGGAGCTAAGATAGCTCCATCCGATTTTAGGGGGGTACCGTACCATTGGTTGATCACCTTGGTCGTCGTTGATTGCTTTGTCATACATAACATATCATTCCACATGCAACACATTTCATGAAAACCAATCACATCATGCATCACACACCGTAGGCATATCGCACATCATAATCATTTCATTCATATATTCATATACATGTATAAGCATCACGCATATTATACATACGCACATCACAAAGCAAAAAGCACATAGGGTTGGAGCCTATCTTTGTTGAATCCTTGAATCGCTATATTCTATTGGTGTTTTGATTAATTTTTGTAGTCATGCACCCATGTATATATGCTTACTCTTGATTCGTCTTATTTTTCCAAGAGTTTATGCTTACTTTTGGCATACCATATTTTCTCTCAAGAGTTTATGCTTACTATTGGCAAATAGGGATTTGGTTTCCCCTTTCCCGTAACCACCATCACACATGACATCTTAAGAGTTTATGCTTACTCTTACGTTTTCTCGAGAGTTTGTCCTTACTCTCAACATCCTCATCCTATACAACTTTCTTTAATCATTTTCCTAAGGGTTTATGGCTACCCACGGAGAAAGTTCGGAAGGGTCTAGGCACTTCTGGAGGAACTCGACGATTCATCCACCATTATCCTGAGGATCCAGGCGCTTTTAAGGGACTAAACCGAATGGGACACGGTTTTACAGGTAAAACTAACATTTGTTTTGCAGGTACCGCCGTTAAAAAGTGTAACTCAAGATCTCAGAACGTCTTGAGTAATCCTCTGTCCCGACAGAAATACTTTGACTTTCGTCTTGCTAGACTTTCGTCTCTCCAGACTCAGTCAAAGTGGGGGCTTCTGTAGACACCTAAATGCGTCTCCCCAATTTAGAGACTGATGATGAAAGTACCGAGCTGCCACAAAGTCCAACTAAAGGAAATTGGCAGTAAAAATGCAAAGTGTACCTCAAATGACTATTTAAACCATGCTCATATCAACTTGGGACGATTATCGCTGTTTATAATGGTTACGAGATTTATTTATGATTTTCCGACATTTTTCCATGCATTTTCCCTTATTGCATCAAAACATTCTTAGTGTTTTTTATGATTTTTGCATATTTAGGGGCATTCTCGTCAGTTCACGTGATGAAAATTGTCCTCGAATATAAGTTTTTATATTTTTTATATTTCTCATAATGTTATCCCAATTTTTTTCATAAATTTTCACAATTTTTCTTAAATCCTTAAAACTTCCAGAAACATCCCGGAACATTCTAGAAAATTCCAGGATGATTTGGAATGACCTAGAAGGTCAAAGAATATTCCGGAATAATCAAGGTTACGAAATCAATCAAATCCCGTAAATCACGGAGCAAATCACTATTGAGCTTTGATCCCAAAGGACCAACGTGAAGTAGGTGGCCTGTGCCTGGGCGCAGGCCATCCCTCCTCCAGGGTCTTTGTTGCTCCTTTGGTCTAAAATTAGAGAGGCTCCTCGATCCCTTGGGACAGATCTTGAGCATACGTGATCCCCTACTACTACACTCTATTTACTCAAAACTCTCCCTCCTCTAAAATCTCTTTCAAAGCTCATCAAAACATCACACAAAACTCTAACTCGATCAACATATTTCATATACTTTGCATTTTCGCCGCTAAGCCTCCTTAGTTGTTTTAGACTAAGGCACTATCAAGGTGCAATTCCTGAAGCCTCTAATTTAATTTCATTTGTTCCTCTATTTGTAATTGTGATTGTAACGACCTTGATTTTGTTGGTATTTCTATCGTGTATTTATTTGTATTTATGTGATTTTATGTATGGTCCAAAAATTTATTTTGGACTATTTATTTTATTTTATGTGAATAATTTCGATTAAATTCGAATTATTTTATTTTTGGTTTATTATTATTTATTTTATTATTATTTAATTAATTAGAATTTTTATTATTTAATTTTCTAATTAGTTATTTAATATTTTTGGGCCAAATGCTATTTAAGCATGATTAGACATGCAAGAGTGCAATTAGCCCAATTATTTATCGAAAGCCTAATTTTGGCCCATTTTGCAAGCCATGGCCGGTTATTTCCCCTTATTATGTGGCAAGTTTTGCCACTTGCCATGCATTCACACCTTAACTAACCTCTATATATAGGAGAGTTAGTAAGGCTTAAGATTCATTTTGCCATCTTAAACACCTTTGATCACCTTTTGCTACAATTAAAGCCAAACACAAACACTCTCCATTTCTCCATTCCACGCGCCTATTAGGCTTAATCGCCATCAATCCAACCAATTTGTTCATCGTCAATTCTAAACTTAAACTTAAAGATTCAAACTCCATTGATCTTTAAGTAATCAAACACAAATTAATCTTCATTGCCATTTATGAAGACTTGGGTTTTTGGTTCGGTTTTGGGTTGGGACTCTGATAGTCTGTATTTAGTTAGTATTTTTAGTAGTTTTTATTAATTTATTTTCTATTTTTATTTATTTTTTGTTAGCATTTTTAGGCTTTTTAGTTTAGTTTTGTTTCGGTAGTCCCCTCCCCCTTTTCTATGTGATTTCCTCTTTTTTTGCCTTGTTTCTGCGTTTTCTTTACCTTTTGCAGGTCCCGAGTCGATTTCGGAACCCGAGGAAGCGAGCCGGGAACCTCGAGGAAGCCACAAAATCCTTATGCCATGCCATGTGAAAAGAGGGCCTCAGCGGGCGCTGGAAATCCCTCAGCGCCCGCTGAGATGAGTTTTGGGCACGAACCTTTTAGGCTGAAGGTAGTAGCATTTTGATGACCTTTCAGCGGCCGCTGATCATGAAGCTACAAGCACTTTTGAGCACAAAGGAGAAGACAGCGGCCGCTGACCTCAACTCAGCGCCCGCTGTCCCTCCCCTGTATTGAGGCAGTATCTTCACAAAGGGCTGGCAGCGGCCGCTGACCTCAACTCAGCGCCCGCTGCCAATTTTCCTCCCAGCCTACAAGCCTAGGAATATAACGTTCAACGGGCGTTGTCATCGCCTCAGCGCCCGCTGAAGTGCTTTTCTGTATTTTTTTTATTAGTTTTCTTTTGTTTTGCTCGACTTTTTTGGGCCATTGTATATATACTCTTTCTTCCCATTTCTTCAAGATAGCTGATGTTAGAAGCTCAAATTAGGGTTTAGGTTAGTTTTAATGCTTTGTTCTTCATTTCTCTTGTAATTTCTACTCCATTTCCTTCTTAATTTATGAAAAGTTCTTGTTGTTCTTCTTCTCCTTGTTGTTCTCCTTCTCAAGGTATTTTATAGCTTCATTTATTGCTTTGATTTCTTACCTTTTGTTGTTTAATTGTTGGTTTTAGTTGTTTATGTTTGTTATTTGTTTGTTGTTCTAGTTATTTATATTTGTTTCTTGTTGATTTAGTTTTTAGTTTAGTTTTAGGTTTTAATTGTTAATTTGTTTTGTTCTTAGTTTTAGGTTTAATTATGTTTTTAGTTTTAGTTTTAGTTTTAATTATGCTTTATTTATTTATGTTTGAGTAGTTAATTTCAAGGGTTTTGAGTGAAACTTCTCAATTCCTCCATGATTGTGGTTTAGTTGTTTTTAGGCTTGGTTGGGATTTTGTCGGTACCTTAGGATTTGGTAATGTTGAGTCATGTGTTTAGCTAGCATAGGATTCATTGAAGAATCCCCACCGAAGGACCGAAAGGTTGTTAGTTCAATGTATACTCAAGAAGGGGGGGTTGAATTGAGTATGTGTGTGTTTTTTTTTTTTTTTTTTTAATCGTTTTCAAGTTTTGTTTGTGCTTTTGTGAGAACAGCGAGAGAACAGTAAGCAAAGAGTAAGGACACAAAGAATATGACCATTTAATTGTGTTAGGAAAGGTACACAATTTTAACTGCATATGTTATCAGATTTACTCAAGGTACACAATATTAGCTCACTATCTTGAGTAATGCAAGTGCCCCATCCAGATACCATGCATGTTATCTTACCTTCAACCTACTTTTTCTATGTTATGTATCCATCACACAAAACACCAACACAATTTTTGTGGAGCTTTTTTTTCCCAAATATGATGGTATATTACTATATTATCTATGACTATACATTTTTATTAATTTATTTCATCATGAAACTGATGAGTCAACAAACAACACTATGTGACTAACTACCTTCATAGTATTGAGTTTCTGAATTGATGATTTCATTCGATTTAGTATCCTTAAAGTAGCACTTACATTATGTAAATGAAAATTCTGTAGTAGTTAGCAAATAATTTTCACACTATTGATGTACTTGTCTTATACATCTTCTACTCCATCTTCAATCACCATTGATGTCTTTTTTCCCCATATCTTGCTTTGAGAATTGACAACTCTCTAACAATAGCGTTTTTTCCTTACAAAAAGTTGTTTGTATTGTTTTGCTCCATTCTTTATATGACAAAATTATCTCTCTTCTTACATGGTGAAGTCCACCCAAACTCACTAATAATTATCTCTCTACTTTATCACTATTTATAAAATATGTTGCGTAATACCATTAACTACAAATGGGACAAAAAGTGGTCTGTGCTATCTTAATCCAGACCGTTATTCACTAGTCTCCCAACCATATAAAAAAGGACATAAATTCCTTCACTTGTAAAAGCGTCTATGTTTATAGTATGTTGCTGCCTTATTATGTTAAAGATTGGGCTAGACTTAAGGAAGCCCTAAGAATATGACTTTTGAAATTACAAGTCTAATATGGTGGGAAAAAAGTTAAGATTACCTATTAATTAAATTGGCAAGGACTTATTAAGATGTAGATTATGTTGTTAATTAATTACAACGCAACCAGGACAAGTCATGTGAACCATGTATTCAGAAGAAAAATCAGGAGTGCAAAACCAACACCCTGCGCCCTTGCTCCTCCACAAATTTTATCCACATATAAATTTTTCAGGATTTTTGTAAAAGATTGTGCTAGGTCGTTGCACGGAGTCGGATTTGTTAGAACTTTGTCGTGGAAATTGTTGATGTAACCCTCCAAGGCGTGGAATCTACACTTTACTTCTAAACTAATTCGCCCCTTTAGATCACCGGGTTACCACGAAATGTTTAGTGAGATACAATGGAGAAAGATGTATACTCTATATTATCTTTAGAGTATACCTTAAAAGTACGTACTTAGTGTTTGTTTTGTGTTTAGAACACACTTAGTATAGATTTTAAGAAAATACTAAGTGCTAGCAAATTGTATAAAGTATAGTATTTCTGAATTTTCTTATATCCTTCAACAATGAACTAAGCTACCTATTTATAGGCATACTGGCTAGAGGAATCATCTCTCAAAGCTGAGTAAAAACCCCCATCAAAGTTCATAAACTCAGATTTTAATGGTGATTAATGTTGAGCCATTAACACTTATGAAGATGTCATTCATAAGGCAACCTTCACACATCTGATTTTAATCCACTTTATGCTTGGTTTAATACTTCTTTGAAGACTTTAATACATGTTTAATACGTACAAGCATCGTAGGCAAAAGTATTCAAGAAATCGCGAAACCGCTCGAATTCTTTCAGAACCAAATCGCGAGCCGCGACGAGCAGCCGCTCGTCGCGACCCTGAGCTCATGAGTCGCGACTTGCTCCTGTTGTTGGCTCGTGGTTTGTGTTTCTTCCTGAAACTTTCCATGAGTCGCGACAGGTCCTCGCGAATCGCGAAGTACCCGTTGGACTCGTAGTTTCTGATCGCCTAACTCCTCTCTCCTTAGTTCATAAGATCAAGCCCATTTAGTCATAAATGTTCCAACAATCCTCCTCCCAATTATGACATAAATGTTGATAGGCTCAAAACACAACATGCAAAAACTCCTTACACAAAACACATGTTCATGCATAAATAGAAATGTCGTAAAGATTGAATTTCTAGTTATTATATGTACACTTTACAATAATTCCATTTGTAATAATACACTAAGCTTTGAATTATACAAACACTACGAATTATTGAAGATACAATACATATAAACACTAACAAGTAAACTTTTAACCCTCTACACCTATGTCGCCTTGGTGTACGTATCTATTCATGAGCGTTTCAAGTGAAGCCTAAAACTTGACGAAGCGGCCAAACTTCTAACTCATATAGGTAAATCTTTACACACATGCTCCTGCAATTGAGCCAATATCAAAGATTTATTAAGAACCTTAGTTCACCCTCTTTTATCATTGCAGTAACAAACACTACCCTTGGGATGAATTTAATTTGTAGTGTTGCAAACCACTAAGCAAAGTTAGATCCTCGTTGAATTCAAGATCTAGCGTTGTACTAGACGTTGAATCGAGTTTTCTTTACTAGTGATTTTAATTTAGGCTTATTACCATCCCTCCAAAATTTTATACAACCTTAACTTGACAACACTTTGGCCAAATATTTTTTCCAAGTTAAATTATAACGTACAAAATTATTAAACACGACTTTAATTATATTTATCAAATCACGCCCATAAAAAATTGTCGCACATGAGTCGTGAATTAACATTATAAATATAATCCTACATTGTTAACAATATAATTACAATGTAACATATCACACACTAGTGATATAAACCATGGAAATAATCTCAAAGAAATTATTACCATCATTCCACCATCTATTTCATCACAAGATTATATGTCACATATCCTTTTATATATTAAAATATATAAAATACCATGCAAGTTTAATTCATTGGATTCCAAGGAATTAAAACACCATTCATAAAGAAATACTATCATTATGTATAAATAACCTCCATCATAAAGACATAATATCTTTATGAAGAATAAACCTCCTCCATAAAAATATAGCATCTCTATGTATATGAAGAATAAAACTTCCTCCATAAAGACTATGAGCCTTTATGAAAAAACCCTCTATAAAGAAATCATCTTTATAGAAATAATAATTCCTTAATCCATTAAACATTTTGCATAAAACATTCTTTTATATACCAAAGAATTTTATGATGACATCCATCTATTAAATAGTATGTTGAAAAATCAACCACTTTATACTAATAATAAGTATAAAATTAATAACCATGGAAAATAAATAAATCTTCCATCCACTTTGTACCAATAATAATAAGTATAAAATTAATAAATCATGGAATCATTTCCATCATAAATCAATCCAAGTATAAGATTTCATCCTCCATATTTACAAATTTTTGACACATTATTATATGTCTACAAATTTGATATGTATACACTTATACTAATGATTTATCGATCATGACTTCATTGTAAAAAATGAACATCGTATTTCACTTTGTATTATATACAAACATAATTTCTTATTATTAAGAAAATTATACATGACGACAAACCCGTCATAATCAATAATCAAATTATAACCATATGCAAAATTCCATCCACACGCTATTAGTGTAATACATGCATATAAATCTGAGTATAAATAACAAATGCATAATATACTCTAATTATACCTTAGAGTACTACTTAAATATTATATTTAAGAAACAATTTATGAAGTTTTATCATAAAATAAATATGCATTCAACCTCATCACCTTTACTTGGTAATAGAATGAGATAACCCCCACAATTAAATAGAATAAATAAATTATATTACATTATGAACCATAAATACATTAATTGATAAATTAATAAAAAATAATGAAATAAATAAATAAATAATTGCAAACATATTCTATAAAATTACTTGTCACACCCCTTAGTAGATTAGAAAATTTATGATTTTCAACTACTAATTATGATACTCAAAATTATAAAGAATATCAATTTATCTTATTCATCATGATTTTCAAGAATATTAAATTCTTCCCCAATTAAATAATGGAAATCATGAAAGATAAATTCCATGTAGCAATTACCACATACATTGGAATTAAAATCATACCAAGAATTCACAACATATCAAATGAAATTTTATACTCATTGAATTTGAGATCTAATGTGTATTAGACGTAAAAATGACTTTTATTTCATTTACGTTGTCCAATAGGTTAAAACCCATCATTTTTTATTTATTTTTATGCTATTTCAACTCAATAATATTTAAATAATTATTCATCCGAGTTAAAATATATTGCATAAACCCTTGCGACCCTATGTTATATAAAATCATATACATAAAAATTATCGCACATACATGTATATGACTCTATTATATACATGATTACCAATTGATATAAATTTGAAGTAAATCACAATATTTAGTGATAAAACATGGATTTATGTCCAAAACACTTCATATACCAATCTACATTACATTCACTATTTAATGTCAAGACAATATTAATACTTAAAAATAATATGCAACTTTATTATGGATATCATGAGAATTACCTTATCAAAAAATAAAAATTATCTTAATGAAAATTATCTTAATATGCAATTTTTTTTCCCAATAATAAACTAACATAATAGTATACCCGTCTAATAAATAGTGGAAGTCGAAGATAAAACATTTATCTTCTATTATATATACTTATATCAAGTATAAAACAATATTTAATTAAATAAAATTATTTTATAAATTAAGTATAAGAATTTTCCTCTCATATATACACAAAATTTTCATATTCTCATATGTTACCAAATTTGACAATATGAGCACTTATATTATTAATTTATAAAGCCACTTCAAGATAATAAATATCTTTCATTATACAAATATTATTTATAATACAATATTTTTCGAAAAACAAAAACTATTTCATAAATCAATGTCAAGTATAAGGTTTTAAAACCATATTTGTACTAATTTTCCGTGTACTCATATGTTACAAAAATTAGAAATATAAACACTTATACTTTTGATTTATTATGAGAAAAAAAACTCAATGCAACATTGTGAAAATATTCATCACAATAACCATAATATCTTTATGAAGATAAGTACTCAGAATCACACATTGATTATTATCATCAAATACATGGAATATTCCCATGAACAATGTTTATTAAATTCACAATTCTATTAAACCATATAATACCATCAATTATTAAATTGATCACCATATTAAAAAATATGATACATCATTTTCCTTTAAACCAAGGAGAACAAAACAAATATATATATTTATCATGGATTTTACCATTAACCATTAACAAGGAAATAATCTTTATTCCTCCATGAAGTAGTTAATTACTCCATATAAAACCTCTACTAATAACGAACCATACTTATAAACAAGCATACTAGTAAGCATTAGAAGACTAATAAACATTGTACTAAATACACAACCACATGCATTTGTCTATTGACTCCCCATAATGAATTATAACATAGAAAATTAACCAACACCCAATTTTCATGAATAACGAAAATTGTTCATTCATTAGCATTTTTACCATGCTAATTTACATGATTATATTAATCATCTTTATTGGCATACTTTCACCATCAATAAAACTTTATCATATTCCTCATGAATTTCCAAAGAATAAAAATTTCTCCTCGATGTATATACATGATATCATGAAAGACAAAGTCCTCAATAATTTCAAAATAATCCCAAATTGGTTCCATGTACAATAATTTTAAAAAAGACCATATATACAAATTTTGACAAACAAGTAAATATTGTCATCAAAATTTGTTACATATATGCACTTATACAACCAAATTGAACTTAAACAAGATAATCTTAATATATGAATAAATCATCATAAAAATATATCTTGTTTAATATACCCCTTTAACAAAAGTGGATATATACCAAAAATATTGATATTAAATTTTGTACATGCATGGACAAGGAATTTAATCCACCAAATAATATAATAACCATTATTCAACCATGAAAGTTAACCATAATTGCACTTAGCAATATACTTTCACAAATTCCATGCAAATTATAAGTCCATTATGAAAATCAACAAAAATATGCATCATTCAACATGAATTTTAAAACTTATTAAATAACAAGTAAAAATTCAAAGCAAATAACAAGAAAATTCTTTCTTGAAATTTCTTCAACCATGAAGTATCCTTGAATTATGTCCATACTTCAAGACATTATGTATAACATTCATCATTCCTTGGAACACCACTGCAACAAACATCTCCATCTTGTTTTCTTCAAAGTGAACCTTCTTTTCCAACGCCGGATCTTAGAGGGTAGACATCTTTTTTAATTAGTTTAGAAGCTTGTTAGAACTGTGTCGTGGAAATTGTTGATGTAACCCTCCAAGGCGTGGAATCTACACTTTCCTTCTAAACTAATTCGCCCCTTTAGATCACCGGGTTACCACGAAATGTTTAGTGAGATATAATGGAGAAATATGTATACTCTATATGAACTTTAGAGTATACCTTAAAAGTACTTAGCTAGTGTTTGTTTTGTGTTTAGAACACACTTAGTATAGATTGTAAGAAAATACTAAGTGCTAGCAAGTTGTATAAAGTATAGTATTTCTAAATTTTCTTATATCCTTCAACAATGAACTAAGCTACCTATTTATAGGCATACTGACTAGAGGAATCATCTCTCAAAGCTGAGTAACCCCCATCAAAGCTCATAAACTCATATTTTAATGGTGATCAATGTTGAGCCATTAACACCTATGAAGATGCCATTCATAAGGCAACCTTCACACTTATGATTTTAATCCACTTTATGCTTGGTTTAATACTGCTTTGAAGACTTTAATACATGCTTAATACGTACAAGCATCTTAGGCAAAATTATCCAAGAAATCGCGAAACCGCTCGAATTCTTCCAGAAACAAATCGCGAGCCGCGACGAGCAGTCGCGACCCTGGGCTCGCGAGTCGCGACTCGCTCCTATTGCTGGCTCGTGGTTTGTGTTTCTTCCAGAAACTTTCCATGAGTCGCGACCGGTCCTCGCGAGTCTTGAGGTACCCGTTGGACTCGTAGTTTCTGATTACCTAACTCCTCTCTCCTTAGTTCATAAGATCAAGCTTATTTAGTCATAAATGTTCCAACAGGATTCAAGGTCAAAAACGGGTATGGGGACGGGGACGGAAAACGGTAAAATGAAAAATTCCCAAAACGGGTACGGCTTGGGGACGCAAAAAAATATTTAAAAATAAAATTAAAACTAATAATTTTAAAAAAAATCACAAATACAACATTAAAAGAGATAAATTTCTTAACTTAAGCAATAAAAATACATATTAGATGACACTAGGTTGTATTGAGAAGTGTTAAACAACAATATAGAGGGAAGATGCAAGAACAAATTCGAAAAGACCTGAAGCAAAAAGATAAGAATTCGAACAACAAAATAAGGGCTTCGAAGTCGAAAAATAAAAAGAGAGAAGAAAGAAAACTCGAAGAACATGGTGGTTGGGTGGTGGCTGACCAGTGGTAGCGTGGTCGAGGACATCGCTTTTAAAGCTATTGGTGGTTGTGGCGGAGTTTAAGCAGTTACGTGATACATAAGGAAAGTTTGAAATCCTAATCCGGTAATCCCCAATTTAATTTTAAGTAAAAGTGTTGGCCCTTTATCATATTTTCTTAACCTTTTTTTTCTCTTAATAAAACATTAGCAGCTTGGGGACGTCCCCAACCCCAAACAGCCGTCCCCACCCTAAACCCCCATCACCAAAAAGTCCCCACCCCCAAACCCAGCCGTCCCCGACCCAAGCCTGCCATCTCCACATCTAACTAGCCATCCCCGATATGTCCCCAAGCGGTCCCCGCACCGTCTCCGTCCCCAAGCCGTCTCCGGTATGGATTCAGCCACCAAATTGCAGACCCCCTGTTTCCTAGAGATTGTGTGAAACATTTGATCCTTTGATCTTTCTGAATTTATTGCCAAGAAGAAGTGCAAAATGGCAAGTAATTTTGTTAAGATTTCTTTTAGTTGTTACAATATTGAATCAAAGTATATCATCAAACTGTTCACTATTTTTTCTATATGCATATATGAGTTTTGTTTCGGGTGATTTTATAATTTTAGGTGAGGGCTAACCGAAACTATGCTACAAACTTTACCTAGTACAAATATGAATTTAACATAATAATAAAACAAGTTAATGAAATAAATAAACTAGAAAACGAAGAGATGTAATAATACTATTAATAATTTGTTGATTGTATTTAATCAAATATGATTATACATTAATGACAATTTAAGGACTTCTACACTTTTAGTGCTATCTTGTCAAATCAACTAATCTCCCCCTTAACCAATCAGTCGTGAATACATTTATATCAGAATCTCTACTTGTACAAGCTCATTCTATCAATGTGGGATTCTTTGATTTGTCTTTGTTCAATTTCATTCAATATGTTGTTGCTTCAATTGGTTGCCACGTATCCCAATAGGAATTTGCCACATGTACCAGTAAGGTGCTGCCATGTGTACTTGTAGGATGACGCCACGTGTCCTCTGGTGGTAGACCCTGATGGGCTTCTTGTGATTGGGCTAATGATGATCCTTGGGCTTTGTGCTTGATTGGGCCTCAAGTACTTTTTTTAATGAGCTATATTTTGGCCTGTAACATTAGCCCCTCCAAAGGGGGTGAAATTCGGTAATTTACTCCCTTTTGATTCATGAGGAGGATACTAAAGCTGAGGATGGTGACCAAGCTGTTGGTTTACGTCCTTCTGGAACTAAAAGGCTAGGGTCTTCCTAAAAGAATGCCGAGAGATATTGTGATCTTAGAATGTGTAGGATGTTGAAATGAACCAAGGGTAACTTGTGCCGAGGACATCAATGTGTGAGAACCTATAATTAGCTTTAATGGTAGGGTCCTCCCTAATAACAACCATATTCTAGTGTACAAGGCCATGATAGATATAAGGGTTAGATTCCCCCTACACCATATTTTTATATATTAGCTCCTATCGGCAAACCCTAATCAAGTGATAGTAATACAAGGCTTGCTTCTTTAAACCCCTTGTTAGTCTATGTTGGCCAAACTACGATGTTAAGGAACTTATTCTTTCATGCCCTCAATCGACCTTTGCTCACTAGGTCTTTGTAGGCTGAACTGGGGTGTTGAGGAACTTGGTTCCTTCATATCCCCAGTCTCCCTTTGTAGACCGAACTAGGGTATTGAGGAACTTGTTCCTTCATATCCCTAATAGGCCAATATAGGCCGAACTAGGGTGTTGAGGAACGTGTTCCTTTACGCCCCTCACTCGGTCTTTGTAGGCCGAGCAAGGCGCTGTATTGGGACCAATCATTGGGGAATTGGAACTTGGTGCATGGTTTAGAACCAAGGGCATTCGGTCCTTCAAGCAACTTTTAAAAATTTCCTCACTCGTCATTCTCATAGGCCGAGTGCGTTGTTTTTGGAATGTTGCTTGCAATCACCCCTCTAGGCGATTTCATAGGTTGAGTGGAGGTGTTGTGTGCAACTTTTAAACATTTCCTCACTCTTCCTTCACATTGGTCGAGTGGGCTGTCTTTGGAAAGTTGCTTGCAATCACCCCTCTAGGCCATTTCATAGGCCGAGTGGGGGCGTTATGTACATCTTTTAAACATTGCCTCACTCGTCTTTCTCATAGGCCGAGTGGGTTTTTTTTGGAAAGTTGATTGCAATCACCCCTCTAGACCATTTAATAGGCCTAGTGGGGGTGTTGTGTGAAACTTTTAAACATTGCCCCACTCCTCCTTCTCATAGGCCGAGTGGATTGTTTTTGGAAAGTTGCTGAAAATAACCCCTCTAGGCCATTTCATTGGCCGAGTGGGTGTGTTGTGAGGAACTTTTAAACGTTTCCCCACTCGTCATTCTCACAGGCCGAGTGGGTTGTTTTTGGAAAGTTGCTTACAATCACCCCAATAGGCCATTTCATAGGCCGAGTGGGGGTGTTGGTGTGCAAGATTGAAACATTGCCCCACTCCTCATTCTAATAGGCCGAGTGGATTGTTTTTGGAAAGTTGCTTGCAATCACCCCTCTACGCCATTTCATAGGCCGAGTGGGGGTGTTGTATGCAACTCTTAAACATATATCCTCACTCATCCTTCTCATAGGACGAGTGGGTTGTTTTTGGAAGGTTACTTACAATCACCCCTCTAGGCCATTTCATAGGCCGAGTGGGGGTGTTTGTGTGCAACATTTAAACATTGCCCCACTAGTCCTTGTCATTGCCCAAGTGGGTTGTTTTTCGAAAGTTGCTTACAATCACCCCTCTAAGACATTACATAGGCTGAGTGGGGGTGTTGTGTGTAACTTTTCAACATTGCCCCACTAGTCCTTCTCGTAGGCCGAGAAGGTTGTTTTTGGAAAGTTTCTTATAATCACCCCTCTAGGCCATTCCATAGGCCGAGTGGGTGTGTTGTGAGCAACATTTAAACATTTCCCCACTCGTCATTCTCATAGGCCGAGTGGGTTGTTTTGGGAAAGTTGCATGCAATCACCCTTCTAGGCGAATTCATTGGCCGAGTGGGGGTATTGTGTGCAACTTTTAAACATATCCGCACCCGTCCTTCTCATAGGCCAAGTGGGTTGTTTTTGGAAGGTTGCTTACCATCACCCCTCTAGATAATTTCATAGGCCGAGTGGGGGTGTTGTGTGCAACTTTTAAACATATCCTCACTCGTCCTTCTCATAGGCCGAGTGGGTTGTTTTTGGAAGGTTGCTTACAATCATCCCTCTAGGCCATTTCATAGGCCGAGTGGGGGTATTTTTGTGCAACATTTAAACATTGCCCCACTCGTTCTTCTCATAGGACGAGTGGGTTGTTTTTGGAAAGTTGCTTACAATCACCCATCTTGGCCATTTCATAGGCCGAGTGGGGGTGTTGTGTGCAACTTTTAAACATATCCGCACTCGTCCTTCTAATATGCCGAGTGGGTTGTTTTTGGAAGGTTGCTTACAATCACCCCTCTAGGCCATTTCATAGGCCGAGAAGGGGTATTTGTGTGCAACATTTAAACATTGCCCCAATCGTCTTTCTCATAGGCCGAGTGGGTCCTTTTTGTAAAGTTGCTTACAATCACCCCTCTAGGCCATTTCATAGGCCGAGTGGGTGTGTTGTGAGCAACTTTTAAACATGTCCTCACTCGTCCTTCTCATAGGCCGAGTGGGTTATTTTTGAATGGTAGCTTACAATCACCCCTCTAGGCCATTTCATAGGCGGAGTGGGGGTATTTGTGTGCAACATTTAAACATTGCCCCACTCGTCCTTATCATAGGCCGAGTGTGTTGTTTTTGGAAAGTTGCTTGCAATCACCTCTCTAGGCCATTTCATAGGCTGAGTGGGGTTTTTTGTGTGCAACATTTAAACATTGCCCCACTCGTCCTTCTCATAGGCCGAATGAGTTGTTTTTGGAAAGTTGCTTGCAATCACCCCTCTAGGCCATTTCATAGGCCGAGTGGGTTAGTTTTGGAAGGTTGCATACAATCACCCCTCTAGGCCATTTCATAGGCCGAGTGTGTAACGACCCGTAATTTAGTAGCGTTGTTTTCTGAGAAAACAACATTACAGATCATTATCTTTTAAAAACCTTTAGGATCAAATTCATAAACTGCAGCGGAAACTCTAAACTTAATCATATTATTCATTAAAACTATTAAATAATCCAAAATAGATAATAATCCATAGTCCATTATTAATACAAAATAAAGAACAGTCCACTAAATGCAATAAAACATAAGCTAGAACTAAACTTCAGGGTCCACTACTAAGCTGGCTAGCTCACAATCCCAGCCCTTGCGTAGCCCAAATCAATCACCACCTGTACCTTGAAAAGGATGTTGGGGGTCCACAGTTAGTGGTGAGTAATTAGATTGTTCTACTTAATCAGTAGAACACAATTAGTAACATAATCATTAGAATAAGTCAATCAAACAGACAAACCAATCATCAGAAAATCGTACATAAATCATCTTTCAAGTACGCAGCGGAAAATAATCATAACAACATAATACCCCAATCTTTCTACACTAGCTTATTCATTTCTAGACTTCTTGACATCGCTATTGACTCTTCTATTCTATTCCGTTCAGGTGCTAATCCATGACTAGTCATATGCTCGTAAGGGGTCAACCACGAAGATCTACTCCCCCCAACTTTCCTTGCTCGTGCCGGGTCAACCACGAAGATCTACTCCCCAAGCACTGGATCAAGAACTGTCCCGAATCCGAAGATAGGACAGTGGCTTCGACTATACCTATGTTCATGGAACTTGTGCCACTAGATAGGCGGTCACTTCATAGTTAATCATCTTTTCCATATTACAATTATGTTCTCAATTCTAGTTCACAACTCAATCCTTTAATGACACAACTTGACTTCTGATCAATTCTAGTCCAACTTAACTTGACTCATAACTCTAATCTAGGACTTGTACCACTCGACATATCCAATAGCAAAACAATAATTAATTCTATTCTTTACAATAATCATATAAACAATTCAATCAACCAATTAAATAAATAAATAAATAATCATATAAACTAACAATAATCAACAAATATCACTTAAAACATGATAAAAATCCTCGTTTTGTTACTTAATACCACTCACGATTCATACCTGTCAAAACATCTTGGAATAATATTAGAAGCACTCGACAAACATGGTTAATCATCAATAAACAATTCAAAATTCATCCAGCATGATTCTAAGCAATTCTAAGTAATTCTAAACAATTCTATACATGATTAAACCTATTCTAAACATGATCAAACCTATTCTAAAAATTATATAACTAATCTATCCTATTGATTAAATAAAGCAATTTAATTACCTAATAATCTAATATTGATGGTGAATGGTTCGATCTTCAAAGGCTAAAGGTTGAACTTTCTTTGATGAAGGTGTTTGAATTGATGAAGTGAAGGAAGTATTTGTGTGGGGAAAAGGAGGAGTTTTTATTTGTAGTTTAGTTTTTAGAGATTAAGAATTATAAAAGTGGTTCCCCTTTTTGTGGTATGTTGGCCGTGTAGAAATACTAGGCAAGGGAGTAAAACAAACTCCTAAAATCTAGTAAAGAAAGTAGGAGGATAAAAATTAGATTTTTGGAATCTGGTCAAACATAGATATGATTTATTATTTTAGCTTGAAAAGGAATTAAATAATTTGAAGGAGAATGTAAGGGGGCCGTGGGGTATCATAAGGAGGATGGGTGTTATTGACTTCCTAAAATCTAGTAGTCAAAGTAGGAGAAGTTGGGATAAAAATAGGATTTTTAATATAGGTCAAAATAGATATCTTATTTAATAATATTAGCTAAGCAAAATAAATAAATTAATTAAGATAAAAGAGATAGGGGGCCGTGAGGTTTATCAAGAGAAGCGAAAATTGGGCTCGGGTTCTGACAAGATGAGATCAAAGGTTTGGGCTAAGGTAAAATAATCAGATTGCTATAACTAATTTAAGAATTAATAAAATAATAATCAATTAAATAATTAAATAATTATATAATTAATTAATTAAGAAAAATTTAAAATATCCCGAAATTTCGGGGTATTACAAAGTGGGGGTATTTGTGTGCAACATTTAAAAATTTCCCCACTTGTCCTTCTCATAGGCGGAGTAGGTTGATTTTGGAAAGTTACTTACAATCACTCCTCTTTGCCATTTCATAGGCCGAGTGGGGTGTTGTGTGCAACTTTGAAACATATCCTCACTCGTCCTTCTCATAGGCCGAGTGAGTTGTTTTTTGAAGGTTGCTTACAATCACCCCTCTAGGTCATTTCATAGGCCGAGTGGGGGTATTGTGTGCAACATTTAAACATTGCCCCACTCGTCCTTCTCATAAGCGGAGTGGGTTGTTTTTTGAAAATTGCTTACAATCACCCCTCAAGGCCATTTTATAGCCGAGTAGGGGTGTTTGTGTGCAACATTTAAACATTGCCCCACTCGTCTTTCTCATAGGCTGAGTGTGTTGCTTTTGGAAAGTTACTTGCAATCACCCCTTTAGACCATTTCATAGGCTCAGTGGGGGTGTTGTGTGCAACTTTTAAACATATCCTCACTCGTCCTTCTCATAGGCCGAGTGGGTTGCTTTTGGAAGGTTGCTTACAATAACTCCTCTAGGCCATTTGATAGGCCGAGTGGGGGTGTTTGTGTGCAACATTTAAACATTTCCCCACTCGTCCTTCTCATAGACAGAGTGGTTTTTTTAAAAAAGTTGCTTACAATCACTCCTCTTGGCCATTTCATAGGCCGAGTGGGGGTGTTGTGTGCAACTTTTAAACATTGTCCCACTGGTCGATCTCATAGGTCGAGTGGGTTTTTTTTGGAAAATTGCTTACAATCACCCCTCTAGGCCATTTCATAGGACGAGTGGGTGTGTTGTGAGCAACTTTGAAACATATCCTCACTCGTCCTTCTCATGGCCGAGTGGCCGGGTTATTTTTGAAAGGTTGCTTACAATCACCCTTGTAGGCCATTTCATAGGCAGAGTGGGGGTATTTGTGTGCAACATTTAAACATTTCCCCACTCGTCCTTCTCATAGGCCGAGTGTGTTGTTTTTGGAAAGTTGCTTGCAATCACCCCTCTAGGCCATTTCATAGGACGAGTGTGGGTGTTTGTGTGCAACATGTAAACATTGCCCCACTCATCGTTCTCATGAGCCGAGTGAGTTGTTTTTGGAACTTGCTTACAATCACCAGGGCAGTAGTTATCAATGCCTATGGGTCCATTGACTGTTTCTCATGGGCAGGAACAATTAGCCCCAAGCTTGTCATTTGATGTGAGCTTTCTAAACGTCTGATATCGAGCGAAAACATGTACAAAATAAATTAAGTTAACCTCCACTATACTCGAGGGTGTCCTCATGCTTATATGTTGTCATTTCTCTGTAACTTTAGATTTATAGATTCTTTTAGCTTAATAAAATGGACCAAGCTATGTTTAAGTTGCATTAGATGTATGTTGTGAGTTACATTTTCCATGTTAACCTTGACCACATTGTTTGCAAAATGGTACTTATGAGTGTATGTTTGTATGATTCAATTCGATATAGTGCACTTGGACAATTAGTTCAATAGAACATGCCTTCATTGCTTGCATTAACTACTCCGATGGTACTAATGTTGATTTGTTTCTAGTCGCTTTTACTTTGTTGATTATCATATAATGGATTTCGGGTCTTATTTTAGCTTTCCATGCAAAGTCTTCGATGTGGCCTCCTCTTTTTGCATGTCACCTTTTAACTTGATGCATGCACATTGTCTACTGCAAGTCCGCCAGTTTTTTCCATATTTCGATGGGGTACCTTATTCTTATTTCTCCCTCGTTACCTCGATAAGGGTTGTTACCTCGATGGGGGCCGGGTTATCCTTGATTCATCCTCGAGGATCCTGGGGCTACTAAGCCGCATTTGCTCGAGGGTGTCATCTTCGAGGGCCTTGGGACTAATGAGCCCTAAATATTCGAGGGTGTAATCCTCGAGGGTCTTAGGATTAATGATCCCCATCTACTCGAGGCAGGCATACTCGGGGGCCCTAGGGCTAATGCGCCCTAGCTACTCGAGGTAGGTATCCTCGAGGGCCTTGTTGCTGATGAGCCCCAGCCACTCAAGGTAGGTGTACTCGAGGACCCTGGGGCTGATAACCTCAGCTACTCAAGGACCCCGAGGCTGATGAGCCCCAAATACTCGAGGTAGGTGTACTCGAGGATGCTGAGGTTTGTTGATGAACTCCAACTACTCGAGGTAAGTATCCTCGAGGGCCATGAGGTGGGTGAGCACCAGCTACTTGAGGTAGGTATACTCGAGGACCCTAGGGCTAATGAGCCCCAGCTACTCGATGTAGGTATACTCGAGGGCCCTAGGGCTAATGAGCCTCAACTACTCGAGGAAGGTATAATTGAGGATCCTAGAGTTGATGAGCACGACCTACTCGAGCTAGGTATACTCGAGGACCCTAGGGATAATGAGCCATAACTACTCGATGTAGGTACACTCGAGGGCCCTAAGGATGATGAGCTACAGCTACTCGAGGATCCTAGAGTTGATGAGCACCAGCTACTTGGGGTAGGTATACTCATGGACCTTGGGACTGATGAGCCCTATCTACTCGAGGTAGGTATACTCGAGAGTTCTGGGGCTTATGAGCCCCATCCACTCGCGGTAGGTGTACTTGAGGACCCTGAGGGTAATGAGCCCCAGCTACTTGAGGTAGGGATACTCAAGGACTATGGGGGCTAATTAGCCCTAGCTAATCGATGTAGGGATACTCGTGGACCCTGGAGGATAATGAGCCCCAGCTACTCGAGGTAGAAATACGCGAGGACTGTAGGGCTAATGAGGCCCAGCTACTCGATGTGCCAGGCTTATAACCTTCCCCCAACCTTTGATGGTGTGCCTACCAGTGTAGGGCTTTATGTGTAGGCCTAATATATACGTATTTGAGGACCCTAGGGATAATGAGCCCAAGCTACTCGACATATTATCCATGCAGCCTTTCCCTAACACTCGACGGGTTGCCTACCATTGTAGGGCTTAAGTGTTAGCCTAGGATATATGTCTTTGAGGGCCCTGGGACTAATGATCCCCAACTACTCGATGTACCATCCATGCAGCCTTCCTCTTTCCTTCGATGGGGTGCCTACCATTGTAGGACTTTTTGTATAGGCCTAGGATATACTTCTTCGAGGGTCCTAGGGCTAATAAGCCCCAGCTACTCGACGTAGCATCCATGCAGCCTTCCCCTTTCCTTTGACGGGGTGCCTACCAGTGTAGGGTTTTATGTGTAGACCTAGGGTATACGTCTTCGAGGGCCCTGGGGCTAATGAGGCCTTCCCCCAACCTTCGACGGGGTGCTTACCATTGTAGGGCTTAAGTGTTAACCTAGGGAAAACATCTTCGAGGGCCTTGGAGCTAGTGAGCCCCAGGTACTCGACGTGGTACCCATCTAGCCTCCCTCTTTCCTTCGACGGGGTGTATACCAATGCAGGGCTTAAGTGTTAGCCTAGGGCAAACGTCTTCGAGGGCCCTAGAGCTAATGAGCCCCAGCTACTCGACGTATTACCCATCGAGCCTCCCCCTTTACTTTGACAGGGGTGCCTACCATTGTAGGGCTTAAGTATTAGCCTAGGGCAAACGTCTTCTAGGGCCCTGGAGCTAATTAGCCACAACTACTCGACGTAGTACCAATCCAGCCTGCCATTGTAGGGCTTAAGTGTTAGCTTAAGGTGACGTTCTTGAGGATGTTGGGTGTAATAACCCAAAATTTTGGGCCAGAAAATTTCGCAGTTAATTAATACTATTTTAATATTCGAAGTCCAAAAGGTCCAATTAATTTGGACTGTTTAATCTTAATTCTTTCCCTTAACTTAGAAATTGGGCCCAATGACCCAACTCCTTCTCCCTTGGCCGGCCTTACTAGTTGATGGCCAAGGAATTATTTTTCTACTATTCACTATTATTACTATTATAATTTTATATCTAATCATTTGATTATTTTATCTCAAATTAAAAATCCTATTTTTAACTACTTTTACCAAGTTCCCCAATTCCACTCAACTTCCCCTATTTTCCCTCCTATCACACGCCCCCCTCCCTATTTTTATTTCTTTGAGATTAATTCTTTTGCTCTTGTTAATTATATAAAGAACAAAAACCCTATATTTTCTTTTACTAACTCCAAAACTCTAAACTCTCAAAAGAACTCTCTAAACCCTAAGTAGCCGTGTGAAACTCGAACCTCCAAACAAGAATTTTCTTGTTTTTCCTTTTGATTCAAGGTAACTAGACTATCTCATTTAAGTTTGGAACAATTTAACTATATAGTTAATTAGGATTAAACTAGGAAAAATTAATAGAATCAGTGTCATGATAGGTTAATAATGTTCGAACCATATGGCATGTTGATTCTGATATTTTTCTTGATATCTTATGTAATCTTTATGAATCTTTAATTGTTTTAATTAATTCTATGCATGAAATAATTTCTTTAATTGTATGTTTATATTGAATAATTGCATGATAATTTGTTGAATCTTGTCCTTGGAATTTCGTATGAATGTCGAGTAATATAAAATAATTTTGATGATAATTTCATGATATTTTCTTGAATTAAATTAATGATCTTGATTATTTAATTGTTTAATTAAAGACTTGAATTAAAATTATTATTTTGATCTTGTTGCTTATGATTGTCGAGTGGAGAATGTTAAAAAAAGGGAATTAAAAATCTGATTTTTCTCGATGAATCTTGTTGAATCTGGAATTATTATTAGTAACCTTGACATAAATCTTTAATATAATCATGTTATTGTAATTTTTGAAATTTATCTTAATATTGTTGCTAACCTATAATAGCCGTGTGGTTCATGTATAATAAAGGATTGATTTTGATCTTGTTTTGGTTCAAATTTGATGATTTAATGTTTAAAGCATGATTTTATTTCTTATTATTAAGTTTATATGATTAATAATTGATAAATGTATTTAATTAATTTAAAGTATTAATTTTGATTGTTTTATACATAAATGTCGAGTGGAACAAAATAAGAAAAAGAGGATTTTTATTATATTTTAGGTAATATTAATTATTGATTGATAGTTTATATGATTAATTGTTTATTTAATTGATTTATTAAATTGTTTATATAATTATTTAAGGAATTGATTTAATTATTGTTTTGTCATGGAAAATGTCGAGTGATATGATGAAGGTTATAATCAATTTTACTTTGATTTTTGGCTTATAATAATTGAGTTAGTAGTTTTAGGAATTAATATAATTAAAGGAATAAAAGGAAATAATAAGATAAGTTGCAATATGAAGGAAAGGAATAATATGATGATAAGGATAAAGTTATAAGATGATAATAAGTATTGGTCTCACGATGGCCATGTCGATAAGATAAGATAAGAAACGGACACCTGTTTGGTGATACACGGGTCACCAGATTGGTTAAGTCGAAGCCACTGCCCTACTGCGGTCTCTGGGCAGTTCTGGATCTTAAAATGTGTAGTCGTCTAAGTAGTAGTACACGGGCTACTATTTAGGAGTTATGGCCATAGCTTAGGCTTAGTTCTTGCAAAGGAGAGCTACGGGTAGAATACATGGGTTCTTCCCGGCGCATTTTAGGAAAGTTGGGATGTACACGGGCATCCTTACGAGCTATAATGACCGGTCCATAAAGTTAAGAAGATGGTTAAAAGAAGTGTTTTGGGTAATAATATTATAAGATAAGATATTATACGGGTTGGATATGATTATGTATATGTCAACGTATTTATATGTATGTTATCTATGTATTGTTTAAATATAATATGTTAAGTCTTCCGTTGCGTACGTCTGATAAGTATGTATTTAAGTATGAGTTTATTAATGTATTTATGTATGTATATATGTATATAGTTGTATGTATCCCTATACGTATTTCACAGGTATTTCTATACGTATTTATACGTATTTTGTACGTACTCGTATGTATTTCTATACGTAACTCGTAGGTACCTTATACGTACTTTATACGTATTCCCTACGTATTTTATGAGTATTTTTATACGTATTTCGTATATATTTTTATATGTATTTCGTATGTATTTTTGTACGTATTTCGTATGTATCTTTATACGTATTTCGTATGTATTTTTATATGTATTTTCATGTATGTTTGTATGATTTTCT
The DNA here is from genome assembly GCA_951394345.1 of Salicornia ramosissima. Classification (NCBI taxonomy): domain Eukaryota; kingdom Viridiplantae; phylum Streptophyta; class Magnoliopsida; order Caryophyllales; family Amaranthaceae; genus Salicornia; species Salicornia ramosissima. The sequence goes on along the minus strand of OX596236.1, from coordinate 32,597,600 downwards.
TGTTTAATTCTATGATATTATATGGTTAATGGTCCCTCATTTAAGCGGGACAGCCTAGTTACTCGCCACTGACGGTGGACCCCCCTCCCATTTCAGGTGATGATGCAGACGCATAAGTGGGCTTACGTTTGGTTCGGGTTGTGTGCTTTGTTGAGTTTTATAGAGAGAACCCGGAGTCTATCTTATGCTATTTTATTTCTTTATTATTTAGTTCCGCCCAGCCTGTTGGGAAAGACAGTTTAAGTTGTATTTTGGATTTATTTAAGGACTTTTGAGACACCTTATTTAATTATTAGTTAATAAATGGAATATTGAACTTTAATATTAATATTGTTCTTTAAGTATTGTTTTGGTAATGATCCATTTGTCGATTTACTTCGTAAATCGACAGCCTATAAAAGTCAGGTCGTTACATTGTGGCTATTGAGCCCCAGCTACTCAGCATACTACCTTTGGGGCCTTCCCATTTCCTTCGACGTGGTGCCTATAATTGTAAGGCTTAACTATTTATCGCAAAGCATCATCCTAGTTAGGGTTAGTCGCAATTCTCATATCGAATAGATTATAAACACAAATGTTTTCCTGATAAGGGCTTTTACTCTTATTATAATGCATTTTGAATAACACCTACATTTATTCGAGTGACGTATAGGCATGTAATTTAATATGATCGTTATATCTTTCCCCTAATTACATTGAATGTAATTTTTAAACATAAAAATGAGTTAGGCTATTATCCCAAAAATGTTGTTCGTGTCTTGACTAGCTGGTTGCATCTTCACTTTTTTGTCTTTTCGAACTATCATGTTTATTCAAATATTTATTCAACTTTCCTTTGTCAGCTAATGGGTTGAGGAGTTTCTTCAACTCTCGATAATTTTGTGTGGTGCGTCCACAATCATGGTGATATTCGCGCCACAGCTTTTTGTTTCTTTTTTCACCCGAGGTACGCTTGGTAGAAGGTCTTGGTACTATGTCCTTGTTTTTTATGTCAAAGAAGATTTCCCTTCGTTTAACATTGTATCGAGGGTCTTTTCCTCCATCCCTTACATCCTTCTTCGAGTTTGACATCCAGCTAGGGTCCCCAAATTGAGGATCATTCCGTCGCTTTGTTTCTTTTTTTCATTCTTCTTGATGGGGTTAATGATGTCAGAAGCCCTCACATACTTTCGAGCTCTATCCATCGCCTCAGCATAGGTTGATACTTCACTTTCGAATAAAGAAAATCTGAACTTGTTGTGTTTCAATCCTGACATTAATGCCACAAATGCAATGGAATCCTCAAAGTTAGGGATTGATCGGTCCATTTTGGACCCATTTTCCGGCTTCGTTTCACTTGTCTTTCGGGCCTTTTAGACTTTATTTCTTTGGTTTTTAGTCTTTTAGTATAGAATTAGCTTATTTCATGGTTTCCTTCAATAATGTTGTGTTTTATTTGTTTTCTTGAATAATTGGGCTAAAATTGGAAGCATTTCAGGTGCTTCTGCATATATAGGCTAATTCAAAGATATGAGTCTTTGAATTAGCCTATATATACAAGAGCACCTGAAAGCTCTTACATTCAAGATTATTCAAACACTAAATCAATCCAATGATTAACCTCAAAAATCAATAACATCAAGTCATCCAATCCCTATAAAAAGAACTACTCACTCATGGAAGCCATTAAAGAAAAACTCATGAACTTCAATTAATTATATTCTAAGAAGCAAAACAAATTCAATCAAATCTAAAATAACAACAAGAATTAAGAGATTACAATCTAAATATCAATGAAAACAAAACAAAACCTGGATTGGAAATCAAAGGAATCTTGAGATTCAATGGAGAACAAAGAATTGAAGAATAAAATGCTAATTTCACTTTTGATTATTCAAAATCTAAGTATTCTTGTCGATTTTTTCACTACTTGAGAGTTTTGAGTACAATACTATTGGAGAGAACATCTGAGAATTCAATTCTAACTAAAGCTTAAGCCTCTAAACTAATCCCTAAGGCTAAGTATAATACAAGGCCAAAACAGAGAAATTCACGAGCTGCAGGTCGTGCACGGTCGTGCAGCAATAAGCTGCACGACCGTGCAACTTAGTTGCACGACCGTGCAATTAAACATTGCACGGTCGTGGAGAAACGGAGGAAAGAGTGCAATGTTGCACGGTCGTGTACTCCAAGAGAGCCACTCTAACCTCTGCACGAGCAGGCTGCACAACCGTGCAGTTGAACCTTGCACGGCCGTAGTCTAGGCACGGTCGTGCAGATCTGCGCACTCGGCTTTCAAATGCTGATATCTCCTTCGTTTCTTAGCGGAATTGAGCATATAATATATCAAATTGAAGATATTGGAGTAAGAAATCTTCCCCAAGGGGAATCACCTGAAAAAGAGTTACAGAAAAATATATATGAACCTTTGAATCAGCCTATATATGCAAGAGCACCTAAAATGATTCCAATTTTAGCCCAATTATTCAAGGACAAAAATAAAACACAAAATTATTGAAGTAAACCATGAAATAAGCTAATTCTATACTAAAAGACTAAAAACCAATGAAATAAAGTCTAAAAGGCCCGAAATACAAGTGAAACGAAGCCGGAAAATGGGTCCAAAATGGACCGATCAGGGATCTCGAGGAGTTCATCATTGAAGCGCTTGATGTAGTCACCAATTAACTCATCCTCCCCTTGTTGACATGCCATTAGATGGATGCTTGTGTTCTTCTGCCTCCTCCTGGCCACGAAATGACTAGCCTCTATTACTGAGAAACTACTAACGAGGCCTAAAGGGAGTTCGGTGAACCATGTCAATGCTAACCCTTTCAACGTCGTAGGAAAATAACGACACCAACTAGCCTCGCACCTTGTATGTACGTCCATCTAAGACTTGTATATCGCAATATGATCTGATGGATCTGTTTTCCCTGAGAAAAATTCGAGGGGTGGCACTTTGACTTTTTGAGGATCAATCGTTTCTAAGATTTCTTTACTAAATGGAGTCTTGTAAGTTAGCAAAGTTGTTAGCTGCACATTGTTCCCCATTGGTGGTCTTCCTGATCGATCCCCTTCCCGATTAGGGATAAAGTTCGATCCCTACACATGCCCCTACACAAATGGTGGGTTATGTTATTACCAAAAATACAGTCCTTAAAGGTTAGTAAGGCCTAGCAAGGTATGAAGGCCAAACACAATGGGTTCACCTATCCTAAGGTTCAAATCAGCCCAAGATTACCAGAAGCCCAATATTAGTCTCAAGTCAAGAAGCCACGTGGCAGGACATTACAGGTCCACGTGGCAAGACACTGAGTCCACATAAGGCAGCACCTTATTGGTCTATGTGTCACTATTTTATGAAGACAAGTGGCAGGCACAACTTCAGCTTGGAACTCATGCAAGAAATATCAAAATAGATAGAACTATGTAAACTTTACATCCCACATCGATATTTTATCAAAGGGTAGATAAAGATTCTTGTATAAAAGTATTAAAGAAATGATTACAACACAGATTCCCAGATATGCTGATTTGACTACACATAGCTTGTAATTGTCAATTAACCTTAATCAATCTTGATTAGCAACAATTTGAGTTATTATTATCTTTTTACACGTATAATTATTTCCATATTTATTTCTGCATTTAATATTGTATTTATTATTATTTTGGATAAAGTTTGTAGCATTAAATCGGGTAGCTCTCTCCTTATTACAAAAAACCCTAAAACATTTGGCGCCGTCTGTGGGGAGAGCACGATTCAATGGCAAACTTAGGAGAAAAAACTCCCGAGATACCCAAAACCACTTTTGTAGCAGTAGAGGACGCCCACGAGTCGGATGAGAGACAAATAGATCATGACCGACCCCCTCGAAGGGAGAGGACCGCACAACGTGCGGGTCAGGCCGAGGCCCAATAACCTGAGGAGGATCAGCTAATCTCTCTCTCCCAACCGAAACACATAATGGTCGACCTGAGGAATTCACTTGTCACACAAGTGAAGGATATGATAGGCCAGGCCAACAAGGCCGACCCTGGACCATCTAAGCCGACCCCGGAAGAAACCAGGCCCTCAAGGCCGACCAAGGATCCGGCTGACCCCAAGGGCGACCAAGGAAAGAAAAAGGTCTCAAGCAGCACCAAGAATAAGAAAACACCTTCCAAATCAACAAAGATTGATTGGAAGAACATCACCCAACGGGTGAAGACAACCAAGGCTCCCACTCTACTAAGAAGGGAGCCCCTGATAAGCGAAACCAACCAAGCCTTTAGAGATGTTCGAGAGTATGGCATAAAGACAACAATCGCAGCAGCATTCTCTGGTTTATGTTTCTGACACAGCCTGAACTCCAACTTTAAAGGACACCACCTATCGAGGCTCCTTGCGGAGCATGTCTCGTTCTACACATGTGCAAACTCCTACCCCAATACCTAGAGGCTCATTCAAGGCTGAGCCCCTCGGAGAAGACATTCCCCTGGCCACTCAGTTTCAACAACCACACCATCATCAACCTCAATCATACCCTCATGCAGGGACCACATGGAGGTCTCCATTCTCAGTCGCCATTTTGACAGCCCCGAGGGCCTCCAAAGTCAAGGTGCTTCATATCGAGCCTTAAAATGGCACGACGGATCCCGATGATCACCTGGCCACCTACAAGCATCTGATGTATACTCAGTCGGTGGATGATGCAACTTGGTGTATGTACTTCCCAGCGACCCTGAAGTGCGTGGCTCAAAAATGATTCAGCAGCTTGTCGGACCATTGCATACAAAACTTTACCAAACTCAGCATGGTTTTCGCGCATCACTTCATGGCTAACAAACAAGAGAAGAAGACAAGCATGCACCTCGGCAAGATCGTACAGGGACCAAACGAGTCTTTGAGACCATATGTCAAGAGGTTCAACCTAGAGATGTTGCAGATACCCGGCCTTCCTGAAGGGGTGGCCTTTGATAATTTCGTTAAAGGGTTACACCAGTTGCGGTTTAAGTTCGAGATGGTAAGGAAGAAGGTCCAGACCTTACCAGAAATTCTGATGGAGGCCGAGTCTTATATTCATGCTACGGAAATCTGTTCGGCTACCAAGCCCGAAACAAAGAATACTCCCAAGCACGGAGATGGTAGCCAAAAGAAGGAGGACCGTAAAAGGGAGGTCTGGACGGTTGAGGGTACTCATAAGGAGCAAAAGGCTCCCAAAAAAAGCCGCACTTACGAGTCGGCATATGAGTACAACAAAAAACCCCATGCCACCCTTATGGAAATCAAGGATAAGTTCAGTTTTGATGCGCCTCAGCCTTTGCGAGGCCCTTCCAAATACAGAAACACAAATAAGTACTTCCAGTACCACAAAGATGTGGGTCATGACACGGACGAATGCTTCAATCCAAAGCGACTATTAGACAAGTTAGCTGCAAAGGGCATGCTGGAGCCCTACATTGTAAAATCAAAATTTAAGTTTGAGAGGAAGACTGCGCAGAAGATGGGGGATGAGGAGGAAACAAACACCGAAGTAGTGGCTATGTTTTCCGGAAGACTCGCCTCAGGAGTTCGACAATCAGGGGTGCGAAGGATCATCTTCGTAGCCTCTCACAGGTCATGAACACGTAGAAAAAAGAGGAAAAGATGCTATAAGTACGGATCGGTGAGAAAGACCGACCTAGTATCCAAGCCCCTCATGACGACCCATTGGTTGTTGAGTTCAAAGTTGCTAACTTGAAAGTTAGACGAATATTGATTGATACCGGCAGTTCCACGCTGCCAATTCGGATGGGAAGCAAAGAGATGCCGAGGCACATGTTTGTGAAGTTCCTAGTGGTTAAAGAGTTGACAGCCTATAACATCATTATAGGCCGCCCTACGCTAAATTTGTCGAAGGCTATTATTGTGTCACATCTCATGCTGATGAAATTTGTATGTAACGATGGGAGTGTGGGTGCAATATATGGTGATCAGTAGACGGCACGAGAGTGTTATCTCACCACCATAAAAACTTCATCCACTTTAGATAAGCAACATAAAATCCAACCATCATCGAAGAAAAGAAAGAAAGAGCTCAAAGGGGCGAATCAAGAAGTCTGCATGATTGGGTCGGCAAACCCAGATGAACTACAGCCTCAGCCCGTGGGTGAATTTCGTGAAGTTATACTTGACGCCGATCGGACTGATCGAGTCTTACAGATAGGATCTTCCTTGGGGGAGGGTCAGAGTCAGAAGTTGGAAGAACTCCTGAGGGACTACCAGGATGTATTTGCCTTTACCGTTCAGGAGATGTCGGGTATTGACCCGAGCATCGTGTGCCATGAGTTGAACATCATACCCGGCATGAAGCTAGTCATTATTTGACTGGATGTTTGGCTGCACTGGGCCGATTCCTGTCCAGGTCTGGGGATAAATGTCATTATTTCTTCGATGCCATAAAGGAAAGAGCTAAGTTTGAAATGACTGAAGAGGCCGACTTGGCCCTTACCAAATTAAAGGAACATATGCACACTTTGTCGAGGCTGATAAGCCCTACCCCAGGCGAAATTTTGTATATGTACCTAGTTGTTTCAGAATTTTGTCTAAGTGCTGTGTTGGTGGCTGTTCGAGAGGATACTCAATACCCGGTCTATTTTGTAAGCCATATCTTGAGGAACGCCAAACTAAGACATCCTCTCATTGAAAAGTTTGGGCTCGCTTTGTACATGGCCTCCAAAAAGCTTCGGCCCTATCTCAAGGCACACCCTCTTGTGGTGTATACAGATCAACCCCAAAAACAACCATTTACCAAGCTGGAGTCCTCCGGCCGCATGGTAAAGTGAGCAGTGGAGCATAATGTCTTTGACATGTCTTTTGAGCCCAGAAAAGCAATCAAAGGGCAAGCCCTCGCTGATTTTGTAGCAGAGATGACAAGGCCTCAAGATGAGGACCCGATTGTTCCTACTGGCTGGAAGTTGTTTGTTGACGGGTCGTCAACCCAGAATGGATGTGGTGCCGGCATCCTCTGTGTCTCTCCTGAGGGCGACGTATATGAATATGCACTCCGGTTCAAGTTCCAAGCCTCCAACAATGAGTCAGAATATGAAGCTCTCCTTACAGGCATGAAAATGTGTATTGCTGCGAGAGCAGATGAAATTGAGGCTTCGTCTGATTCACAACTTGTTGTGAGTCAAGTCAATGGTGACTATGAAGCTAGGGAGCCGGCCATGAAAAAATACTTACAATTGGTGAAGGAGGTCAATGCTACTTTGAAAAGATTTGTCCTTCAGCATGTGCCGCGGTCAGACAATAGTCAGGCCGATGCCTTGTCTAAACTAGCCTCATCGGTCGTGAATGACACCCCAAGGACGGTGTTTTGGGAAGTGAAGGAGAAAAGAAGCAGTACATGGTAGGATGTCATCCTGGACTATAAGTTGAACGTCATTTTGCCACCTGACAAGAAAGAAGCAAAAGCTACCGAGCGAAGGGCTGCTTGGTTTGAAATCTTCAACGAAATGTTGTATAAAAGGGCTTATTCTAAGCCATTTCTCAAATGTGTCACACCAGAGCAAGGACAGGAAGTCCTGGATGATCTACATCAGGGATTATGTAGTTCCCATATTGGGGGAGGATCACTTGCGGAAAAGGCCATTCGGACCGGTTATTATTGGCCTACATTGAAGGAAGATGCTATGTGGAAGGTAAGGAAGTGTGATAAATGCCAAAGGTTTGCCAAGCTTATACATCGGCCTTCTAATACCCTGGTTCCCATCACTAGTCCACTTCCCTTTGCCAAATGGGGAATGGACATCCTCAGCCCATATACCCCAGCAACTGGCCAGCGACGCTACGTGTTTGTGGAAGTCGACTATTTCTCTAAATGGGTCGAGGCCGAGGCAGTGAAGGGCATCAAGACTAGTGATGTCAAGTGGTTCATCTGGAAAAACATAATCACAAGATTTGGTGTGCCACAAGCTATGGTGTTTGATAATGGTCCAGAATTCAAAACTCCCCAGCTCAAGACTTGGTTGCGAGACCAAGGCATTGCGCACTACTTTGCCTCGGTGGATCGGCCTCAAACTAATGGCCAAGTTGAATCTTTCAACAAAATCATTTCTGAAGGGATTAAGAAAAATCTGGAAAAGGCTAAGGGTTTGTGGGCAGATGAACTTCCAAATGTGTTATGGTCTATTCGAACCACCAACAAGACTTCAACCGGTGAGTCCCCTTTCATGATGGTTTATGGGGCAAAGGCGGTACTTCCCATTGAAATGTACGAGCCTACCCTTCGAGTCATGCTTTATGATGAGAATGCAAACTGGGAAGCAATGAAGATGAATCTGGATTTTTTGCCAGAAACAAGGAGCAATGCCTTACTGAGATAAGAGGTCTATAAGCTCAGGATGGCTCGGGAATACAACAAGAGGGTCAAGAATCGTCCAATAAGAATTGGAGATTACGTGCTCAGAAAGATGGAGGTAAAAGGCCGAGCCAATGAAGAGGGTAAACTTACCCCAAGCTGGGAGGGTCCCTACAAAGTCGTCGAAGCGGTACATGATGGCACTGATCGGTGTATTTGTGCACCATCTTATAGGTCATTTTTCATCCTTTTTATTCTTTGTTTTGCCCATATTTGTGCATTTTTAATTGGTTTTTCCTCCGCTCGTTACATGTTACCAAGATTTGGGTCTCGTTTCATTTTTGGGTATTTTCTATGCATTTTTGAGAGGAAATGGGAATACAAGTGTTTTGATATTTAACATGAGTTGTTTTAGGTCCACGCCAAAGGATTCGAAGCTGGTTTTGACCACCCTCCACTATTTTGGGCATAAATTCTTTTCTGGAAATCTTTTGGATGCGGGGCCTATTGTGTTGGAAACTAGAGTTCAAGATCTTTCCAACGGTATATTACACGCTCCAATCAGAGATCTACATCAAAAGTTATGAGCCTTACAAGATCAGCTCTTTGCGCAGTCTTCTCAGAGCTGACGCTCTAAATATGAGAGCGGCCGCTCTGACATGTCAGAGCGGACGCTCTCTAATTTAGAGCGGACGCTCGGCCCATGATCAGAAGGCATTAGCTGCTGGGAGGTGCCAGAGCGTCCGCTCCAACCCATGGAGCGTCCGCTCGCCCATTCATGGAGCGTCCGCTCCAACCCTTGCCCAGCCTCAGCACGTCCATTTGTCGTATTAGTGGAGCGTCCGCTCTCAACCCTCAGAGCGTCCGCTCCCACCTGCAACGGCTCATTTATTCTGAATATTGCCCTTCTCTGTCATGTAATATATAAATACCCCAACTCTTCTAGGTTTAGTGGGCACGAAATTACCATTACACTTAGCATATTTTTCAGTATTTTTAGAGAGAGAAACACAAGAGTTTTAATAGTTTTAGCTTGTAATCTTCAACAATCTCTTCTTCATTTTGCAATCAATCTATTTATTCAATCTTCTAGTTTGGTAACATTTCTCAATCTTTCTTTCTTTGTTATTTGTTCATCATTTTTATGTCATTATTTGTTGAGTTATTATTTGTCATTAGCTATAATTTCTTGTTCATTGTTTTGTGATTTTAAGTTTAAATCTTTGAAGTAGTATTTGCAAGTCTAGTTGTTATTTTCCATGTTTATTAGTTTCTCTACTTCTTCTATTATGTTTGCTCTATTTATGGCTTTTGTTAGTATGAACATCCCTCTCCTATGCTAGATTTCTAGCTAGGGGAGGGGGAAAATGATGGTATTTTGATTATTGAACATGGAGTAATTGTTAGTTTGGTGTGAAATTATTTGTTGATGCTTGTTTTCTAACATGGATTAAAATGCTAGATTAGGAGTTTGGCCAACTTCTAGGATAGAATATTGGACTAACCAAGTGTGGTTGAGAAATCTAAGCATGAGGTTAGAGACAATATGTTAGGAAAGGTCTAGGGTATTTCGAACCGGATTGTGAGCGAGGTAGAGAATGAGAGATTTAGTCTACCGAGCGATTCGATCGATGGTGTTTGGTTTGGTCTAGATTGAGATGTTATGTAAGTGGGTCGGCTGAGAAATCTAAGCCCACTTGCATTAACTAATCTCCTTGCTTGAAACAATTGATTTTATGCTTGTTATGTGGTTGCTTCGTGCTTAATTTTTGGAATATCGTGTTTTCCCCCATTTCCCTAGTGCCTTTAATCGTTGATTTTACTTGGTTTTAATTTAATTTATTTAATTAGATTTAGTTCGTTAAAGTAGTTTAATCACCTTTCCTCTTTATTAAAAACCCCCTTTTCACTCAATAACTTGACTAAGTAATCCTCTAGTTTCTTGTGGTTCGACCCCTTACTTTCCTATACTATTTGTTAGGTTAGCCTAGGGTAATTATTTTTGACCGGATTAGGAACTAACGACCCCTAAGCCCTGATCAGGCACATACCGACTTAAAACAACGCAAGGAGTAGCTGTGCCACGATCCTGGAATATGGATCATCTAAGGAAGTATTACTTCTAGGATGTAGTTCTTGAAATTTCAATGTACGACCTTGAGTCGAAGCAATGTAATCATACTAGATATTAATGAAAAAGGGCAGGACTAGATCCCTAAAGGGCCCATCACTTTCAAAGTGAAAATATTAAAGATTAGTGTCCAATATTTTGTTTATAAACATAAGACCGAATGCCCTTGGTGCTAATTTAAGCCCCACGTTCTTATTCCCCATTAATTGACCCCCAAAAAAGGGGCCAATAGTGACCAGTCTCACGAGGATGAGGGGTGGCCACCCATGCCCCCTAATACATTTCCAAGTGATTCATTAAAAGGAGTGCCTCGGCTGTAATTGGCCGAGCCACTCGAAAATCTAAAATGATTCACTAAGGAGTGCCTCAGCTGCAATTGGCCGAGCCACTCGAAAATCTAAATGATTCACTAAGGAGTGCCTCGGCTGCAATTCGCCGAGCCACTCGAAAATCTAAAATGATTCACTAAGGAGTGCCTCGGCTGTAACTAGACGAGCCACTCGAAAATCTAAAATGATTCACTAAGGAGTGCCTCGGCTGTAATTAGCCGAGCCACTCGAAAATCTATTCACTAAGGATTGCCTTGGCTGCAATTGGCCGAGCCATTCGTAAGTCCAAATTGATTCATTAGAAGGACGTCTCGACTGGAATTGGCCGAGTCATTTGAAAAATCTATTTTGCTAACAAACAGTTGTCTCGACCACTTAAGGTCGAGCCACTACACGAATAATAGAATAGATAACAACTTGAATGAACCATAAAATAAGATCTTTCATTAATAAAGAAAAAACAAGAGGGAAAGGCTTGATACATGCTTTAATAAGGCTTAAAAATAAAAAAAAATAAAAAAAAGACAAGAGAAGCACTTCTAAGTGCATCTAGCCTAATCGCTCTCATCCGGGTTATGTATCACAGGAGTTGAGGGACGGGGTGATCGGTGCATTTGTGCACCATCTTATAGGTCATTTTTCATCCTTTTTATTCTTTGTTTTTGCCCATATTTGTGCATTTTTAATTGGTTTTTTCCTCCGCTCGTTACATGTTACCAAGATTTGGGTCTCGTTTCATTTTTAGGTATTTTCTATGCATTTTTGAGAGGAAATGGGAATACAAGTGCTTTGATATTTAACATGAGTTGTTTTAGGTCCACGCCAAAGGATTCAAAGCCGGTTTTGACCACCCTCCACTATTTTGGGCATAAATTCTTTTCTGGAAATCTTTTGGATGCGGGGCCTATTGTGTTGGAAACTAGAGTTCAAGAGCTTTCCAACGGTATATTACACGCTCCAATCAGAGATCTACATCAAAAGTTATGAGCCTTACAAGATCAGCTCTTTGCGCAGTCTTCTCAGAGCGGACGCTCTAAATATGAGAGCGGCCGCTCTGACATGTCAGAGCGGACGCTCTCTAATTTAGAGCGGACGCTCGGCCCATGATCCGAAAGGCATTAGCTGCTGGGAGGTTCCAGAGCGTCCGCTCCAACCCATGGAGCGTCCGCTCCCCTTGCATGGAGCGTCCACTCCAACCCATGGAGCGTCCGCTCCCTTTGCCCAGCTTCAGCACGTCCATTTGTTCTCTCTCATGTAATATATAAATACCCCAACTCTTCTAGCTAGGGGGGGCACGAAAATATCATTACACTTAGCATATTTTTCAGTAATTTTAGAGAGAGAAACACAAGAGTTTTAATAGTTTTAGCTTGTAATCTTCAACAATCTCTTCTTCATTTTTCAATCAATCTATTTATTCAATCTTCTCGTTTGGTAACATCTCTCAATCTTTCTTTCTTTGTTATTTGTTCATCATTTGTATGTCATTATTTGTTGAGTTATTATTTATCATTAGCTATAGTTTCTTATTCATTGTTTTTGAGATTTTAAGTTTAAATCTTTGAATTAGTATTTGCAGGTCTAGTTGTTATCTTCCATGTCTATTAGTTTCTCTACTCCTTCTATTATGTTTTCTTTATTTATGGCTTTTGTTAGTATGAACATCCCTCTCCTAGGCTAGATTTCTAGCTAGGAGAGGGGGAAAATGATGGTATTTTGATTATTGAACATGGAGTAATTGTTAGTTTGGTGTGAAATTATTTGTTGATGCTTGTTTTCTAACATGGATTAAAATGCTAGATTAGGAGTTTGGCCAACTTCTAGGATAGAATATTGGACTAACCAAGTGTGGTTGAGAAATCTAAGCATGAGGTTAGAGACAATATGTTAGAAAAGGTCTAGGGTATTTCGAACCGGATTGTGAGCGAGGTAGAGAATGAGAGATCTAGTCTACCGAGCGATTCGATCCATGGTGTTTGGTTTGGTCTAGATTGAGATGTTATGTAAGTGGGTCGGCTGAGAAATCTAAGCCCACTTGCATTAACTAATCTCCTTGCTTGAAACAATTGATTTTATGCTTGTTATGTGGTTGCTTCGTGCTTAATTTTTGGAATATCGTGTTTTCCCCGTTTTCCCTAGTGCTCTTTAATCGTTGATTTTACTTCATTTTAATTTAATTTGTTTAATTAGATTTAATTATTTAAAGTAGTTTAATCACCTCTCCTCTTTATTAAAAACCCCCTTTTCACTCAATAACTTGACGAAGTAATCCGCTAGTTTCTTGTGGTTCGACCCCTTACTTTCCTATACTACTTGTTAGGTTAGCCTAGGGTAATTATTTTTGACCGGATTAGGAACTAACGACCCCTAAGCACCCGATCACGGGGCCGACCAATTTGCTCACACCAGCTCTTCTCGTCGGCCCAGTCCAGAAAATATCCAAAGTCTTCGTATGGATATGCTCTATCCCATGCCTCTTCGACCCTGTGCTTGTACGCCTCCTCATCTGAAACTTGCCGGATCATTATCCCTCGGTTATTCTTCTCCCGCGGCCATCTCTCTCTTTTCTTAGAGCAAGAGGGACCGCTCCTCTTCCCTTTCCCAACACGGGTTGAGCCCTCACCATCAGGAGGGCACTTCTTCATCTCTTCCCATTCCTTCAGTCGTGCTTCATACTTCATATTTAAGAAGCGTTCTTCGTCCAGGAAACCTTCGTATTCCTCCAAAGAAAGCTTGCCCACGTCAGCCGAGCCCTCACCTTCCGGAGCACACCTCTCCCCCTCATCCCATAACTTCACCTTCCATGTATACTTTATGAAATCATCGTCGTCAGTAATCCCCTCGTGCTTCCCCCTTGGAAGCTTACTGCTGCTCTCCTTCTCCTTGGGCAACCTGTTGCTAGACATTCTTTCTCACAAAGTTGGAAAGATTTTTCAGAGCCTCTCTCTCTTCTTTCTCTCTCAAGGAATTGTAAAATGAGTTGTGAAAAATGAAAAGGAAGCAAGTGGTATTTATAGAAGTTTCAAACACTACCATTGTTCCAATTTTAACCCTATAACTAGTGAAAAAGCATTTATTGCTCCCAAAGGCAAGTTGGGGCCTAAAATAGGTTGTTTTGCTATAAAAACTCCTAAAAATTTGCCTAATTACTTTAGGCCCAAAACAAAGGCCCATTTTTGGAATCAAATTCCACGTGACAGATCTTAATCAAGACTGTTTCAGGCCTAATAAATGACAATTTTTTAATTGTTTCCCAAGTCAAAAGAAAACTCGACCAGGTAAGGTCGAGCCTTAACAGTATAACAGTCACATTGAGCAATCCACTCGGTTTAAGGGCAATCAGGTATCTGATTGATTGCCCCTTGACTTATTTGGCAAAGCACGATTGCCAACACAATTCAACAAGCAATGACCCAGATGTTATAAATCGATTGCATTGCTTAGGGGCATAACATCAATATATAATTAAAATACTAAGTGCGGGAATATAAAATTGAAAGTCGAGACTTGTTGAAAATGAAAACTCGTCATATTCATTTAAATCTAAAAATTATTACAAGTTATGGCGGACCAGCCGCCTATACAAAAACCAAAAAAAAAAAAAACTAACTTAAAAGCTAAGCTAGCTAAAACTACTATACAATAGGAGAATGGCCTAGCTCTCAGCATCATCTTCATCATCCTCTTCTTCTTCTTCATCTCCATGCTTGGATATCTCAGGAAGAGGGGGACCGACGCGACCTGCCTTGTCGCAAACAGATTTAATGTCCACCCAGTCAAGAAACCGACTTAGACGCCCAAAATCAACGTCTGAGTAAGCCAATTTCCAAGCCTCAAATACTTTGTCCTTATAGGCCATCTCAGCTGCCAGGACCTTCGGGATTGAGTCCTTCTCCAGAAGGGCGACCTTGTTTGCCAACTCCTCTTTTTCCTTCTGGAGTTGGTTAACTTGAGCCACGACCTCATACTTAGCCTTAATGGCCTCATCGTTCGCTTTAACGGCTTCGTCCTTTGCTGTAAGGGCCTCGTCCTTTCCCTTAGCATTTTCTCAGCCACCTCCTTCTCTAGGATAAGCTCGTTTATCCTAGTGAGATATTTGTCCAAGTCAGCTTTGAGGTTGATGATGGTATCAACCTGCGATTCCATCGTAGTACTGGCTAGTTGGTCCTGGCGGATGGTAGTGAACATGGCAACATTTTTTGTATCACTAACTTCCGCCCTAGATTGTTTGACGGCGTTTACCTGAGCAGATCGCCAACTTCTAGCCCCTTCTAACCTCAAAATAGCCTGAAAAGCAAAGTGTTAGAAATACTTCAAATCTCGAATAGCATGAAAAACAAAAATAGACAAGCTTACCTCTGCTAAGGCATACTGAATAGGGGCAATATGCCCATCGGTGAAGCCCTTAAGGTTGTGGGCAACATCCTTGCCCGTACCTTTGACCATCCCTCAGACGATCGCTAATTTTTCTTTGCCCGAGTACCCGGGCAAAGGGGGGCCCGGGGCCGTGCTCTCGGCCTCTTCCTCAGTTGGGCCTCCTGAGGGGTCTGAAATGGGAATAACAATCGAGTCCGGATGAGATGGAGATGATGAAATAGTACGACCTAAAATAGATTGCATTGTTCTCACTCGGTTGGAATAGTATTTACCTCCCATTTCCTTCACAATCTTTTTCATAGGCGAAGGGATGTTTTGAGCAACTGGCGCTTGCATGCCAGCAAAAAGGTCATTAGAAGGCTGAACCGCAGGGGTGCCTTCTGCTTCTGGTTCATGGATGATTAAGGCTTTCTCCTCACCCTTTAAAAGGGTGGGTCTAGTCTTTTTCGCGGTCTCCTGCCTTTCAGGAGCCGCGATTCCCTTTCCTTTATCTTTTCCGCCCCCGTCAGCAGGGGCCTTCTTCTTGGTGCCACTTGATCCGGCACCCTTCTTTCTCTTCACACCCCTTGATGGGGCCTCACTCGCTTGAAATAAAGAGGTTAGTATTTTCCAGCAAAAAGTTCTTCAACCTTCTAAAAAGATGAGAAGTGTGAAAAGTTTAATATGAATAACACGTTTCAAAATAACGAGTAAGGTGAAAAACATAAGTCGATCACAACACCCCCACTCGGTCTAGATAATGGCCGAGTGAGAGGTGATTGATATGTTGCTTGCAACTCCCCCTCTCGACATTGATAAAAGGACGAGACAGGGGATTGAAACCAACCTTCCATCATACACCCACTCGGCCTATAACATGGTCGAGTGAGGTGTACTTTATATGTTGTTTGCAACACCCCCCTCGGCCCTGATGAATGGCCAAGGCAAGGTGTTGCAAGCAACCTTCCAGTAAACACCCACTCGGCTCATAAAATAGCCGAGTGAGTCGTACCTCTTACGTTGATTGCAACACCCCCCCTTCGGCCTAGATAAAAGGCCAAGTCCGGGGGTTGCAAGCAACTTTCCATTTAACACCCACTCGGCCCATAAATTGGCCGAGTAAGACGTACTTTTATATGTTGCTTGCAACATCCCCACTCGGCCCTGATAAATGGCCGAGGCAGGAGTTTGCAAGCAGCCTTCCATTATACGCACACTCGACCAATGGTGACTGAGTGAGACACAACTTAACTCCTCTGCTTATAGGAAGGCCGAGATAGGGGGTTGTAAACAATCTTCGAAAATCCATTCACTCGACCTAAAGGATGACCGAGTACAACAACAAAGGTGTATATCGAAATAAAACTACAAGTGTTTAAGAGTGACTTACGACGGTTTCGTCACGTCTCTCCAGCCAGGTCTGCATTTTCATCTCATACATAGCATCGACATACTCATCGCCTGTCAAGTCACCTTTCTTGTGAGGTGGGAGATCTGCCATGGCAAGTGCTAAAAAAAAATAAAAAAAAAAGTTAGCAACATACAAAGCACAGCTATATGTTTAAAATTGAAGACCTCGTTTTACCCAGTTCCATGGCCCGGCTCAAGCCAACTGCGGATAGGAATGTTTTGTCCCGAAAAAACATCCAGTCAGGAGCCCACACCATTGGGACATTGTGTTTTTTGCCCCCCGGCATATTTAATCTTGGTCTTAAAACCATCACCCCTCAGAACCTCATCATCACGTTGACAAGTGGGGGGCAAATCAACATCTCGGCCACACAAGTAAGGGGCCGTGTTGATGCGGTTGAGTTTATTGGCGAGTTCTTGGTCCTTAGTATAAACATACAGGAACCGTTTCCTCCAGTCTCTCCACTTATTGTTTTTGGTAAAGGTCATTTGGTAAGAAGGGCGAGTGCTAAGGAAATACCAAGAGTCACAACTATTCTCGACTCTGTTCAAGTGATGCATATGTGCGAAACATGAAAAAGAAAAGTGGTACCCCCTGATTTTGTATATAGAAATATATCCCAAAATGTTAGCCCAAGAATTGGGAGTGAGCTACCACAGACCTAGGCCATACCCTTCTAACACCTCCAAAATAAAAGGGTGAAGAGGGAACCTGAGGCCCTGATCTATTACAACCTCGTAAACAGGAATGGCCCTCCTAGGAACGACACGCACATTTCCCCCACCTTGGGGACGCCTAAAGTATACCCATCTCCAAATGCACACTCTTGTTCCATGCCCTCCAAGTTGGATGCATTAAGTTTGTAGCAGGCTTCGTCCTGCTCACACATCATTGGGTCATAGTAGCGCTCGGCCCTCTTGGCAGGAACCCTGGAAGATTGGCCAACCTCGGCTAGCTGATCCCTCTCCTGACTCGGCTCACTCTCCCCCTCAGCCTCTGGCCTCTCAGAGCCCGAAGGTCCTGGTCCGGTCTCTCTGCTCTCGTACACCTCAGTATGACTCGGCTCCTTGGTCGTGTCTTCAGGTGTAGGGTTGCGGCTTCTTATTAGCGCAGTCTGTTTCACCCTTGCCATTTCCGGCAAAGGTACGAAGGTACTCTTTTTAGAGGAGATTAAGGAAAATCCGAGTCCGACCAGAGAGATCGACAAGGTCCCGAAATTCTAGACTCTTTGCTAATGGTAGACTCGGTCATTTTATTGATAAAAATAAAAAAATATATATATAAAAGAAATTGGTCCGACTCCTAATAACCAAGGCAACAATAAGTAAGGAAAGAAAGGTATACCTGAATGGAATGATGGAAGGCTCGGACAAACAACTTTTGAGGAGAACTTCACGTTCTAGCAAGATCAACCCTCGGTTCTTCACGAGTTCCTCTGGAAGCAGATCAAGAACCCTACTTCAATTTAAAATCAAAAGAAAATTCGAATTTTTTAAGCTTTTTACCCAGACTCTCTCTCTCTCTGCAACTTCTCTCTAAGAATGTCAAATGATTGTAAAAATGTTTATGAAAACGCTTAGGGGTTATTTATAAACCCCCAACCGTTTTCAAATTTCAAAAATTTCCTTTTTCCCTCCAAATGCTAGTTAGAAGCCTTAATTAGAAGAAATTGTTCAAAAGATCAAAAATTAGCCTAATTTTTCCCCTTTAGAGGAGGGGCAAATGTTATTACCAAAAATACGGTCCTTAAAGGTTAGTAAGGCCTAGCAAGGTATGAAGGCCCAACACAATGGGTTCACCTATCCTAAGGTTCAAATCAGCCCAAGATTTCCAGAAGCCCAATATTAGTCTCAAGCCAAGAAGCCACGTGGCAGGACATTACAGGTCCACGTGGCAAGACACTGAGTCCACATAAGGCAACACCTTATTGGTCCACGTGTCACTATTTTATGAAGACAAGTGGCAGGCACAACTTCAGCTTAGAACTCGTGCAAGAAATATCAAAATAGATAGAACTAGGTAAACTTTACATCCCACATCGATACTTTACCAAAGGGTAGATAAAGATTCATGTATAAAAGTATTAAAGCAATGATTACAACACAGATTCCCAGATATGTTGATTTGACTACACATAGCTTGTAATTGTCAATTAACCTTAATCAATCTTGATTAGCAGCAATTTGAGTTATTATTATCTTTTTACACGTATAATTACTTCCATATTTATTTCTGCATTTAATATTGTATTTATTATTGTTTTGGATAAAGTTTGTAGCATTAAATCGGGTAGCTCTCTTCTTATTACAAAAAACCCTAAAACAGGTTATACTTTATATTGCACTTCAAGCATATCCTATCATATAGAGATATCTTTGAAGGAATATGTCCTCAGTCATTATCGACAATTACTAAATATAATTAGGATTATATTATGGAGATAATAATTAAGTTAAATTAGGAAATTATATTTACTTGCTAGAGAATAAATATAATTAGTGGATCCATATTATTTGGGCTCACAACTATACTTAACTTAATCCTATGAGGTCACACAATATAGAACAGGATTGGGCATAAATTAAAAGGGCCCAATGGATGCTAGGATTAGGGTTTCTGTGATATGACTAATGAGGTGTATATATAGTACCTCATTAGGGTTGTAAGCAATTTAATTGATTCTGATCAGTTGTCACACACAACAAAAAAACCCTAAAAACCTATTGCATTCATATGGTTTTTTCCCTAAAAAGTAAGAGAGTGAACATTGATCATCTCTTCCGTACTAGCATACGTGGGATCTAATCCAGTACTTGTGGACTGATTAGAGGAGCAACAATTGAGGCTCTAGATCTCCGTTCTTGACGTTGAAAGCACGCATCAAAGGTTGTAATTACTATCTTTTATACTTGATTTATATTATTTATTATTAGTGATCCTGATGTTATAGATGTTAGGAAATTGTTTCATGAAATTTCGCTAATCGCATCTATAAACCCCTACAATGGTATTAGTTAACCCTCTAATAATTCTAATATGATCATGTTTTGAATGATAAAAATTATTTTTTTTCATTCAATTAATGGAGGATTAAATATATGGATTAATTTGCATAATTAAAATAGTGATTTTAATTGTATTTTAGTTAATTATACTCGAAAATTCAAAAAAAAAAATTCGAACAGTTCGAACTTCGAACCAAACACCACCCAGATTCAAGTATTAATACTTGTTATTGTTCAAAATTATATTAGGGCTTTTGTTTGCTACATCTTTAATTGCAAATTCGTAACAAAATTTGTTGTTTTAACCTATTAAATCAAACGAATCAACAAGATTTTGGTTTGAATATTTTCGAACCCTAACTTTGCATATTCTTCAAAAATCTTTGTTTGAATCTTGCTTTTTACAAATTAGTTTGTGTGAAATGTAGAAAACAACCTATAAAATAATATACAAGAAGAAATTTGAACAAAAGTTGCTCGATTTACCCCAAATTATGTTCGAAAATGTTCGAACAAAATTGGGTAAATTCTTGCATTTCTAGAAGTTTCTTGGTGGCGTGGGTGGTGCTCGAAAGCCGGACGTGCGACGGCCGGCGTTTCTGGGTGGGGATTGTGGCTGTGCGGCGGTTGTCGGCGGCGGAGCGTGGCTGTGCGTGGCCGTGGTTGTGATTGCTTGCTGCTACTGCTTCAATTTGCTTAATAAAATAATAATAATAATAATAATAATAACAAATTATTATTAACTTCCTATAATTAAGCATTGACCCCATTTTCTCTAACTATATACAAAATAAGTTTTGATAAGTTGACAAAGTTTTTTTTTGTTTTGTTTTATTTATTTATTTATTTTGGAATAAATAAAGCTATTGATTAAAGAGTTTAAATAACAATTAAATAAATAATTTTTTTTGAGTATTAAACGCCTCCAAAAAATGCAAATTAATAATTAATGTTGATTAATTCCATAAATGAATTTTAGTTGAATGAAAATAATAATATACTAATATATGGTATTAGTTGTTATTGCTTTTATTTGCAATATTTTTTAAATGTTTGCAGGTTTATAATATATGATATTATTTACATATTATGACTAGTATGGCCCAAAATAGGATTGAAAATACGATCTGCGCATCGTGATGTATTCTTTGTAAATTAAATACGATTTGCAAATCGTTTGTATTTTTGTAATGTTATTTCAATTATTTAAGTTTAAATAATAATAGTAAATAATCAAGAGCGGAGGTCCATGAAGAATTGAGGAAACTAGTCTAAGAAGATTCAAGTGGAGTTAATGAAGATTAGATTTTATTCATATGGGCCATGCTAGGATCATATTTATTTTTTTTGCTTTATTACGCATTTATTTTATGATTAAATGCTTATAAGTTTATGTTTGTGGTTTAATTAATTATATGTGTTCACTTGTTAATAACCACATTTATAATTTTGATCCCCACTAATAATATTGAGTTTTACTTGCTTTTCCAAACAAACACCTATAAAGCCTTAGAATCATAAGTAATAGTTTCTGCCAAAGCAGGGTGTTGCTTGTAATTCATGGATAATAGGATAGTTTTTGAAACCTACATGTTAATGTTTGGTTTAACTCAACAAAATTATCAAAAGACAAAGTTTTGAATTTTGAAGTTATGAGACAAAATTTAGCAAAATTTTGTTAAATTATCTACCAAGAGTTATAATTAGTTATAATTAGTAAAACGTTTCCTTACCTCAATTACTATTTTTAAAGGCAGGGCCAAAGTCCGTTTGATTGTAGTGGGAGAGGATCTTGGTTATTTCTTTATTCTCTAAGGGGATTTTCTTCTGAATAAAGTGTACTAGTTTATTAAATTTTATTTAATAACTATTTATTGATAAACATATTAATTTTGCTTTATTATACTGTTGTAGTCATCATGTCCGGATCCAACAACAACAATAACAATACTTCTGTATTTAATCTGCAAAGTGTACTAGAAAGGGATAAGTTGAATGCGAACAATTTTCTCGAATGGGAAATGGCCGTAAGAATTGTTCTTCGAGTTGAAGGAAAGGAAAGTGTACTTGACACCCCTCTCCATGCACCCTTGCCAGAAACTGTTACTCAAGCTGAAAGGAGAGCAAGACAAACTCTTGAGGCTAATTCCGTGCAAGTGACATGTCTGATGTTATCTGCCATGGAACATGAATTTCAAAAACGTTTTAATAATCTAGATGCCTACACCATAATCCAGCAACTGAAAACAATGTTTCAGAAAAATGCCAGATTAGAGAGGTTTGAAGCTAACTACAAGCTATTAGAATGTAAGTTAGCTAAAGGAAAACCAGTTGGCCCACATGTGTTCAACATGATTGGACATTTTCAGGTCATGGAAAAACTAGGTTTTCCTTACACACAAGAGCTGGCAACTGATATTATAATCAAGTCCTTTCCTGAAACATTTCAAAGCTTTAAGTTGAATTTTTACATACAAGGAGGGGAGGCTACATTGCAAGAGTTGCATGGTATGCTACTGCAGGCTGAGAGGAGCTTACCTAGTGAACCTGCACACAAGGATGTGCTAATGGTCTAAAAGGATAAGCGATTCAAGAAAAAGGGGGCTCCTAAGAAGAAAGGGAAAAGCAAAACAGCTACTACTCCTCAAGCTTCTAAACCAAAGCCCACTCCTAAGGTTAAAGTGGCAGCACTACATGAGTGCTTCCACTGCCATAAGATTGGACACTGGAAAAGGAACTGCCCCATCTACCTAGAAGAAAAGAAGAACGGTACTTTATCTTCAGGTATATATGTTATTGAAATTAATTTAGCAACAACTACTACTTGGGTATTTGATACTGGTTGTGGTTCTCACATTATTTGTAATGTGCAGGGACTGAAAAGAAGTAGGAGCTTGAGCAAAGGTGAAGTGGATCTTCGAGTAGGCAATGGAGCACGAGTTGCTGCTTTGGCTGTAGGAGATTATAGTTTAAATTTGCCATCTGGTTTAATATTAGAACTCAATAATTGTTATTATGTTCCGTCTATTATTAAAAACATAGTTTCAGTTCCGGTTTTGGATTTGGAAGGTTTTTCATTTAATATTAAGAATAATTGTTGTTCTGCATATTTCAATGATATATTCTATGTTTCTGCTAAATTATAAAATGGTTTATATGTCCTAGACTTAGAAACTCATATCTATAACATAGAAAGCAAGAAACATAAATCAAATGAATTAAACCCTACCTACCTATGGCATTGTCGATTAGGCCACATAAACTCAAAATGCATAGAGAAACTTCATAACGATGGAATTCTCACATCATTTGAATTTGAGACACTTGATACATGTGAGTTTTGTTTGATGGGAAAAATGACAAAATCACCTTTTATTGGTTCCAGTGAAAGGGCCAATGATCTGTTAGCACTCATACATACTGATGTGTGTGGACCTATGAGTACGTTGGCTAGGGGAGGGTATAGTTACTTCATTACTTTCACCGATGATGTAAGCTGATATGGATATGTCTACCTCATGCGGCATAAGTCGGAATCCTATGAAAAATTTAAGGAATTCCAAAATGAAGTATAGAACCAACTTGGAAAGAAAATCAAGGCATTACGATCCGATCGTGGTGGCAAGTATTTATCCACAGAGTTCAATGATCATTTGAAAAGTTGTGGGATTCTCTCACAATTGACTCCACCGGGGACGCCACAAATGAATGGAGTCTCCGAAAGAAGGAATCGAACTTTATTAGATATGGTTCGATCCATGATGAGTCTTGCTAATCTTCCTATTTCATTTTGGGGATTCGCGCTTCAAACAGCAGCATTTACACTTAACAGAGAACCTTCTAAAGCAGTAGAAAAGACACCATACGAATTATGGACTGGAAATGTTCCAAAATTGTCTTTCTTAAAGGTTTGGGGATGTGAAGTTTATGTAAAACATTTACGTTCCGATAAGCTTGCACCCAAATCAGACAAATGTTTCTTTGTGGGCTACCCAAAAGAGACTAAGGGATATTACTTCTATAATCCAAGCGAAAACAAAGTGTTTGTTGCTCGTAATGGTGTTTTTCTTGAAAAAGAATTTATTTCTAGAAAAACAAGTGGGAGTAATGTATATCTTGAAGAAACTCAAGATAAGCAACAAATGGATGAGGATAACACCTCGTTAGAGGCGGCCCGGCATAATAATGCTCAGGAGGCAATGTATTCAACGCACATACCTTCTACCATCCCACGTGGAGAAAATCCATGCGAAGTCCCTCAACCTAATGAGGTAGAAACTTCTTCTGTTGTTCCCCAACGTAAATCTAGTAGGACTATAATTCCTTCAAAAAGATATATTGATTTTCTTTTGACTGAAAGTTCTGATATAACAATGTTAGAATTAGAAGAGCCTACTAGCTACAACAATGCTTTAGAAAGTCAAGACTCTGAGAAATGGCTTGAAGCCATGAAATCTGAAATGGATTCCATGTCTGCAAATCAAGTTTGGGACTTGGTTGACTTGCCAGATGGGGTTACACCCATTGGATGCAAGTGGATTTATAAACTTAAAACAGACAAGGATGGAAACATTAAATCTAAGCCACCAACCTGTATGTAGATGACATACTTCTCATCGGAAACGATAAAACCATGCTCGAGTCAGTCAAGGAATGGCTTAGAAGTTGTTTCTCGATGAAGGACCTAGGAGAAGCTGAGTACATTTTGGGAATAAAAATCTATAGAGATAGATCGAAAAGACTCATTGGACTTAGTCAAGAAACTTATATTGATAAGGTTCTTGCAAGGTTCAAATTGGAAAACTCTAAAAGAGGATTCATTCCCATGCAGCATGGCATAACATTGGGTAAGACACAATGTCCTTCAAATCCTGAAGAAATCAAGCGTATGAATAATGTTCCTTATGCTTCTGAAGTAGGATCACTTATGTATGCCATGATGTGCACCAGACCAGATGTTGCATATGCTTTGAGTATATGTAGCAGATACCAGTCAAACCCAGGAGATGTGCACTGGATGGCAGCCAAGAACATCCTTAAGTACTTACGAAGGACAAAGGATAACTTCTTGGTTTATGGTGGAGAAAATGAGTTGGTTGTTACTAGATACACAGATGCAAGCTTTCAGAGTGACAAAGATGATTTCCGATCCTAATCTGGTTTCATATTTTGTCTCAATGGAGGAGCCGTAAGCTGGAAGAGTTCTAAGCAGAGTACCATTGCGGATTCAACAACAGAGGCTGAGTATATTGCAGCAGTAGATGCAGCGAAAGAAGGTGTTTGGATTAAAAAGTTCATAAGTGAGCTTGGTCTAGTTCCTAGTATTGAGACTGGCACTGAATTATACAGTGACAACAATGGTGCCATTGCTCAGTCTAAAGAACCTAGGTCACACCAAAGGTCCAAACATGTGCTCAGGAAATTCCATCTTATTCGAGAGATCGTTAGCAGAGAGGATGTAAAAATAAGCAAAGTTCATACTGAGGATAATGTAGCAGATCTACTGACTAAACCGCTTGCTCAACCTAAGCATGAATGTCATACTAGGTCTATGGGGCTTAGGCATATGGGAGATTGGCTTTAGGTTGTTTACTATATGTTTACAATTGTAAAAACAATCATTTTAATGTTTATCAATTTAATAAAATATTTATTTCTTATTTAATCTTTGGTTTAGTATTAAATAAAATATTCAAATAACTTGTGATTTCAAATAGAATTATCGAAAACGTTTTAATAATGGAACTCTATAAAGTGCACTGAAATCACATCTTATCTAGATTCCCTAGTCAAAATCACTAAAATGGACATAAGTGATTTGTTTAAAGACTAGCACATAATCAATTGATAGCGCAGTTCCATGAGCTATAGAAATATATGTTTAATTGATTGTATGGATGTATGTTCGATACATTGAGACTTGATCTAACAGATTCTAAAAAGTAGAATCGAAAATCTATATTTAGTGGATTCCTTAGACATTAGTATGTCTTAATAACCACAAAATAATTAGCGTAACCTTGACATTGTTAAACGGTGTGCCGTAAAAGGAGGTTATAAAAGCAATGATCAAGTAGAGTTAAGAGTTGAGTGGGAGTTATGGTCATACTAGAGTGAATATGTCCTCCTAATTAGTAGGAATGGTGTCAGGGCCTCTTGATGAGCTAGAACTGGAAAATTGCATGGCCATGCGAAAGAAGTATAAATGTTGAACTTCGTTTGAAGCAGTCCGAACTCAGTGATCAAGGAACATAAATTGAGAATACCAAAGTATTGTCAATTTGACATGAAGAGACTTAGGGAATTTATAATTGCGATATTGTCTTCGGACAAGTGGGAGATTGAAGGAATATGTCCTCAGTCGTTATCGACAATTACTAAATATAATTAGGATTATATTATAGAGATAATAATTAAGTTAAATTAGGAAATTATATTTACTTGCTAGAGAATAAATATAATTAGTGGATCCATATTATTTGGGCTCACAACTATACTTAACTTAATCCTATGAGGTCACACAATATAGCACAGGATTGGGCATAAATTAAAAGGGCCCAATGGATGCTAGGATTAGGGTTTCTGTGATATGACTAATGAGGTGTATATATAGTACCTCATTAGGGTTGTAAGCAATTTAATTGATTCTGATCAGTTGTCACACACAACCAAAAACCCTAAAAAGTTATTGCATTCATATGGTTTTTTCCCTAAAAAGTAAGAGAGTGAACATTGATCATCTCTTCCGTACTAGCATACGTGGGATCTAATCCAGTGCTTGTGGACTGATTAGAGGAACAACAATTGAGGCTCTAGATCTCCGTTCTTGACGTTGAAAGCACGCATCAAAGGTTGTAATTACTATCTTTTATACTTGATTCATATTATTTATTATTAGTGATCCTGATGTTATAGATGTTAGGAAATTGTTTCATGAAATTCCGCTAATCGCATCTATAAACCCCTACAATCTTTCAGCCTTTCCTCTTCATATTTCACAAATATATTAGGAAGGGAGCTTGGAACTAGAAGTTTTCTCTTTTGAGAGGGAAGGAGAATTTGATAACTTTGCACCCCAGTGCGAGAAGCTTGGTAACAGAATGCTACGTTGGCTTGGTAATATCAAACTCTTGATCTCATGCTCATTGTTTTGTGCCAAGGAACTAATGATTTACTCAATTTAAGGTAGAAATTATGATTTATTGATAATATTTTCATGTTCCCAACTAACAAATTTTGTGGGTAAGGACTTAGAATTGACACTCATGAGGCTCCAACTTATTTATTCTCTTTCATGCGTGGAATCTGATTTGTGCATTTTAAAAAATTTAGTTTGAGTATTCTCAATATAGTTCCCTGACTCGGTTGAAATTTATTTATTATGTAGTTTGGTAAAGGGGTTTAGTTTGCTGACCTTTTCAGTAAGAGTGCATAGTACTGCTTCATTGACGGGATTATGCTATTGAATGAAGTTGCTCTTGGGCAAGTCCATGAGTTGCAGAGAACCCAGGTGAGGCTCTTTAAAGTTAGGTTTCATGCTTCTATAGTAAGTGCGTTAGATATTGTTTGTATTGATTGTTCGCTATTTCTAAACTTCACTACTGTGGTTTCAACTACATGAAGGAACCCCCGAGAGGAAAACAGTACACTCCAGTACTCCACCAAAGGTGTTGGCAAGAAGGTACCTAATCTAATGAGGCAGGATTTGCAAAGTGGAAGAATGAAGTAGTTGTGCCTTGCAGCAAATACGTAAGCATCATTGTATTTTAGGTGAGACATCTTACATTCAATCGAGTACTGGGACTCCAAGTACGATAAAATGGTATGAGTCACAAATCCTCAAGTTGTGCACTTGTAAGTAGAGCCTACTGCAAAGAGTGCATATATATTTGAATCATGGAATTATCATATTGACAAAAGTGTTAAGAGTGGATGGTTAAATCCACTGTTAAAAATGCTAAAATACCCCTAAAAATGTTAATAATGCTGGATTGTTAAGTTTATTGCGGGAAGGTGTAGAACTAACTGAAAAACAACTTGCAAAGGTAACCTAGTTCTTATTTGTATGATATAAATTGCATTCACCTGTTGCTGTTTTGAAATTCATAATTTTTTTTAGGATAGCTCATGTGGTAAGAGCTTCTTTCTCGATTCCAGCAAATTCTGGGATCGATTTTCATCTCCACTCTCGTAGCTCTCTAAACACCCCAAAAAAATATAACCCCTCATCTAAGCCTATGGCCTATGTTTGGCACTTTGACCTTTTAAAAGAGACGAATTGGTTTTTGTTTCCTCATCCAAATAAAAATAAAAAATCAAACATGCCAAAAGAATATTTCAACGTAACAACTAAATAGTGACAAACATGCCCCCTTCCACACCTGCCAAGGTATTTCCTAACATAGAAAACTTTGTGCGATTCTGTATAGCTTTAATTTCCTTACAAAAACAAGTGACAAATATATCAAGAAGAAAATATCACGAGATACACATTTACCAACATCCACAACACCTTGTGCATATATTATCCAACAAAACTAACAATAACATTGTCAAGCTCTCCTAAAAAGGTCAGATATCATGTTCAGGCCTCTTCACCAGGATCTGGTTGTATTCAGGTCTTGATGTCTGCAATGAATAAGAAACCATCATAACTCCATAACATAAAGCTATCTGGGCAAACAGCTAACACAATCCAATCAAAATTACTAAGTTACAAATTTCCAGTGGCCAAATAATCAATACAGATGAGAGTAATAAACTTTCATACTATCAATTTTACATCCAATACTTACAGTCAAACTATGCCAATTCTCACACATTTGCTCCATCTTTACCTTGAATAGTCTCACACTCACGTTTGGATTAACTGGAATAATCCCAATCATACCGGTCCACATTAAACTTCAATTTGAAGAACTTAACTCCTCTGCCCTTGTTCACATGCTCTCCCCTTACTTCCCCAACCCCCACCCCCTTACTCTACCCTGTTCAATACTCCCCAAGTCCCCAGACCCACAACAGTTTCAGAATCTAAAGTTCCTCCAGAATTTGGTTAGTGTATATATATATATATATACCATCTAGAGATCCTGATCATAGTAATAAAAATTTCTCTAATGAAGACCTCAATTAGTCATTCTAATTAGAAAAAATAAAGTAGCGCCAAAGAGGGAGCATAAGCACAAGTACTATGCCTGAACAAATTGTCGATGATCCTTCGATTGACCTCAGACACTGGAAATGAATAATAACCAAAAAATAAAATAAAATCATTTCTAAAAGTCTGACAGAGTGACACCCTCAAAGAGTACAGACTTTTCTCAGATTAAACCTCCCCTTTGTTAAGACGTGTTAGAGTTTGTGGTGGATCAATACTCAGAATAAACCATTCTAATAGCAACTATTCCATAAGCCCACCCAATAGTTACCCAGAAAACAATCTTCCACTAGTCTAGATTGGTTGCAACTTTGACACTTTTCATGCACAATGTAATTTTTTAAGAATTATTAGAAAAAGCATAATTTTTTTTAAAATCACATTTAGACAGATCTAACAGGATCGTATATTTTCTTATGCATAAATCATAAAAGATAGTCAAGTCATAAGTGAGAGAATGTGGATAGTGTAAAAGCCATGATACTTCAACTAAACCAAAAACAAAGAAAGTGTAAGGTTATCTTATGCCCCATTCAGTGTTGAGATGTTGATTAGAACAAACAAACAGAAAGATATTGATCAGCCTGTCAAAATTAGGGCATTGATAGTTGTTAGTAGTAGTGACACAATTAATGGCATGTTGAATGGTTATCCCAATTTGGAAAATATAATCAATCTATAAACACCTCTCACCCATAACGTCCCAGTTCCATTCATTCTGTAGGAAAAGATGAGTATTTAGCACATAAGTGTATTGACATCAATACCATCCAGACTTAAAGTTGTGCAACCGAGTTAAGGATAATGGTATATTTGTAGAATATATAATAAGGGATGTTAAAATTGATTTAATAGAAAAAGGAAAGAGCAAAGGAAGAATGTGACACAGGAAGCATTCTAGAAAAAGGCAGAGGCAATTACAGAACACGTACAAGTTCATTTCACATGAAATGCATGCGCAGCCACGTTAGATCATTGACAATCCGACATTGGTACAGATATCACACTTCATTTTGAACCAAACAAGGGAATTTTTACATGAACCAGATTAATCAGACACTTGAGCACATGCTTTTTGTCACAGGTATAAGTCACATTGGTACAGGTTAATACGTTAATGGTTATTAGGTACTGCCTGTGGTTTTTAAAGTTCTTCATGCAGATTTTCAAACATTAATATCTCTAATTATGTTTAACAAAAACGTATGCATCTGGAAATTACACGTCAACACGAATCAAACAAGATCCTATATAATCACATTTTTTTAATTATTTATACATCTAAAACTACAGAGTAAAAGGTACCTTGTGAGAGTGTGAGACTGTGAGTACTGCCTTTGGTCAAATGAGTAATAATTATAAATAATGTCATTCTCTAGTTTGTTTTGTGGAAATTTCTATTGGAAATTCAGCCCAATAAAAAAACAATAAACATAAACTATTTTCACTCATTCTGAAACAAAATTTTTGGATAGTAGCTATGTATAATTATTGTGGAACATTAAGAACAAAATGTCACCACCCTAAAATATTGTTTAAGTAATTTTCTTTTTGGATAGTGGAGCTAAAAGCACCATGATGTGGACAAAATTCAATCACAGACAATCTAAGAACCTCCACTCGAAAAAAGAAATTAAAAGTAATGGGTATGATCGTATGAACAACTTCTAAGAAAGAGCAAACAATTTTAGATGACGAAATAATTGGAATTTCGATTTGATATAAACTATTTGAAACTCCTACTTTAAGACCTTGAATTTAACTACCATGATATACAATCAAAACTCCTATCACAAAAACTGTTTGATTGAGAAATTGTGTAAAGCTACCTCAAAAACATGAATTATAGCAAAAATCATTTTCTATTTCATATACTCAATACCCCGAAAAAAGGGGAAAACCCAGTTGTAGATTCATAAACCACGAAAAGAAATATCAAATATCAATCAAAACACGAAAGGACAAACAGTAATCGAGCATAGAGATAGCGCAAAAAAAAAAAATGAAAAAGTGAAAATCAACAAGAAAGTAGTTTAAGACAAAGACGACATACGAGATTTTTGAAGAGGAAAAACGCAATGAGGAAGAAGAGGAAGAAAAAAATCTCGAATTCGGAAGCACGAAGAGACGAGTAAATGGTGGTGATTAGCGACGGCTGTTGTCGCTTTGACCTATTCCCCTTTCCCTGCATCGCTTGTTTTCTTCAAGCCTTCGCGTCCAAACTCCAAACACAAACATGAAAAACGTCTTGTTCTGATCGGAATTTTAGATCGTGCGACTGTGTCACAACTGAGACGTAGTAAGGTGTTCGTTATGGTTTGATCGACTTCATCTCATTTAAAATTCATTTAATTTTTTCCAGATTATCTAATTTGGTTTTAATTTTTTTTAGTTACAGTTTCAACCTGTTGCATTTTTTTTAGTTTAAATCAGTTTCGTTAAGATTGGTCTTCGGTTTTATCCGTACATTTTCAGTTACTATCAGTTCATTGTAAACGGTTGATATAACGGTCTGATTCTATTCAGTTTATATTATGATTGGTCTTCGGTTTTACCTGTACCAATTCAGTTGTTCTCTGTTCATTGTGAACGGTTGATATAACAGTTCTGATTATTGTATTCAGTTTATGTTAAGCTTAAATACATTTTTATCAATACGATTTCAGTTATTATCAGTTCATTGTAAAGGACTATATTATCTGTACATTTTCAGTTACTATCAGTTCATTGTAAACGGTTGATATAACGGTCTGATTCTATTCAGTTTATATTATGATTGGTCTTCGGTTTTACCTGTACCAATTCAGTTGTTCTCTGTTCATTGTGAACGGTTGATATAACAGTTCTGATTATTGTATTCAGTTTATGTTAAGGTTAAATACATTTTTATCAATACGATTTCAGTTATTATCAGTTCATTGTAAAGGACTATATTCAATTACATTTTGGTTTTTTCAATTTTTTAAGAAAATTTTTAACTGTTTTGTTCAAGGTAGATATATTGATTATTAATGGGTTTACCCGAGTTTTCTCGCGTTTTTTCCCCCAAATAATATGGTCGGATCATATTTGGTTTAGCTGTTGAAGTGTTTTGTCTTACTACGGGTTAATTTAGTTGTTTATTTAATAAAGGTACACGTTAATGTTATGATTATGTATCAATTTATATTTAGATCAAATTATCCCTATACTAATATTAGGTGTAAATTTTTTCAAAAAAAAAAATTAGGTGTAAATGTGTAAGCATGCATCAAGTATCAATATTGGTTGTGGATGACGGTCAAAATAATGATGGGTGATACTGAATTGGTGATAACAATGATCATAACAATATTGATAGCAATTAGCAGCAGCAATAACAAGAACAACAAGAATGAATTGATGATGATACTAATGATAATGATTGTGAATTGGTGATTGGTATGAATAATATAATAACAATAATAATAGTAAAAATATTGAGAATAAGAACAATAATAAGATTTGAGCCTATTTTTAATCTGATTCAAAGTTAATAATATGTGATATGCATAAGAGTTGATGTATGAGGAGAGATTATATAACACAATTGTTGTAGGTAGTATCATGAGGCCACGAAGCAAAGGAAAGAAACAGTGGAAAGGAAAAGGAGATGGGAGGCACACTGTGGTGGTGGAACAACCAAATCGGTGGTTGAGGATCGAAGGCGCCCGTGTTTGGAGGCAGCCACAAAGAGATGCGGCGGAGCAGAGAAGGGAGAAGTTTGGGAGGGAAGAGAGAGCAACGAGACAAAGGGGGGAAAGGAGAGGGAAAGTGGGGAATTTTGTTTCATAAATTGGATGGATAATTTGATGGGATATTTAACAATTGATTTGGGGTAGATTTGAGTGATAATATCAGAAGAGATAAGGTAGTATTTATAGTTGAATTTAAGCATTAATTTAATCAAAACTCTATTGTTGATTGGGCAACAACAATGGAGGTGGAAGTTGTGGAGGTTAACATGGTTAATGGTGTCTTTCTTGCTTGCTCACAAATGGAAGGTGGAAGATGAAGCTTGCTTTGGGAAAGGTTTTCTTAGACAGGTATAATTAGGGAAGACGAGATGGTGGTGATTGGTGATGAGGGAGCTTGAAGATGATTATGATGCGTGGTGTTGTAAGATGATGATGAAATGAATTTTTTTGGGGTTTTTCTAGGCTATGCCCCTGAGGTTTTCACTTTTCTAAGTTGTGCCCAAGCTTTTTGAAACTTCTAAGTTATGCCCCTCAACTTAGGTTTTTTAATTAATTGTGCCCACTCTGTTATCTCAACGTTAATAGTTCCGTTAAAATGAGTTGCATTTCGTGGGAGGGTAATTCCCCCTCTAAAATTCTAGAGTTTTTAGCTAATTTTCACTCTTCATTTTAGGGAAATGCATAATTTACAGAGCAATTCGTCATTTATTTTAGGAAAATACATCAATTATAAATGGTGCAAATCAGCTAAAAACCTTAGAATTTTAGAGGGAAAATTACCCTCACACGAAATACAACTCTTTTTAATGGATCTATTAACGTTGAGTTAAAGGAGTGGGCACTATTAATTAAAAAAACCTAAGTTGAGGAGCATAGCTTAGAAGTTTCATAAAGCATGGGCACAACTTAGAAAAGAGAAAAACTCAAGGGCATAGCTTAGAAAAACCCTTTTTTTTAGAAAAGGTAAACAGTTGAAGAAAATCAAGTTTTCTTCCTCTCGAAGAGATATCCTGATTTATCTAGTGCTAAAAAAATAAGAGAACTTAGCATCAATGAAGGGATCTATATCGATGTGCGTAGGGGTCCAATGCCCGAGGGACACAATATAATCCGCAGTGTAGTTGGCTTCACAAAAGACGTGGGTAGAAGAGGAGGACGCAAAGTCTCGAAGGATAGAGAAGATGTCATCCATAAGCAGCTGGATTTTTCAAGTACAATTAAATTTACCTTGCAAAACACGGAGAACAGTTAGATTATCTCCATCAATAAAAATGGAGGTCAGATTATGTGCCTAGCTAATAAAAGACCGTTCCGGAGGGCGGTGGCCTTATCAAAAAACGAAGAAGCTTTTCCCAAAAAGAAGGCCCGGGCTGCAATGCAAGCACAATTATGATCTCTAAGAACAACACCTGCAGACGCAGAGTTAATAGCAGCATGCAGAACCATCAACATTTAGTTTAAGCGTACCAGGGGGAGGAGCTTGCCATTTGACAAAGGAAGGACCCTGAGGAGTTGGAGAATAGAGAGTGGAAACATACATAGAATGGAGAGCATCTACTGAGAGACGAGATTTCCATTCATGAAAATAGGAGAATGCTTGGGTAAAGACAGCTATAGAGGATAAAAGGTGAATTACGAAAAACTAACATGTTTCGAGCTTTCCAAATACTCTATAAGGTATGAAGAACTCTGACCATGGAGGCATAATGTTGGCTATGAAGGCATGAGAGAAGAGAGGAAAGGGAGGGTTGACTAGGCAGAGGTAAAATCCAACGGATAAACTGTACGTGGGACCAAATGGGAAGAACCAAGAGGCAAAAGAGAAATAAATGGTCTTGAGTTTCCTCAGCTAAAAGACATAAAGGACAAAAGGGAGAGAGGGGAAGATGAGGGAGACAAGATTTTTTCGTACTTGGAGACTGTTATGTAAAAACTGCCAATCAAAGATTTGGAGCTTGGGGTTAACTGTAATGACCCGTATTTTATGAACGTTGTTTTCGTAGAAAACAACAATACGAATCAATATTAGCTAGAAATTCTCAAGTCAAAACTAAATAATAACAGCGGAAGCTCTAAACTTATTCAATTTATTTAATAATTTATAAAATAATCCAAAATAATTAAAAATATCAAAGTCCTTTAATAACATAAAACTACGAAAGTCCACTAAAAACACTATTACAAAGGCTAGAACAACTAATAGGTAGCTATGCTACTAAACTCGCTTGCTCACAATCCCAGCCCTTGCGATACCCAATTACTCTTCATCAGTACCTGAAAAGGGAATTTGGGGGTCCACAATTAGTGGGGAGTAATTAGATTATTCTACTTAATAGTATAACGCAATTAGAAATATAATAAATAGAACAAGTCAACAGAAATTCCATACAAGTCAACAAGATTAACATTATCGTAACATTGTAACCAATTCACAAGATACGCAGCGGAAAACAAGGTATACTAGACCAACTATAACCAGACCTTCCATT
The DNA here is from genome assembly GCA_951394345.1 of Salicornia ramosissima. Taxonomy (NCBI): domain Eukaryota; kingdom Viridiplantae; phylum Streptophyta; class Magnoliopsida; order Caryophyllales; family Amaranthaceae; genus Salicornia; species Salicornia ramosissima. The sequence continues at coordinate 32,562,697 of OX596236.1, read as the reverse complement.
ATTCAAGCTAGAACTAACTCAAGACTCTAGACTTCCATTACTTAACTTTCAAGTTCCAGTTCACTCTAGTGTTCTAATCTGTGACACAGTCATATGCTCATAGGGGTCAACCACAAAGGATCTACTTCCCCAACTTTTTTTGTCTCTTGCTGGGTCAACCACAAAGGATCTACTTCCCGAGCACTGGGATCCAGAGATGTCGCCATTCCGCAGCGGGACAGTGGCTTCGACTATACTCATGTTCGTGGCACCTTAGGTCACTAGATGGGCGGTCACTTCATAGTTTATTATCTTTCATTTAATTACCAGTTCACAACTTTGACTCTTTAACTTTGACTCTTTCAACAAGACTCTACCTCTAGTCAAATCTAGTTCAACTTTAATTGACTCGAAACCCTAGACTAGTACACGTGTCACTCGACATTAGCAAATATCTTTTTGAAAATTCCTCATGCATCAATAATTATTCAATTCAACAAGCGTAACACCCTGAAAATTCCTTATTTAAAAACTCTAAATATTATTCAAAATTAGGATATAAAATATATTTGAAAAGAAACTTCCAAAGTATTACCGCCACGTGTGAAAACGTTTCGGCTTATTCAGAGTTTTGCAGCGGAAAAACTTTAACAATTCTTTAAACCAAATAACGTATATGAAATAACGTTTTAAAATAAGCTCAATACAAATAAATTGTTCATGAGATTCATACATTAAAATCGGTTTTAATTGAATAATAAAGATGACGATTAAACTTATTAATCCGAATACGGTGGTCAATTGATTAAAGTGCTAAATCGCATAAGAATATTTTTGTCAATATCATCATTTTAATTATGTTTTTCTTGAATCTGTATATATTTATTTTTATTTATTTACTTTTTTGTATTTCTTTTCTTATATGTTTTGTTCATTTTTTATTTGATTTAATACGGACTTTATTCAAAGTGGTGACAATAATAGTCCTAACATGTAGTAATTAAACCCACATAGTAATATGGGCTCTTTAAGGTATAATATGGGATATTTGTGAATTCGGGAATAATAAAAATTTGACCACAAAAAGAGACCTAGTTGAGACCGCTTACAGGCGGGCGGGCTCAATGCACGATTGGCCCATAACCTGTCCCCGAACCCATACTCTGGTGCACGACCATATGGGACTGATTGCTCCTGGCCTTCAGTACTTCTTCGGTGTCCGTGGACCGTATAAACGCACGGTGGCGATTCCTACTAGCCCGTATTCACATACATTGATAACGAGCATTCAAAACGAATCGCGTGACGTAGGCGGCCGGGTAAAAACGACCCGTACAGTTTCTGTAGACACCTAAATGTGTCTTCCCAATGTAGAGACTAATGATGAACGTACCATATTGCCATAAAGTACAACTAAGCGAAATTGACGATAAAAACACACAATATGCCTCAACCAATTGCCTAAAAAATTTTTGAATTGCCTTGGAAGCGTGTATTAGGATTCACGATGATTACGAGATTTATTCATAATTTTTCTTAATTTTTAGGAATTTTTTAACATTTTTCCATGCATTTTTCAATATTTTATATTCATAAAATAATAAAAAATGTCATTTTGCATCACAAAATATTTTTAAAAAATCATAAAAATAATTTTATAATTTATTCCTATTTTTCTATATTTTTTATCATATTTTTAGAGCTTTTTATAGCTTTTTTTAGGATTTTTGCATGCTTAGGGGCATTTTCATCATATTCGAATGTTGAAAGTTGTTCCCCAAAGCATATTAGTGTTTTTCATACTTTTCATAATTTTTAATATTTTTTCTGTAGTTTTCTGGAGCTTTTGGAGGAATTTAGAACATTCCGGAACGTTCTGGGCATTTCGGCACATTCCGACACATTCTAGAACATTCCGGGACATCCCGGAACATCCCGGGACATCCTAGAATATTCCGAAATATAAAAATATTATAGAATAATTCCGTAATCAAATAAAATCGGATCGTAATCCTTAAAATCACGCGCAAAATCAAGCAAAAAAATCAACCCGGATCTGACCAGGACCTGCGCCTAAACGTACTTCCATATTACAGGACCTACGCCTAAACGCAAGTCACCAATACTGACCTGCGTCTAGACGCAGGTCATGTTACTGGACCTGCGCCTAGGCGAAGGTCTGGTGCCATTCCGGGTCGATCGTTGCTGCTTCTGGCCTATAAATACACGTCCTTCCAAGCTTTTCAAGATACGCCAACACCACCGAGCCTTCTTTTGCATTACATACTTCAACCCTAAACATTCACATCTCATCAAACACTCCCCAAAACATCATCAAACACACTACAAATTATCAACTCAGTCAACTTCAAAACAAACACTTGCATTCATCGTTGTTGCCATGTTTTCCTTGGTTGTTTCTGAGCAAAGGCATTATAAGGTATAATTCCTGAAGTCTCTACTTCAAATCCTTTCATTCTAAGTTTATTTCTATATTAATAAATCAATTAAAATAATGATTTATGATAATGGTTAATCCGAATTATATATATTTGTGCGAATTAATGCTTTAATCAATCCTATAACAATGTTGCCATGATTTCTTTAATCGTCATCAATCTAATGAACTTTAATGTTTTGATTTTGCAATTTATATACGTAATGATTATCAATTCATCAACTTATCTTGCATAATCAAATATCAATGTCGACTCTCACCTAACTCTTCAGGTCTCATTTCGGAATTTGAATAATAGTGGTTTAATGACAATAATTGTTAAATCTGTTTCTTTCATATGCGATTTATATCACACGGTTTTGATTTATTGAAATTAGTGTCATGAAACAATCGCTACATTTTCTTTTCCAACAATGTTTTTATCAATATTTTAATAATTACTTTTAATGCGATAAAAAAAAATTGAATTTGTCAATTATATCGCATATTACAAAATAATTGCTATGGTATTGAAATTCTGAAGTAATTAAATGTTATACAAATATATTGTTCATGAGAGTCATACATTAAAATCGGTTTTAATTGAATAATAAAGATGACGATTAAAGTTATTAATCCGAGTATGGTGTTCAATTGATTAAAGTGGTAAATCGCATAAGAATATTTTTGTTAATATCATTATTTTAATTATGTTATTCTTGAGTCTGTATATATTTATTTTTATTTATTTACTTTTTTGTATTTTTTTTGTATTTCTTTTATTATATGGTTTGTTCATTTTTTATTTGATTTAATACGGACTTAATTCAAAGTGGTCACAATAATAGTCCTAACATGTAATAATTAAACCCATTTAGTAATATGCGCTCTTTAAGGTATAATCCGGGATATTTGTGAATTCGGGAATAATAATTATTTGACCACAAAAAGAGACCTAGATGAGACCGCTTATAGGCGGGCAGGCCCAATGCACGATTGCCCCGTAACTTGTCTCCGGACCCATACTCTGGTGCACGACCATGTGACGACCCTAGTCGCTTAAACCGGCGCGGAAGAAACTGACGAGTCGAATAGTCAGTCCTAACATACTCACATGCTTAAAAATTAAAACAAAACCTCAAATTAATATATACTAAAGTCAAAAGTACAACTCCCACAACATTGTACAAAACTAAACCCAAATTTTATTACTACTAAAAACAGTATTAACTCCAAAACAATGTCAGAGTTAGAAAATACGAAATACAACTACGATAGTCCAACTAGAATCGTAACACATCCTAAACAAGTACAAATAACTTCGGCACTTGCCCAACCCAAAGCTAAGCAAGAACCTCATCATCAGAGTTACCTGAAAATAAACAACAGTCCACCGTCAGTGGCGAGTAACAGAAATGCCCCACCCTAACGGGGATACACATGATCATAGCATAAATCAAACAATCAAATCAAACACTCAATCACACCATCATGTGACATACATAACATAACCATAACGATAATGACACCATACCAATGGACAACAATATTAACTTGACTAACTTCAATTATTATCTTAACATTACTTAATCTTTGGCGCAATCATTGACATATTAGACCGGACTATGTGTAACAGCCCCGGAAATTCGGACCCTTTTTCCTTCCTTTATAAAACTTAGATTTTACTAAAATCATAGCCCGAATTTCTAGAGTTGCTACTCGTACGCCCACCTCTGATAAGAAGTGGGTATACGAATAAGTAAAAGCAGGATCGTAATGTTTTCAAATTCCAAAATGGATTTTATTCATAAATACCAAAGCCGTACAATGTTTAAAACCAAAATATTAAAAGTTAAAATAACTTATTACAAGATGTTCAGCTAATGCATAAAGCCTATGATCAAAGGGTTTAGCTAATTCCAAGAGGCATTCCTCATCAGCCTCAAATAAGTAAGCCATCCTACTACTCACCTGCACAAAAACCCGAAGGAAAAGCAACAAACAAACAATAACACAAAAATCAGAAAAACTGAGTATGATCGACTCTACCCCGTAAAACGGTTTTGGTTTAAAAACAGTTTGACACACAAGAAACATAGAACATCGGTTGAACCAATATTTATCCAATTCACAAATTTTAGAGCAATTATTATCCAAGATTATTTAATTGGGAAAGTGAACGCGATAGGGCCTGTTTCATCCCGTCACGGACTTTTCGGCCTGGCCTGCAGCTTGTCGACAGAGTGTCCCGAGTGTATACACCCCTCACAGAACTAATGCGTATCCGCAAGTGCGCGCCAGAAGTTCAGGAGGAGGACGAAAGCAGATTATAACAGTCACAAAGTTTCAACGACGATTCAACACATGTCCGACCTATTGCGTGTCCACCACAACAATAGGCCCACATTGGGTACTCCCCAATGAGACACCGTTCATCACCCTAATAGGTCGTCACCGTTCGGGCTACTTTCCCTTTGAAGATTGTTTCACTTTAAGTTTAGGTTCATTTGGTTTTGAAAATCATTTGAGTGAGAACAATAACCTCGGAATAAATCAATGAACCAAAATTCCACACTTTAACAATTCTCCAGGAGAAATCAATCCCATAAGGCAAACTTGCCAATCCGAATTCAACAATTCAATGATCCATCGTTAATTCACAGACACCACTTATACTTCTTAAATCAAGGCAAGTTTAAACATTCACCAATCCATAACCAAAATTCCATGACGTAAATAACTCATTAAACAATCGAATTGCTAAGACCGTCAAGCTTTTCAAAATCATGTGCATAGGAGAAAATTTTCGAAAGAGTAATAATATACTCATAAACACATTTTTCGAAAATATGTGTGTATATATATACTAAATAATTTTCAAAAAAAATAGTAAAATAAGGTTCCATAAAACATTTGGAGATTTTAAGTTGTAAAAATCATAATATAAATACGTAGTACAATTTCGAAAAATTGAAATAATATTTTCAATTCATGAACATTAATTTTCGAAAATTTCAGATTTTATAAATAAGATAAATAAGCTTATTTTGGACATCTAATGGGTATTTCGTACACAAATTTTATGGTCTAAAACACATGTACACAACCCTTAGTCCAAAAACAAGTTTTATTTTGATTTTCGAAAATAACGAAAGCATAATTAAGCTATTTTAAAAATCTAGACAGCAACTAAAGTTGGCATAGAATGCCTTTAAAACCATCACATTAGCCCTCAAAAACATGGCTAAAAAACATTCCTTGAATGCCCATGCATTCACACGAAAATACTACTACTATGCACACAATTAATCATAATTTTACGTCATCTAAACAACCTTAAAAACAATAACTAAAACAACTACTTAAGCATGCATATAACTTCTACTAAATCATAAACAAACATAACTATAAAGCATTAAAACTATGCTAGAACATAAAACTAAGCATGCTAAAACAAAAGCGTAAAAATAAACTAATCTATCCTAAGCATACAAGAACCTAAGGCTATGAAAGCGGTAGACATCGAAGCATACCTCAACGTCTGGAAGGCTACTTTAAGATTCGCTCCCTCCTTAGAAAATTAAACTCAATTCTCTCGGTTATTCTTCCGTGAAAACTTTTCACTTGTTACTCCTCTTTTATTAGAGGAGAAGTGGAAGAAATGCTGAGAGAATTGTGAGGTATGACGGGTGGTGAAGGGGGTTATTTATAGGATGGGAGGGTGTAGGAAAGTTGTAAACTTTCCATGTGGGACAAGTGGTGTGTGGTGGTGGTGGTGTGCCGTGTGGGAGGAGATAAGGGAGGGGTGAGTGGTGGTGATGGTGCCTTGGGAGTTGTGTTGTCAAGGCTTAAATGCTTGTTGACTACTTTGCTAATTAAACTAATTATGCGGCAAATAAAATACGTCATGCATAAAACGAACTTTAAAAATAAAGATTCTAATTCATAAAAATATTTTTATTTACCAAAAATATTTTTCCATAAAATAAAATAATTTTCACAATATATATATTATTTTCGAAAATAAGTACATATTTATTTATTTTGAAAATATTCCATCTTCAAAAATAATTTATTATTTTCCGAAAATAATATTACGGCAAAATACTTTATTTTACTAATAAATACCTTTGAAAATAATTCGAAAAGCTCTTTTATAAAATATAAAACCTTTCTTATAGAAGATATTATTTTTGAAAATTCTTGAAAAATTACGGGTATTACACTATGCATGTACGAACACATCTTACGCGAACGAACTTTCTACTATGCCAGGATTGAAAATCTTACTCCCAACCCCATGAAACCCATCTTACGGGAAATCCATATCAAGAGACGACATAGTAGGATCTCCAACTATCCCAATACCGCGGATAGGATAGCGGCAACGTCTTAACCCAATTCTTTGAATCTTACTCTAAGATTAGGCGTCTAATAGTAAAATCAAGCTAATCTTTAATCTTTTATTTACATTCTTAGTTAATCTTAAGTTGCATCTTACGCCTTGACTTAAGACTAACATGTAAACCATCAATCTTTGAACCTCATAAATCATTCTTTATACTTTCTTTATCTTTTCTTTGAACCTCTTTCAACTTTCTTTAATCTTAACTAACTTTATTTAATCAAGACTTGACCAAGAACTCATCATGACTCATAAAGAACTCAACAAGATTCATAAAGAACTCAACAAGATTCATAAAGAAATCATAAAGAACTCATCCTCATAATCATCAAAATCACGCAAGTCATCAACAAAGTTCAACATCAATTTCATCAACTTATATGCATCAAAACTTCATGAAACTTGAACATGATCATCAACAAACATGAAATTATCATAAGTAATCATAATGTACATAGAATCATGGCAAGATCAACATAAAACAACCACCCAAAATTAGCCCAAGTTCACGCATAAACAAAAGGTCATATTCATCAATTTCGGTCTAATCTAATCATCTAATCCACCCAATCTATTGCACGGTTCACCACACAAACCACCACTCGTGCACCAACCTCGATCACGAACACCCACTCGAACAAGCCTCACGAACCAAGCCCAAAAACCAAACCCGAACTAATGATCTTGATTGAAGCGATTGGGTTTTAGTTTGTGTTTTAATCCTTCAAGATCAATGGAAGGTGAATCTTTAAGTTTGGGTTTGAACTGATGGATGAACAAATGATGGTGTTTTAGAGCCAAAAATGGCGTGAGGATTAAATGGACAAGGAGAGAAAGTGTTTGGCTTGAATGTGGCAAAAGATGATCAAATGAGCAAAATGGTGTTTAAGCCTTGCTAACAACTTCTATTTATAGAAGTTAGTTAGGTGTGAAAACAAGGCAAGTGGCAAAACAAGCTACCAAAGTACATGCTCGTAACATATCCTCCAGATTCTGGATGGTTCTCTCAGTCTGGCCATCCGTTGCCGCATGAAATGCGGTGCTCAGCTTCAGTTTCGTCCCGAAGGCTTCTTGAACTGATTTCCAGAATCGAGATAAGAACCTCGGATCCCGATCAGAAACGATCTGCCTCGGAAATCCGTGAAGTCGGATAATATCCTGGGTATAAGCCTTCACCAGGCGCTCCATAGACCAGGTCATCTTCATCGGTATGAATCTAGCGACCTTGGTCAACCTATCCACTATTACCCAAATGACATTCATACCATTACAAGTAGGCAGGGTAACTACGAAGTCCATAGATACCGACTCAAATTTCAAGGTCAGAATGGGTAGTGACTGCAAAAGACCTCCAGGTCTCTGATGCTCGATCTTAACCTTCTGACAGACTAAACATCGAGCTACAAACTCTGCTATATCCCTCTTCATCTTAGGCCACCAGAATTGGCCCTTAAGGTCCTGGTACAGCTTGTTACCTCCAGGATGAACAGAGTAGGGCGACTTATGTGCCTCAGACATGATTCTGTTCCTAAGATCAGAACTGTCCGGTACACACCACCTCCCTCGAAATCGCAGACTACCATCGGAAGAGATCTCGAAGCCAATGGCTTTTCCTTGCCGTAAAGCCTCTCGAATCCTAGCCAACTGCGGATCATTCTGCTGACCCTCGCGCAACTCCTGAAATAATTCAGGTTCGGCACTCATAGATGTCAGACGAAATCTGACGGAGCTACGGCTTCTACTGAAGCTCAATCGATTCTTGCGACTTAGTGCGTCAGCGACTAAGTTCGCCTCGCCCTCGCAATAACTAAGCGTCAGGTCGAGTCCTTAATAAGTTCAAGCCCTCGGCTCTGCCTCATCTTGAGGTCTTTCTGAGTAAAGATGTACTTGAGACTCTTATGATCCGTGAATACCTTACACGAACCACCATAGAGATAGTGCCCCCAAATCTTAAGCGCGAATACTATAGTTGCTAGCTCTAAGTCATGCGTGGGGTAGTTACGCTCGTGCACCTTCAGCTGCCTCGATGCGTAAGCGATGACCTTCCCACCTTGCATTAGCACACAACCTAGGCCTCTCTTAGACGCATCACTATAGACCTCGAAATCCTCTTCATCGTTCGGAAGGGTAAGAATAGGAGCAGAGACTAATCTCTGTATCAACTGCTGGAATGCTTGCTCGCAAGCCTTCGTCCAAACGAATCGGATCTCCTTCTGTAGGAGACTAGTCATCGGCCTAGCAATCTTGGAGAAGTCCTGGACGAATCGTCGATAGTATCCGGCCAAACCTAGAAAACTACGAACCTCCGCCACATTTCTAGGGATACTCCATTCTATTACAGCCTTAAATTTTGTCGGGTCTACCTTAATGCCTTCTTTACTAATTACGTGACCCAGAATTGCTACTTCGCGAAGCCATAACTCACACTTGTAGAGTTTCGTGAACCACTTATTCCTCCGTAATATCTCTAGTACCATCCGGAGATGCTCTGCATGCTCAGACTCATCCCTCGAATAGACTAATATATCGTCTATAAATACTACGACGCACTTATCAAGTAAGTGATGAAAGGTCCGGTTCATCTGATCTATGAACACGGCTGGTGCGTTAGTGAGGCCAAAGGGCATCACCTCAAACTCGTAGTAGCCGTATCTCGTACGAAAAGCGGTCTTCAGAATGTCTTCTTTCTTGACTGGAATCTGATGATATCCAGATCGAAGATCTATCGTCGAAAATACTCCCGCTCTTCGTAACTGATCGAACAGGTCCTCAATCCTAGGCAACGGGTACTTATTCTTGATAGTTACCCGATTCAACTCTCGGTAGTCTATGCACAGGCGCATACTACCGTCTATCTTCTTCACAAAGAGCACGGGTGCTCCCCATGGAGAAACGCTCGGCCTAATGAAGCCCTTATCGATCAAATCTTGAAGTTGCGTCTTTAACTCTTGCAACTCCGATGGTGCCATCCGGTAAGGTGTCTTCGAAATCGGCGCTGTCACGGGTGCTAAGTCGATATGGAACTCGACATCGCGCTCGGGTGGAACTCCTGGTAGCTCATCGGGAAATACGTGTCTGAAATCCCTCGCTACAGGTATATCGTCCAACAGACGCTCCTCAGTCAAGTCCCTCACCGGACATAAGAACACCATATCGCCCTTTTGGCGAAGTTTCCTCATCTTTAAGGATCAGATTACCTTAACTCCTTTCTTAAGGACGAACCCAGAGTAGGTAACTCGGTTGCCTTGCGCTCCTCGGAATGTCACTGACTGATCTCGGCAATGAATGATCGCTCGATACTTCGACAGCCAGTCCATACCAAGAATAACATCGAACTCCATCAGTGGGAACTCCTTCAGGTCGGCCGTCGCTTGCTTTCCAGCTATCACAATAGGCACTCCTCGGAACTCGCACTGACAAATAAAATCCTCTCCAGACGGGAGAGTTATAACTGAACTAACAGGAAAGCTGCCACGAAGATTGAACCTCGAGGCAAAACTACTAGCCACAAAAGAGACAGTAGCACAAGAATAAAATAAATCAAGTGCTAACACACCAGAGACAAGAAATCTACCTGAGACAACGTCGGACTGAACCTCTGCCTCTGCCTTAGTCATACAGTAAACTCAGTTCTTCACCGGAGTCTTTGTCGGTGCCGGAAGCTACTTGATCTCGGTGTCTGGGTTCTTCTCGGGGCGAACTGACGCCTTATGGCCTTCCTTACTGCAAATAAAACAAGCTATGGGCGAACCGTCACACCGCTTCCCTGGATGGAAGTCCCTACCGCAGCCTCTGCATCTTGAGCCGTCAGAACCCTTATGCGAACTCGTGGTCGGAGGGGTACTGCTAGGAGCACTAAATTGAGGCTTCTTAAAATAAGAAGACGTCGCTGGGGCCTGGGTCCTCTTCCTTTTCGCATCCTCCTCGATCGTCGATGCCTTAATCTCGAGTGCTACCTCGTAAGCCTGCTGAAATGACTTCGCTCCATTGCTGATCACATGAACGCGAATCCTCGGATTTAGCTTCTTGACGTAGCGCTTGATCCGTTCCTTCTCAGATGGAACTACAGACGTAGCGAATCTCGATAACTCTGTGAACTTGTCGGTGTACGCCTGAACTGTCATCTTACCCTAGGTAAGAGTAAGGAACTCCTCTTGCTTCTGCCACCGCAACTCGTCGGGGTAGAATCTTTCCTGGACCTTATCAACGAACTCGATCCATGACATCGAATGTAAGGGCAAGCACGCGTCCTTAGCTACACTCCACCAGTTATCGTCCTCTCCATGTAGATAGTAGGTGGCGATCTGCACCTTCTCGTGCTCGGGGCAAAACGTAGCGTCGAATAGCTTCCCCATCTCGCGGATCCAACTCTCCAGGATAGTAGGGTCAGCAACCCCATCGTAGGTCGGTGGTCGATGACGTGCGATACGATCGAATGTGGACTGCCTACTATGCGTATGATGACTATGGTGCGCCAACGTAAGGATCGCCTCCTCGAGCACTCGTAACCTCTGTCGTCCTGAACTCGTCCGACAAGGTGTAGACATGCTGAAAAGCAGCAAGACAAAGACACACAAAAGAAACAGTGTCAATCAAACATCCACACTACAGTCAAGTACATAAATCAAAAAGAAAAAATAGGAAAAAGAGTATTATCCCGGTTCTTCTACCTGACGCTCTTCTCCCTTAACTTATTCTAAATTGGGTTTATCACTTGGGAATGGCAACGCTCTCAACTCTTGGGTTTTACTCAAGTCCTAAGACTTCACTTAAAACCTATTCGGCTCTGATACCAACTGTGACGACCCGATTCGCTTAAACCGGCGCGGAAGAAACCGACGAGTCGAATAGTTAGTTCTAACACACTCACATGCTTAAAAATTAAAACAAAACTTCAAATTAATATATACTAAATCCAAAAGTACAATTCCCACAAGATTGTACAAAACTAAACCCAAATATTATTACTACTAAAAACAGTATTAACTCCAAAACAATATCAGAGTTAGAAAATACGAAATACAACTACGATAGTCCAAACTAGAGTCGTAACACATCCTAAACAAGTACAAATAGCTTCGGCACTCGTCCAACCCAAAGTTAAGCTAGAACCTCATCATTAGAGTTACCTGAAAATAAACAACAGTCCACCGTCAGTGGCGAGTAACATAACTGCCCCAACCTAACGGGGATACACATGATCATAGCATAAATCAAACAATCAAATCAAACACTCAATCATACCATCATGTGACATACATAACATAACCATAACGATAATGACACCATACCAATGGACAACAATATTAACTTGACTAACTTCAGTTATTATCTTAACATTACTTAATCTTTTGCGCAATCATTTACATATTAGACCGGACTATGCACGTACGAACGTATCTTACGCGAACGAACTTTCTACTATGCCAGGATTGAAAATCTTACTCCCAACCCCATAAAACCCATCTTACGGGAAATCTGTATCAAGAGACGACATAATAGGATCTCCAACTTCCCAATACTGCGGATAGGATAGGGGCAACGTCTTAACCCAATTCTTAGTATCTTATTCTAAGATTAGGCGTCTAATAGTAAAATCAAGCTAATCTTTAATCTTTTATTTACATTCTTAGTTAATCTTAAGTTGCATCTTACGCCTTGACTTAAGACTAACATGTAAACCACCAATCTTTGAACCTCATAAATCATTCTTTATACTTTCTTTATCTTTTCTTTGAACCTCTTTCAACTTTCTTTAATCTTAACTAACTTTCTTTCATCAAGACTCGACCAAGAACTCATCATGACTCATAAAGAACTCAACAAGATTCATGAAGAACTCAACAAGATTCATAAAGAAATCATAAAGAACTCATCCTCATAATCATCAAAATCACGCAAGTCATCAAAAAAGTTCAACATCAATTTCATCAACTTATATGCATCAAAACTTCATGAAACTTGAACATGATCATTAACAAACATGAACTTATCATAAGTAATCATAATGTACATAGAATCATGGCAAGATCATCATAAAACAACCACCCAAAATCAACCCAAGTTCACGCATAAACAAAAGGTCATATTCATCAATTTCGATCTAATCTAATCATCTAATCTACCCTATGAATCATAGTACACCAACTAGGATTAGGATAGCATGTGAACTTATTGAAGTTTAATAAATTATTACACAAAACTTGCTGCCCGGAACCCAAACCACACGGCCAAGCAGCACGGTACACACGGCCTCACCAAGAGCACACACGGCTTCAACCACGACGGACCACCGTCTTCACACGGCCCTATTGCACGGTTCACCACACGAACCACCAATTGTGCACCAACTTTCAATCACAAACACCCACTCGAATAACCCTCACGAACCAAACCCAAAAACCAAACCCGAACTAATGATCTTGATTGAAGCGATTGGGTTTTAGTTTGTGTTTTAATCCTTAAAGATCAATGGAAGTTGAATCTTTAAGTTTGGGTTTGAATTGATGGATGAACAAATGATGGTGTTTTAGAGCCAAAAATGGCATGAGGATCAAATGGGCAAGGAGAGAAAGTGTTTGGCTTGAATGTGGAAAAAGATGATCAGATGAGCAAAATGGTGTTTAAGCCTTACTAACAACTTCCATTTATAGAAGTTAGTTAGGTGTGAAAATAAGGCAAGTGGCAAAACAAGCCACAAAAGAAGAGAGGGGTCGGTTATGGGCTAAAGGAAATGGGCCAAATTGATCACTTGGGCCATTTGCACTAATTCATGTCTAATCATGATTAAACCCGTACTAGGCCCAAAACTAAATTAATTAATTACAAAATTAAACAATAAAATTCTAATTAATTAAATAATAATAAAATAAATAATAAACAATAAATCATCAATAAAATAAATCAAATCAATCAAATAATCAATAAATAATAGTCCAAATAAATTCGGATTATGCATAAAATCACATAAATACAAATAAATCGACGACAGAAATACCGATAAATCTGGGTCATTAAAACCATATGGGGCTGATTGCTACTGGCTTTCAGTACTTCTTCGGCGTCCGTGGACCGTATAAACGCACGGTGGCGACTCATACTAGCCCGTATTCACATACGGCGATAACGAGCATTCAAAACGACTCGCGGGACGTAGGCGGCCGGGTAAAAACGACCCCTATAGTTTCTGTAGACACCTAAATGTGTATCCCCAATGTAAAGACTAATGATGAACGTACCATATTGACATAAAGTACAACTAAGGGAAATTGACGATGAAAACACACAATATACATCTACCAATTGTCTAAACCATGTTTGAATTGCCTTGGAAGCGTGTATTAGGATTCACGATGATTACGAGATTTACTCATAATTTTTCTTCATTTTTAGGAATTTTTTAATATTTTTCCATGCATTTTTCAATATTTTATATTCATAAAATAATAAAAAATGTCATTTTTCATCACAAAATATTTTTAAAAAATCATAAAAATAATTTAATAATTTATTCATATTTTTCTATATTTTTTATCATATTTTTAGAGCTTTTTATAGATTTTTTTAGGATTTTTGCATGCTTAGGGGCATTTTCATCATATTCGAATGTTGAAAGTTGTTCCCCAAAGCATATTAGTGTTTTTCATACTTTTCATAATTTTTAATATTTTTTCTGTAATTTTTTGGAGCTTTTGGAGGAATTTAGAACATTCCGGAATGTTCTGGGCATTTCGGCACATTCCGACACATTCTAGAACATTCCGGGACATCCCGGAACATCCTGGGACATCCCAGAATATTATGGAATATAAAAATATTACAGAATAATTCCGTAATCAAATAAAATCGGATCGTAATCCTGAAAATCACGCGCAAAATCAAGCAAAAAAATCAACCCGGATCTAACCAGGACCTGCGCCTAAACGCAAGTCACCAATACTGACCTGCGTCTAGACGCAGGTCATGTTACTGGACCTGCGCCTAGGCGCAGGTCTGGTGCCATTCCGGGTCGATCGTTGCTGCTTCTGGCCTATAAATACACGTCCTTCCAAGCTTTTCAAGATACGCCAACACTACCGAGCCTTCTTCTGCATTACATACTTCAACCCTAAACATTCACATCTCATCAAACACTCCCCAAAACATCATCAAACACACTACAAATCATCAACTCAGTCAACTTCAAAACAAACACTTGCATTCATCGTTGTTGGTTTTCCTTGGTTGAGTCTGATCAAAGGCATTATAAGGTACAATTCTTGAAGTCTCTACTTCAACTCCATTCATTCTAAATTTATTTATATATTGATAAATCAATTAAAATGATGATTTATGATAATGGTTAATCCGGATTATATATATATGTGCGAATTAATGCTTTAATCAATCCTATAACAATGTTGCCATGATTTCTTTAATCGTCTTCAATCTAATGAACTTTAATGTTTTGATTTTGCAATTTATATACGTAATGATTATCAATTCATCAACGTATCTTGCATAATCAAATATCAATGTCGACTCTCACATAACTCTTCAGGTCTCATTTCGCAATTTGAATAATAGTGGTTTAATGATAATAATTGTTGAATCTGTTTCTTTCATATGCGATTTATATCACAAAGTTTTGGTTTATTGGAATTAGTGTCATGAAACGATCGCTACATTTTCTTTTCCAACAATGTTTTTATCAATATTTTAATAATTACGTTTAATGCGATAAAAAAAATAAAATTGAATTTGTCAATTAAATCGCATATTACAAAATAATTGCTATGGTATTGAAATTCTGAAGTAATTAAATGTTACACAAATAAATTGTTCATGAGAGTCATACATTAAAATCGGTTTTAATTGAATAATAAAGATGACGATTAAAGTTATTAATCCTAATAGGGTGGTCAATTGATTAAAGTGTTAAATCGCATAAGAATATTTTTGTCAATATCATCATTTTAATTATGTTATTCTTGAATCTGTATATATTTATTTTTATTTATTTAATTTTTTGTATTTTTTTGTATTTCTTTTATTATACGTTTTGTTCATTTTTTATTTGATTTAATACGGCTTAATTCAAAGTGGTCACAATAATAGTGCTAACATGTAATAATTAAACCCACATAGTAATATGCGCTCTTTAAGGTATAATATGGGATATTTGAGAATTCGGGAATAATAATTATTTGACCACAAAAAGAGACCTAGTTGAGACCGCTTACAGGCGGGCGGGCCCAATGCACGATTGGCCCGTAACCTGTTCCCGGACCCATACTCTGGTGCACGACCATATGGGGCTAATTGCTCCTGGCTTTCAGTACTTCTTCGGCATCCGTGGACCATATAAACGCACTGTGGCGAGTCCTACTAGCTCATATTCACATACGGCGATAACGAGCATTCAAAAAGACTCGCGGGACATAGACGATCGGGTAAAAACGACCCTTACAGTTTCTGTAGACACTTAAATGTGTCTCCCCAATCTAGAGACTAATAATGAACGTACCATATTGACATAAGGTACAACTAAGGGAAATTGACGATGAAAACACACAATATACGTCTACCAATTGTCTGAACCTTGTTTGAATTTCCTTGGAAGCGTGTATTAGGATTCACGATGATTACGAGATTTATTCATAATTTTTCTTCATTTTTAGGAATTTTTTAATATTTCTCCATAAATTTTTCAATATTTTATATTCATAAAATAATAAAAAATGTCATTTTGCAAGAAAAAATATTTTAAAAAATCATAAAAATAATTTTATAATTTATTCATATTTTTCTATATTTTTATCATATTTTTAGAGCTTTTTATAGATTTTTTTTAGGTTTTTTGCATGCTTAGGGGCATTTTCGTCATTTTCGAATGTTGAAAGTTGTTCCCCAAAGCATATTAGTGTTTTTCATACTTTTGATAATTTTTAGTATTTTTTCTGTAATTTTTTGGAGCTTCTGGAGGAATCTAGTACATTCCGGAACGTTCTGGACAATTCGGCACATTCCGACACATTCTAGAACATTCCGGGACATCCCAGAACATCATGGGACATCCCAGAATATAAAAATATTACGGAATATTTCCGTAATCAAATAAAATCGGATCATAATCATGAAAATCAAGAGCAAAATCAAGAAAAAAAATCAACCCGGATCTGAGCAGGACCTGCGCCTAAACGCAGGTCCATATTACAGGACCTGCGCCTAGACGCAGGTCACCAATACCGACCTGCGCCTAGGTACCGGTCTAGTGCCATTCCGGGTCGAGTGTTTCTGCTTCTGGCCTATAAATACACGTCCTTCCAATCTTTTCAAGATACGCCAACACCACCGAGCCTTCTTCTACATTACATACTTCAACCCTAAACATTCACATCTCATCAAACACTCCCCAAAACATCATCAAACACACTACAAATCATCGGTTGAAGACCGAGGGGGTCATGTGTATCGGTTTATCTGTGATAAACTGAGCGGGTCTATCGGTTCATCGATGATGAACTGAGCGGGACAAGTCTTTTTGTTTGTTGGTCATGTTATTGGTTGTAGACCGAGCGAAGTCTTGTTATGGTAAATTGATCTTAAGATGTCGTGTCTTTTGAGTTATGATATGGATGATGATTGATTATGATTACGTTGTTTCCGCTGCGTAACTTTATGCTTGTATTGCATGTTGTATCGTATTGTTCCTGTGTCTTCTAACCCTTCATTTTATGTAATGTGGGCCTACTTCTAAGTAGGACAGTCTAGTTACTCGCCACTGATGGTGGACCCCCCAATTCTATTTTGCATGTAAGCAAGATAGAGGCTAGAGTCGGAATGAGTTAGTCGAGTGTCTAGCCCCCTATTTTCCTTTCCTATTTTTGCAGCTAGTTTTATTTCTGTCTTTAGGACTAGATTTTTTATTAGTTTAATCTTTTGTATTTGCGATTTCATAATTAATAATTATTATTATTTCCACGAGTTTTAGTTATATTTTTGCTTTATAAATCGATTGGTAACTGGCTGTTTACGACGTTATCACCGTTAAGGTCGTTGCTAAAATGCGGGGTGTTACATCTTAACTCAATCAAACAACGTAGTGGAACATGCATAATATAACCAAACTGACTCAATAGCTAGGTCACTTCAAGACTCTAGATACCATAGACTGCGATAACTCATCGTTCATTACTCAATTACTTATCTTTCATCAATTCAACTTTATGAATTCCATTTACATATCAACGTCCCAATGGTCCGACATTCACGCACATTGATGTACTCCATCATTCTGACATTCACGCACAACAGATGTACTCCATCATTCCATTGGTCCTTTTATTATCTTTCATAGGTTCAACATTCATATACAACAATTGTACTCCATCGCCCCAATGTTCCGACATTCACGCACAACTATTGTAACGCCCCAGATTTTGGGCTATTTTTCATGTTATTAGCTTGTCGTTATTTTTGTTGCAGTGCATGGTCTAAATTTATTTTAGAATATTTTTAATGCTTGAGTGTAACCATTTTATTTAATGGTTTATTATTTCTTAATTTTATTTTATTTTAATTAATTAGAATTTTATTATTTAATTTTCTAATTAATTAATCAGTTTGGGCCAAGTGCGAAATTATTCATGATTAGTCATGAATTAGTGTAAATGGCCCAATTGAACCTTGAGCCCATTTGAGCCTAAGCCCAACCGGCCCTCTCTCTCTTTAGTGGCTTATTTTGCCACTTGCTTCATGTTCACACCTTAACTAACCTCTATAAATAGAGGAGTTAGTAAGGCCTTAAGACCATTTGCTTATTTTCCATCCTTTGCTCATCAATTCAAGAGGCAAACTCTCCCTCCATTTTCTCCCTATGTCACACGCCTACTTTGGCTTTGTAAACCCAAACCTTGTTCATCATCTTTTCTAAACCTAAACTCAAAGATTCATCATCTTTTGATCTTTGAGTATCCAAACACAAGTTATCCTTCATTGCCGTTGATCAAAGATCGGGTGTTCGGGTTTGGTTGGGGTTTGGCACGTGGTCCGAGTGAAGGACGCGTGTGCAGTGGGCAGTGGTGGGTGTGGTCTGGCCGGGCAGCAGCAGCCTCGTGTGGTGGTGCTCGTGGTTGGTGGGCAGCCGTGCGTGAAGAAGTGCCAAGGGGCAGCAGTGCACGGTGGTCAGTGGTGGTCCGTATTATGCCGTGTTGCTTGGGACGTGTGGATACGAATCCGGGCAGCAGGTTTTGGACGTTATTTTCGTGTTTATTCTTGACTAGGTAACATACTTTCTCAACTTGATTGGCATACTATGTTTCATAGTATAGATTAGATGACTAGAATTGATTTTAATGAAGTTTTGATCATGTTCTTGAATATGGATGTAATCTGATTTTGTGTTGTTTAAACGATGATTTGATGATTGAATATGATTATTTTATGATTGAATATGTTGGATTTAAGATCATGATGATTATTTTAAAGTTTGATGAATTTTGGATAATAGTAAAAGTTGGTAATTCATGATTAATGTTGAGTTATGCGTGTGAATTGGATGAGTTGGATGAGTTCTTGGTTGAAGTTCTTGAATTCTTGATTGAGTTCTTGATTGAAGTTCTTGAATCTTGGATGAGTTCTTTATGGTTTCTTGATGAGTTCTTTAAGTTCTTGTTGAGTTCTTGATGAGTCTTGATAAGTTCTTGGTTGAGTCTTGGAAGTTAAAGAAAGTAGTAATGGATTAAAGAAAGTTAAAGATTATGTTAAAGATAGTTAAAGAATGGTCTAAAGAAAGTGGTTAAGTGTTGGTTAGACTCAAGATTAAGGCGTAAAGGCAAATCTTGAGAATAACTTCGTGTTTTTAATTGATTATTTTTTAGAATCAAGGCGCAAAGGCAATTCTTGAAATTAATTAAGTTATGATATGAGATGTTTGGTTTGCATGTTATTTTCTTAAGTCAAGGCGTAAGATGCAACTTAAGAAGTAACTAAGAATGTAAACTTCGGATTTAAGATGTTAAAGATTTAAAGATTAATTAAAGATTTAGCTTGATTTCGTAGCTAGACGCCTAAAACTTAGAGTAAGATTCTATGTTTTTGGGTTAAGACGTTGCCCCTATTCCATCCGCGGTATTGGGATAGTTGGAGTCTTACTATGTTGTCTTCGGATGTGGATTTCCAGTAAGATTGGTTTCATGGGACTTGGGAGTAAGATTCTCATTTCCTAACATAGTAGAAAGTTCGAATGCGTAAGATGCGTTCGTACGAGCGTAGTCTGGTCTAGTATATGAATGATTGCGCCAAAGATAAGTTGGATAAGATATTTGAGTCGAGTTTGGTTATTGGATGATTTTCGCGTGTTTTGATATTTGATTTGTGCTATGTTCATGTGTATTCCCATTATGGTGAGTCAGTTATGTTACTCGCCACTGATGGTGGACTGTTGTTTATTTTCCAGGTAATTCTGATGACGAGGCTCTTGCTTAGTTTTGGGTTGGGCGAGCGTCGATATTTTAATATGATTGTATTTTCATTATTTGTTGATTTTGGATAGTATTAGACTATAGTATGGACTTGTATACATTTGTTTGAACTCTGACATGTGTTTGGAGTTTATAGTATATTAGACTTGTAGTTTGACTTTTGGTTTAGTATTGTACAAACTTGTGGGTATTTGTACTTTTGGAATCATAATAATAATATTTGAGGTATTAGTTGTTAATTCTCAAGTATTTGAGTTGTTAGTTATGACTATTCGACTCGTCGGTTTCTTCCGCGCCGATTTAAGCGAGTCGGGTCGTCACAACTATGGTACTCCATCATTACGACATTCACGCACCACAGATGTACTCCATCATTCCATTGGTTTGACATCCACACACAACAATTGTACTCCATTGTTCCATCATCATTATTATTAACTTATCTTAACCAATTTGTTTACTTTGACTTTAGGTAAACTCAATTTACATCTAATCAACTCTAGGTCAAACATTCATCTTAACTTTGACTACTAGACAAGACAACTCTTTAGACATCGTTAATACTCAACAATCCAACTATTACAATTATTCGAAAAACTCAACAAAACAACATATCATTCTACAATACATAATTTTCATATAAGGTTTAATTATCTAATAATTAAATAAAAATCAACTCACTATTCACGGCATTTGTAAGAATAATAATAAATGAATAATAATTAATTTAAATAATGAAATTAATTAACTAAAATCGATTTAAATTTATAAAACCTGAATTGTAATTTACAAGTATTAATTCGAACCAAAATTTACATTAAACTCGGTTATTTCTAAAAATTAGTTTAATTATAATTAAAACTCAAAATTTAATATAATTAAAAAAAAGATCAAGAATTAAATTAGACTAACTTAATTAAAAATTCATACTTTAATTATTGATCAGAAATTTCGAACCAACTCTTCACCAAAATAACACTACTCGAATTCTTTTAAAGTTTCCAAGATCAAAATCATATTAATTCAAGATTTCAAGATCAAAACGTGATAATTCAAGAAATTAATTAGATGGTAAAATACTTAATGAAAATTATCAAGAATCATGTTTTTAACAAGATTATAACCGAAAGATTAATTCTTGAACAACCATATATTTCGATTATTTTAAGCAAATAAGAGGCACAATTCGGTTCTCATAAAAACATGCAAAATCTTATATCATTCAATAGAAATCATGGCAAGAATCATATTTAATGCATAGAATCATGTCAAAACAATAATTAAAACTATCAAAATCATCAAGAACAATTCGGCCATTACTCGACATTTATGAGTATATAATTTCATCAATTTGCAAAAATAATTCTAAACAATCCTATATATGTTCTAAACAATTATAGTTTAATTTTATTCTAAAACTAGATAAAACACCTAATTACCTCAAGTTGAAGAACAAGATTCGATAGCTTTGGTAGGGTTGGTCGTGTGTTGAGTTCGAACAAGGTTGGGCTTGTTTCCTTTGTTTCTTGCTTCAATCTTTTAGGTGAATGAATTGTTGAAGTCTTGAAAAGTTGATTCACAATTGTTGTAGAATGGAGAGAAAGAATTATTTTTGGTGGTGTTTGATTACGTGAGCGGTGAAGTAGTAAAGGAGGGGGGTTTTATCGTCTTTTCCAAGTTGTTGGGTGATTACAAAATTTCAAGAGACAATAAGAGGGAATAAAAGTAGAGTTATTAATCTAGATTCACCTAGGATTAGTTAATGAAAACAATTAATAATTAAAGGGAAAAATACAAGGGTGTTGTGTGGGCTCTTTGGCAAAGGGGTTTTGGGCTCTGGGCCTTAAATTGGCAAAGTGAGGTAAAAAGCATGGGCTCGGTTTTTAATTTGGGCTTGCCTGATTCGAATTTTTCTTCACTAAACTAAGTAATTAAATAATAAATAAAAATTGAAAATAGCCCAAAATTTTGGGTTATCACAGTCACCCCTCCTTAAGAAATTTTCGTCCTCGAAATTTTTAAAAATGAAGCACAATTATGCAAACAATAAGAACAAAAAGGAAAACATAAATGAAAGAGAACAGCGCATACCTTGATTGAACAGCTCGGGGTACTTCTCGCGCATGGAAGACTCGGTCTCCCAAGTAGCATCTTCATACTGCTAGCTTCTCTAGAGTACTTTGATTAGCGGCACAACCTTCCGGCTTAGCATCCGTTCTTGTCGGTCCAGTAGCTATTGACTCTACTGGAATGATATATGTTGGATCGCTCACATACTTCCTTAGTTGCGAGATGTGGAATACATCATGCACCTTTGACAACTTAGGTGGCAAAGCTAGGCGATAGGCCACTTCACCTTCTCTTTCTAGTATCTCGTACAGGCCCACATACTTAGATCGAAGCTTCCCTTTCTGCCCGAAACAAGTTACTCCTTTCATTGGGGATACCTTCAATAACACCTTATCGCCTTCTTCAAATTCCAAGGCCTTCCTTCGCCGGTCTACATAAGACTTCTGCCTGCTCTGCGCTGCTTGTAGCTTTGCACGAATCAACTTGATATGCTCTACAATGTCTTTGATATGATCTGGCCCAATAACTAAAGCGTCACTGATGTCGCTCCAATAGGTAGGACTGCGATACTTGAGCCCGTACAAAGCCTCATAGGGTGCCATCTAAATGCTGGAGTGGTAACTATTGTTATATGAAAATTCCACAAGGCTTAGCGATTTGATCCATGGTTTTAGAAACTATAATACGCAAGCTCTGAGCATGTCTTCATAAGTCTAGATGGTCCACTCAGTCTGGCCATCAGTAGCTGCATGGAATGATGTACTTAAGTTCAATTTGGTGCCAAAATCTTCTTGAAGAGAAGCGCGATAAGAACCGTGAATCACGATCCGATACAATATCCTTAGGCACGCCATGGTGTCGAATTATCTCCTGGTTATAAGCTTCTGCCATCTTCTCCATGGTCCATGTGGTATTTATATGAATGAATCTTGCCATTTTTGTTAGTATATCCATGATCACCCATACTGAATTCAATCCACTAGTAGTAGGGGGAAAACTTACTAAAAAATCCATCGAAATAGAATCAAACTTCCACTTTGGTATTGGCAATGGTTGTAGTAGACCTCCGGGCCTTTGATGCTCAATCTTGACATTTTGACAAATAAGACATCGAGCTACGAACTCTGCAATTTCCCACTTCATCCCGGGCCACCAAAAATGTTCATTCAAATCCTTGTATAGTTTTCCGCCCCCAGGGTGCACTGAGTACGGAGTGTTGTGAGCTTCTTGCATGATTTTGTTCCTTAGAACTTTATTGTTGGGTAAGACCGCCTGTTCCGGTTTTGATTAGACATTAGCTTAGTCATAGAAAAAGGTAGTAATAATTCTGAATTGTACTTTTATATTTGTTCCGGAGTTTTAAACTTTCATCTGTCCCTATAACAAATTCCTCCGCTTGCCCTTGGAGCTTGGCTTCACGGATTTATCAAGTTGTGGGTCCTGCTTCTGCTTTTTCTCAAAGCTCCTGATATAGGTTGGGCTCCACACTCATGGCGTTGAGGAATACCCGAGTGTGTCTTGGTGTGACTACTTCTACTTTCAAGCGCCTAAGATCTGCGCAGATTCCCCTTGGAAGTACTAATGTACAGTTTAGAGAATGCTTTTCCTTGTGGCTTAGGGCATCCGCCACACGGTTAGCCTTTCCTTCACAATAATCCAAGGATAGGTCGTAGTCTTTGATCAGTTCTAGCCACCTTCGTTGCTTTATGTTGAGTTCCTTCTGGGTGAAAATGTACTTGAGACTCTTGTGGTCGGTGAACATTTTACATGTCGCCCCATACAAATAATGTCGCCAAATCTTGATAGTGAACACTATAGTTGCCAACTCGAGGTCATGAGTACGATAGTTCTTCTCATGTATCTTGAGCTGCCTTGAAGCATATGCGATCACCCTCCCTTCTTGCATCAATACACAGCCCAGTCCGTTCTTGGATGCATCATTGTAGACTTCATACCCTATGCCTTCATTAGGCAAAGTTAAGACTAGTGCTTCAACGAGGCTTTGCTTCAAAGTCTGGAACGCCTTTTCGCACGGCTCGGACCAGATGAACTTGATTTGTTTTTGTAGCAACTTTTTCATAGGTTGAGCTACCTTTGAGAGGTCCTTCACGAACCTCCGATAGTACCCTGCCATAGACAATCATGGTTGGAATCTTTGTAATAACCCGAAAATCTGGGCCAGAAAATTTCATGGTTAATTTATATGTATTCTAAATTCTAAATCCAAAAGGCCCAGTTAATTGGACTTTATTATCTTAATTTCTCCCTTGTCTCAAAATTGAGCCCAATGACCCAATATTATTCCCCCTTGGTCGGCCCTCCCCTTTGTTTGGACAAGGATTATTTTCTTTTTATTATTATTATTATTATTATTTAGATAATTCTATATCTAAATATCTAATTTTT
Source organism: Salicornia ramosissima (assembly GCA_951394345.1). Taxonomy (NCBI): domain Eukaryota; kingdom Viridiplantae; phylum Streptophyta; class Magnoliopsida; order Caryophyllales; family Amaranthaceae; genus Salicornia; species Salicornia ramosissima. The sequence continues at coordinate 32,537,937 of OX596236.1, read as the reverse complement.
ATTATGATTATCCTAATTAACCTAAAAATCCTATTTTTCCTAACAACCTAGCAAACCTTCCTAAAATCAATCAATCCCTCCTATTACTATTCAAAATACACGGCCCCCCTTTCTTTCATTTGATTAATTAATTCTTTTGTTCTTTATAATTATATATATAGAGAACAATACTCATAACCTTGTATCCTAACTTCCAAACTCTAAACTCTCAACTAAACTCTAAAAAGTGCGCTAGTGTGCCATGTGTGTGTGTGTCGAACCAAGCAAAGAATTTTTCTTTGTTTTCCTCTCTTCCAATCTCTAAGGTAACTAGACTAACCCTCTTATGTATGGATAATTAATCATATAGTTAATTAGAATCAAACTAGGAATTGATAGAATTAGTATCATGTTTAGCCTAGGATTTTCGAACCATATGATAATTATTGTTCATATTATTCTTGTTATAATTGTATGAACTTTTATGAATCTTTGTTATTTTAGTTAGTTCTATGCGTAACCTAGCACCTTAATTTATATGTTTTAATTATAATAATGGCATGATAAATCTTGAATGAATTCTTGAACCATGCGTGTATATGTCGAGTATGTTGCCTAATTTTCATGTTGATTTTATGATGATTTCTTGATTTAAAAGCATGTATATGATGTATTTAGTTGATTAATAAAAGTCTTGAATTAAATTTACAATTTTGTTCTTGTTCTTTAAAAATGTCGAGTGGTCCAAGATAGTGTCAAGAATTAAAGTTTCAATTTTTCTGGTCCAATTATATTTCTGTGCTTGATTTAAGTAATTAATTAATAGTTTAAAGATAATTCAATAATATGATAATATGAATTTATGAATTTATGAGTTCTTGAAATTAATCATGATCTTTCTTTTTACCTATGATAGTCGAGTATTTTAAGTGCCAAAAGGAACAATTTTTTATCCATGTTGAATTATAATTATATGATAAATTGATATTTTATGATTTTAGATTTAAATTAATATAGTTTTAATTAAGTTATGATAATTATGTGTAGAATTTAAAGTATGAATTTTTGTCTCCAATTATTGAAGAAGGCCGAGTGTGATTATGATAAAAAGGAGCGAATTTTGATCTTGTTTTGATTAATTAATTTATAGATTGATAATTCAATGATTTTTCTATGATTTTATTATTTATTTAATAAGTTTAAATGATTTATTTATTATAATTGTGACTAATATTTTAAAGTGTCAATTTTTGTTATTTTTATCTATGATGGCCGAATGGTGTAGGGATGGAAAGAGGGTATTTTTTTCATGTTTTATGCAATATTATTTGACAATTGTTAGTTTTTATATTAATTTGATGATTTAATTGATTTATTGAATTGTCTATATAATTATTAAAAGGAATTGATTTAATTATTTATTCTATTTATGTGAATGTCGAGTGACTCAAATAGGAATTATGACTAATTTAATTTAATTTTTGCTTATAATAATTTTAGTTTATGATTTAAGGATTTAGTATAATTAAAGGATTTAAAAGGAAATTAGAAGTTAAGCTGAATTACTAAGAATTAAGATTGACTTTGATAAGAACAAGAATAAGAATATGATGATAAGTTGTTTATTTGTCTCACGATGGCCATGTCGATAAGATAACATAAGATAAGTATAAAAAGTGGACGCCTGTTTGGTGATAGTGGGTCACCAGATTAGGTTAAGTCGAAGCCATTGCCCTACTGCGGTCTCTGGGCAATTTTTGATTCTAAGATGTGTAGTCGTCTAAGTAGTAGTACACGGGCTGCTATTTAGGAGTTATGGCCATAGCTTAGGCTTAGCTATTGCAAAGGAGAGCTACGGGTAGGATAAATGGGTTCTTCCCGGCTCATTTTAGGAAAGTTGGGATGTACACGGGCATCCTTACAAGCTATAATGACTGGTCTATGGATTAAGAAAGATGATTAAAAGATGGGTTTTGGGTAATAATATGAAAAGATAAGAATTCATCGGGTTGGTATGATTATTTATGTATGGATTAAGTTATTTTTATGCATGATGTGTTAAGTCTTCCGCTGCGTATGTCTGATACGTTATGTATTATTTGATGATTATTCATGTATAACATGTATGTTTTGATGATTCTATGCTATTATATGATTTGTGGTTCCACATTTAAGTGGGACAGCCTAGTTACTCGCCACTGACGGTGGACACCTCCATTTCAGGTAATGATGCAGAAGAATAAGTGGGCTTGCGTGTGGATCAGGTTGAGTGTTTTTGCAAGATTTATAGAAGAAACCTGGATTCTACTTTACTTTTTAGTTTACTTCTTTCTAGATTTCACCCAGCTTGTTGGGAATAAACCCTTTAAGTTGTAGTTTGTTGAATAATATGGATTTATGAACAGTTTTATCCTTTCATTAGTTAATTAATCAATACAGAGATTCCTCAATTTAAGTCTAAGAGTTTGAATTTAATATTGTTTTTAGTATGTTTTGTTTGATAATGATCCATTTGTCGATTTCCTTCGTAAATCGACAGCTTATAAAAGTCGGGTCGTTATAGTCTCGTTTTAGTTAGGTAAATAAATTTTAGCATCTTTAGCTAAGGTAATTATTTTACCAGCCAAACCGAGGAAACTTCTGATATTAGCCACACTAATCGGGCTACTCTATTCCACAATGGCTTTAACCTTCGCTGGATCCACCTTGACACCGTCCTTGCTTATGAAGTGTCCTAAGAATGCCACTTCCCAGAGCCAAAATTCGCATTTTGACAACTTTGCGAAGCACTCGTGAACTCGTAATACTTCCATTACCATTCGTAAGTGCTTCTCGTTGTAAAGTGTTTTTCGTTGTCCTGTTCATCTTTAGAGTATATCAATATATCATCGATGAACACTACTACACAAACATCTAACAACTGATGAAAGGTACGATTCGTTTGATCCATAAACACCGCCGGAGCATTGGTTAAACCAAACGGCATAACTTCAAACTCATAGTGCCCGTATCTCATACGGAATGTTGTCTTCAGAATGTCCTCTGCCTTCACTGGAATCTGGTGATATCTTGATCGGAGATCGATCTATGAGAATATACCCGCACCCTTTATGTGATCAAAGAGATCGTCAATCCTCGGTAGAGGATACTTGTTCTTAATGGTCACTTTTTTGAGTTCCCGCTAGTCGATGCACAACCGCATGCTTTCGTCCTTCTTCTTGACAAATAGCACTAGAGCACCCCACTGGGAGACACTAGCTAGGTCTTATGAAACCCTTGTCAATCAGATCCTGCAGCTGATTTTTTAGCTCTTTGAGCTCTGTCGGCGCCATTCTATATGGTGCCTTTGATATCGGTGCCGTTCCCGGAACAAAATCAATGTTGAATTCTACTTCCCTTTCCAGAGGTATTTCCGGTTATTTCTCAGGAAACTTGTCTGCATAGGCTTTGACCACTGGAATTGCTTCAAGTTGTTCTTTCTTTTAAATGTCTTTCACTTGAGATAGGTATAATGCTTCACCTTTTTCATGCAACTTCCGCATCTTCATAGCTGATACAAACATCACGCGTTTCTTGCTTATGGTGCCGGAGTAGATTAATCGCTTCCCTTTAGGACCACACAACACAATCGCTTGATCTCGGCATCGGATTGCCGCTTGGTACTTGGATAGCCAATCCATTCCAAGAATTACATCGAATTCCATCATGGGAAATTCCTTTAAGTCTGTCGTTAATTGCTCACCAGCTATGACTATACGAACATCCTTAAATTCCCGGTTACAAGCAAAATCCTCTCCCGAAGGTAGAGTTACAATTGATTTCATAAGAGACTCTCCCGGTAAATTAGTTTTACACACAAAGGACTTAGCAACAAAAGAAACGGTAGTACCAGTATCAAACAATACTAAAGCAGACACATTAAAGACTAGAAATGTACCCGTGACCACATCGGGTTGCACATCCGCCTCTTCTTGATTCATGCAGAATATCTGATTCTTCACTAGCGCCTTGTTCTCGGTTGAAGCTTGTTGCCCACTCGGATAGCCCCACACTTTGTGGCGTTCCTTTCCGCATTTTTAGCACACAACTGCCTTCCCATCACAGTTTCCCGGGGTGACGTTCTTTCTTGCACCTTCTGCAGATTCTCGGTTCTTGTTGGTAGGCCGACTGGTTGAATTTTTGTTGCGGTCTTTGGGAGGGCTCATACATACAAGGAACTCGACCCTGCACTGTTAAGGAACTCAAATTGCATTACTCAGCGGAACTCACAAGAATACATGTTTTCTTGAAAGGTAAATGTAATTCAGAGACAAATGCTTATAAGGTCAGTATTTTATCTTTCATATATTATTTATATATTTGCATTGAATTTATCATACTCCATGTATTATTTCTATAAACTTTTTTTTTTCAAATCAATTTTGGATGTCATCAAATATGATTTTTTTATGTTTGAATATCGAACATATTATTTTCAAAATGATTTGAATTTTTTAATTAAAAAATAAAACAGTTTACAAGATATTTTTACAAGGAAAATTATTTTAGAAAAATACTTTTTATAAACTTGGAACTCAAATTTCCAACAGCTTGGAACTTAATTTTTTTTGACAATATAATGAATGTTTATTACAATTCTTGCTAAAGAATAAGTTGTTCATGCCTTGTGAGAATCTTGAATAATATTTTTGTAAATATATGTTGTTCCTTACTAGTAGCATTTATTTTGTGCGTCGAAATTGGTTGAAAAATAAAAATTCGTTAATGTTACTAACATGAAAGGACCCGAAATTTTGGGTACCAATGTCCAAGGATAGAGGAGTTTTTTTTTTCAGGGTTTGAATCATGATTGAAATATATTTATTTAAAAGACAATATTAGAATCATGCAAGAAAAGAGAATAAATGAATCTGGAATACCCGTTGGAACAAGGTTAAGGAACTCAGTAGATTCAGAAGGAACTTGATAGGCTGAGATGCATAAAACATTACAAGTTCCACGTACAGGTAAGTTCCTATGAGTCAGAATGAAAACCAACGTATTATATCATATACTAAAGGCATGACAGAGTTCCTACTGAAAAGCAATAATAACATTAGGAACAAGTTCCAACAGAAAATGAAGCTCTAAAAATCTAAAGGAACTCGGACAAATTCCACAAAGTATGAAAGGAACTAGCAGTACCCAGTGAGGGGGAATATCTCGAAATATCTCAACAACGAGTGTTCTAAACATGTTGAAAGTCAAGTAAAATTAATCTCACTAAAGGGCGATGGTGGAGGAACTTTAACGTTTTACAGCAACACAAAAGAATAAATCATTCCATGCAAGGTTGGTAAGTTAGATTCTATTCACCATATATTTTGTCGAGTGATTCAAGCACATTTTGTTTTTAAATATTTTCAATTTTGAATTTTAACCTTAGACCTAGCTCTACACAAGTTTTATGTTCTTACATGTACAAGTTATTGATCAAAAGCTTTCAAAGTTAAAATTTGATGATAATGTGCTTCACAAACAGTGAACATATTTTTAGTATAATGTTTGTACCCAACAAACAGGTTGGAATAATTGTAAAGTTGCAAGTTCCTATGGGCCAACTTCCCAAGGAATCAGCAATGCTTTAATTTTAATGAAAATATGTCACTGATGAAAGGCAACAAAATAAGTTACAATATCTGATGGTGAGGAACTTGAGGATGATGATCAACTTCCAATACATGAAGCAAAATTTAAACTCAATCAATATCCACAACCAAGTTCCTGCTAAGTTATCATAGTTGAGGAAGTTCATATTTCTTACATTTGGGTCTCAACTAAAGAAATTTTCTGCATTCCTTGCACACACACACACACACACACATACACACACACACACACACACATATATATATATATGTTTATTATTGTGATTAATAAGTTTTATGCAGAAGGAACTCAATAAGATCGAATGGAACAAGGTGTGAAACCTTAAGTCATGAATTAAGATGGGTATTCAGGAACAAGTTCATTGAGCACGGCACAATGGCAAGGAATTTGGTAAGCTTCAAAGGATATATACAATATGAAAGGTATTGAATTAAGAAAAGTTTTGCTCCCTCCTAAAGGTAATTGTATTATTATTTTTTTTTCTTGTATGGGATATAGGTTGTACTAAATAAACGTCAAAGTTTTTTTAAGGACGCTTATGAGGAACAACCTATCTAGGATTTAAAAATTCTACATCCTTTTCATATCCATGAGCACAACTTCCTTGGGTATGTTATAGGAAATTTTCTAAGTTCCTTCTAGAAAATACTTTTAAAATCTAAACATTTTAATTAGAAGGGACTGATTTATTAGTTGTTCATATTAGTATTGATAATTTTTATTTGGTGCATCTAATAAATTTCAATATAAGGTTCATTAACCTTATGTTTAGTGTTGCATACATGGTGAGCATAAATAAAGGTGGAACACAACTTTCTTGGTTTATATGTCAATGATTAAGAGAAAGTTGAAAGACCAACGATGATGCATGTCATAAACAATCCAATATCAAGGAACAATATCAAGGAACTCATGATGAGAATCGAGTTAATTAGAAGTGGAAGTTTACATCAGATATGAAACAATTAAGGTGATGGAACAAGCACTTCAGGAACTCCACATTACAACAATCATGTAATTTAATATATGTGGTGAAAAATATCAGTAAGGTATGTGGCTCATTTTCACAATTTAGTATCTTTGATAATTTCATAAGTAATGAGCATTATTGTGAATCTTATGATATTTTATGTGAATTCCTTGAATCAATTTTCCTTTCTAATTTTTACCTATTCATGCATATGACTGTTAAAAGGAAATAAGATTAGACTTGATGAAATATGACTTGAGCATTAAAGAATTCTTTCCCCAAAATATTTGTCTAATCGGGTTTTAAAAAAATTTTAAATTAAAGTATTTTATGTTCATTTTAAAGTCAATATGTCACACTAAATTTTTGTGTCATAAGATGACATACTCACTTTCCTTAGAGTATTAGAGGTTTCTTAATAAAATAATGGATGCTATGAAACATGAAAATTCTAAGTTGCCAAAAGGAACAATGGAAGAAACTTTGATAGAACAAGATAGGTAAGTTCCCACATAAATTTAACCCTTCTTAATATCTTAGAGGGATCAAACCTATACTTGAGCGAACTTCATTAACCCACTTTACATCACTTAATTATCCTTATCCTCATAATTCCTTATTTCATTCATATCCTCCCATTCTACTTTTCGATTTCCCGTGTGCTCAAATTTAATAAATTTTGTCCTTTTATGGTTCGATGATGCATAAAGAGTTTTCATTAAAAGGTGAATATAAATTGAGGGGGAATACAGAAGGTTTTAGGCATAATCTTTCATAAGAAAAGATGTCACCACAATAAGTTATGTTGAATACATAGTCATGAGTTAAAAAGTTATTGATGACTCACTAATGTCTTTGTAATATTACCCTTATTGTCCATACTGATAATTGTTGATCGAAAATAAGTGGAAGCCAAATTCACATGTTTTAGCTTCTATAACTAGATCGATGTATGCATGAGGATGGCTAATATTACTAGATTGATGTTTGAGCAAGTTAATATCTTTACAAAAATTCATGTTATATGTTGTTTATGGTGTGGTGTCAATTGACGAGTGGAGGAAATAAGAAGCATATATATTATTGCATTTCTATGTATGCTTCTTGAAAAAAGTTATTTATTGAGACTATTCTTCTAAGTTCCAAAAGGAAGAATGATAAGGAATTCAGGGGGAATAAGGAAGGAACAAACAAGATAATTTATATATTTGGTGATGGAGTTATTAAAAGTGGAGAAGTAAGTTTAATCTTCTATTTGTTTTTGAATTTCTAGGAATCTATATCTACATGTAACGACACCCTTCAAAATAAAAAATTTGAAAAGAAAAAAAAATAAAAAAAATAAAAAGTAAAAAAAAAAAAGAAAAAAAAAAAGATGAAGGGTAGTCAAAATTTTATTTTTCCTAGAAAATGGTTGATGTTTTGAAGATTATTACTTATAAACGTGGATGGAACAAAAACAAAGCATCAAATGAACTTATGTATGAAGCTGAAGATTTTTCAAGTTCCATTGATGAATCTGTTCGATCTTTACTAAAGTTGGTTGTTGATGTGAAGGGAACCTGGTAGATACATGTCTCGACGAATATGTGTTATGTTTGGCTGCAAATTACGAGGTGTACGTGGATAGAAAAACTCTAATGATTGTTGAGAACCTCGATTAAAAGGCTAAACTAAGAGCATAATACCCACCTTATTATCATAGTTCCCTCTACGCAAATGTTTCAAATAATTTCTTTCATATATCTTTTGAGCCTCATATTTTTGTTCGCAAATCTTCAATCTAACTTTAAAACCTATTTTTTTCTTGACTTTTATTTACTTATTTGTCAAGTTCCTTCACTATTTTTGAAGTTGCCGTTTGGATTATGGGTTGGAAATTTGTGGAGTAGTGGCATCCTAGTTAAAATTTGAGACCTTGAGGGTTTAAAGGATAAACAAGTGTTTTACCTTAATGGTGGTGAGAGTGACATATAAGACTTTATGCGTACGTAATTGTTTAAAATAAACTATATGAGAATATGCCCTTTTAGATAATGACAAAAGGGGGAAGAATATGCAAGATGCTTATTGTCTAAATAGTCAAGTCTAAGTCCTAATGATCTAATGTTCCTAATGGTAACAAGTTCCTAGTGTGTTCATTGATAATGAGTTCCCGGTGGTAAAGGAACTTCTAGTACGTTCTTATTGTTGTACATGCATGACTTATTTAATTGTTCTTACCTTGCTTAATTGAGGGGGAATAAATGTGCATCGATTTATTATTTAATTTGTGATAAGAATCATTTGTTTTTCATCATCAAAAAGGGGGAAATTGTTGAGCTATGTATGGTTTTGATGATAGTGAACAAATAATGATTATCTAACTAACATGTGTGTTAAGATGTGCATAAACAAGTTCATAGGTCTTAAGGAAGAATGTTCCTATTGTGATTGAAGATGTATGCAATACAAGTTCCTAAGTTGGAACAAACAAAGAGAAGCATCTAAGTTGAAGCAAATACATAAAGAAGTTCGAGAGAAGGAATTCAATTGGAGAAGTGTTCCTAAACGAGAACTTCAAAGAGAAGATCAACCATGAAGAACTTGAAGGAGTATTCAAGGGACATCAAACAAGAGAAAAGTTTCAATGTTGGAATGCAACTCAAAGAGGTACCAAGTTGAAGCCTTGCAAAGAGTAGATTTGAAGAAACAAAATCAAGCAAGCAAACTAAACTAAAGTTCCTATAAAGCATGGGTTAAGTTCCTGTAAAGAAACAAATCAAGAGAAACGAGAATCAAGATTTCCAGAGTTGGAGCATCTTGAAGGTGAGAAGAAACTAGAAAAATTAAGAGTTTAATTTTCTAAGGCTTTTGTAATTATGTTGAGTCATGATTCTGACTGGAACACGAGTTAATTAGTTATAAGTGGAACCTGGGTCTGTCTGTCAAAGGAACTTTAGTCCAGTTCCTACAGGAACACGAGTCTAGTTCCTAGAGGAACTTGTGTCTGGTTGGTTAGTTATGGTAGTCCACGTGTCTAATATGATTATAGCATGATTTATAACTGATTTAATTTGGTAAACCACTCAGAATATTGCTGGAGAATGGAGTCCTTAATTTTAGGAATGTTTAACAACCTAATTTGAATTTTTTAGTAGTCATAGTTTGTTACCTAATTTGTAGGACTAGGTGGTTAATGTGTTAGGCTTTTATTCTGAAATATTAAGTCAGTAAATTTGGTTAGAAGACCTAAAATAAAGGAGTCAAAGAAAGTGGGTGTGTGTGCTTGTAGAAGTGGGTGAGTGGAAGGATGATAAATTCGGTTATTTGTCTTCTTCTTTCAAGCTAGTATTCAAGTTGAAGAATATAATTTAATCAATAATTTAATAGATTAAATTATGCATAAACATCATGTTGTTTCGTGGCTAAAGATTAGGAGTAATGGGCAACAAGTTTAGTGGATAGCTACAAGTTCCTGACAGCAATTGTTAGTGGGTTTAGTGGTGTAGTTAGTGTTTTCTTGGGGAGCACGACTTTAAACCTTATAAATACTGTATGGATCACCTATTCTAAGGTGAGCCAAACTTCAATAAAGTGGAGAGCTGAAGTGTTACATTATATGTCCACTTATTGAGTCGGTTCCACTCAAAGTTCCTATTGTATGTTCCAGATTCTGTTTCAAGTTCCAGTCAGATTTTATGTTAACATATTAGAGTTTGATTTCTATCAAGAGTGTGGATTTTTAGAAGAGATAAGTGAGTTTGAGTGAACTCTTGTAATGGGGAATTTGTAAAGGGTTTGAGAGAATTCATGTAATTGGGGTGAGAATATGAGAAAAGTGTGAGAACAGAGAAGAGAAGAGAAGAGTAAGAGAAAAAGAACATAGCATAAAAAGAGAAAGAGAAAGAGAAAAAGAGAGAAAGAGAAAAGGGAAAAGAACACTAGAATATAGAGAATAGAGAAGTAAGTTCCTAGAGGAACTTACGTGTCCAGTAGAGTATTATTGGTTGTAACTAAGTTATTGCCCTATAGTGAAGTGTTTTAGAGAAATCCCTAGTGGGTCGAGGTTTTATTTCCATTTGGGCCCTGGAAAGTTTCCTCGCTAAATCTCTCTTGCATCGTTTCTCTTTATTTTCCATTCATGTTATTTAATCTCCGCAAAAATTGACTACTAAGTTCCATACTACACTTCACCCCCCTCTTGTAGTAGTTCATCCGAAATAACATCTTGATCAATAGAAATGGAGATTATTGTGTGTTTAGTCACTTAAATATCAATGGAGGTTGAATCTTTAAGTTTGGGTTTGAAAAGATTGAAGAACAAAGTTTGGTGTTTAGGAGCCAAAAATGGCGTGTGGAGCAAGGCTAAAGAGGAGGGTGTCTTGTGTTTAAGTGTGAGCAAAAGATGATTAGAATGGCAAATGATCATCAAGCCTTACTACTACTTCTATTTATATAAGTTAGCTAAGGTGTGAACAGAAGGCAAGTGGCTACCATGCCACATCAAAAGGGGGCCGGTTATGGGCTTGCTCAAATGGGCTTCTAAGTTCATTTGGGCTAATTGCACTTAAGCATGACTAATCATGTTTAAATTCGCACTTGGCCCAAAACTTAATTAACTAATTAGAAAATTAAAATAAATTCCTAATTAATTAAAATAAAATAAAATAAATAATAAAAAAAATTAATCATAAAATAAAATAATCATGTTCAAGCAATAAAACAGAAATAAATAGTCCAAATAAATTCGGACCATACATAAAAAATAAACATAAATACAAACAAATAAACAAAGTAGAAAATACCGAAAACTTGGGGCGTTACAGTTATAACCTTCATGATTTGAAATAAGTATAATTATTATTTTTCAATAATATATATGTATATAAATTTATTTTATATTTCAACCATAATTATTTATTTTACCATCGTAATTTCAGAATTAGCGTTTCGGGCACGTGCTATGGTTTAATTTGGACCAACCAAAATTTGTAGCCTGTGCAACATCTTGGCCGGCCAAAATATAGGGGAAATGAAGCATTTTGGTGAGCATAACTCTTGGTTTGCTTGCTTGGGTTTGTAACTCCCATATTCAATGGCTAATAATGCCTCATTAACCCCATTAACTAATTTTAATTTTTTTTTTAAAAAAAACTCTTCCACTCCTCATTTTTTCTTGCTGGCCGGTTATATAAGGAGGGTGGTGGAAAGTTTTCTTTTCATTTTTCATCACCCATCATTTAAAAAAAAAAAACACTCTTTAGCCTTGGGTTCAAGCTAAGTTGTGCAATTTTTGGTGTTTGTTGAAGCAAATTCTCAAGTCTATCAAGTTTTAATCATCCAAGTATCAAGGTAATTAGATTTTCCTTTTCACTTTGTTCTTAATTAGAATTAGAATCTTGTTTAGGATTGATTAAAACTAAAATTGATTTAATCGGTTTATGTTGTTAATTTTTTTAATTCATTTTTGTGCAATTCTTTTGTTGTAGCAATTTTCCATGACGTGTTATAACTTAGATTTAATTTAGAAATATTTATTCTTAATTTTCGTGAATTGTACCATTTTATTTGCAATTTATATAATTTCATAAAACCGGTGAAAAATTGCTCTGTTGGGCGTGATTTTGGGTGAAATTAATTCTGCATCATTTTGTGCTTATTTTATTGTTGGGATAATTTTATTTAGGCCTTGAGTAATCCCTTAAAATATTGGCATAATTACATTTTACTTGGGAATTAGTTTAAAGGCTGAACTGAACTAATATTCATATTAGTGTAAACCGAAATTCTGTAATTGTACTAATCTGAAATTAATTGTTTAAAAATTATTTATCACTTTATTTTAGTACCTAAAATGTTCTAAAACAGTAGGGAGTCGTCCAAATAATTTTTGGTTAATTAATTAATTAAAATGAAATTTCAGAAATATTGTTCTTTAAATCGGTTTTTGTGGAAAACTGCACAATTTTAAAATTCTGAAAAAAAAATATTATTTCCATATTATTTGGTACTGGGTTATGTATATTTATAAAAGTAATGGTCTAAATTAATTTGGTAAATTTTGGCGAATTAAATTAATTAATATGGAATTGTAGAAATCAAACCTTAATTCGGTTTTTGGCACAATTTAATTTTCTGATTTTAAATTCTGTTTAGGGCAGTCACGAAAATTAATTATTTTAGGTTAAATACTGACTTTTAACATTAATCTAAGTGTAATAAATTGATTTGGAATTGTTTGATAAATTTTAATTTATTAATCGGTTAAATTAATCAATTTAGTAAATTATTAATAGAATGGTGAATTAAATCACTTTAAGTGTTAGGAACAGTCCTAACTAGTTTAGAACAGTACCTAACTTAATTTTGGTAATTTATGAAATTAAATGATTAATTTTGGTTTAATTTTGTGTTTTATTGCTTAGTTATGGCTTAAAATAGGTCCCTTAGGCAAAACAATCTTTAAATGTGATTGAGAGGGATTAAACCTAAATTTGTGTACATGTTTTATATTCTGGTTGTGTACTTCAAATTATAAGGAATATGGGAAGATTTAATTTGTGTTCTTATTTCCGCTTCGATTTAATTAATTTATTAATTATTGCTAAAAATCTCTTGCATTTGAATTTAACTTTGACTTTTGAGTTTGAGTTTGACTCTTGGAAGCTTGACTTTGACTTTTGGAATCTTGATTTTGACTGTGGAATCTTGAATTTGACTTTGACTTTGACTTAGGTTTTGACCTTAAATTGTTTTTATTTATTACTTGGAATTATGAAATTATTGTAAATGGTCATTGTGGCCTTGAGTTCTTAAGAGTAAGTCCATAGTGGTACCTTATGAACATTGGTTTTGATTTGGTTGGTTGTGATTTGGATTTTGAACTTTGGATTTGATCCATATTGATTTGTTTTGTTGGTAATTGGGAATTGTTGTGTAAGTCCATAGTGGTTCCTTCGATTGGACAACACATCTATAGTAGATTGGTTTTAGATTTAGTTTTCGTTCTCATTATGCTGGATCTTCGGAAAATGAGAGAGTTTGGCCATTCTCAGACAGGGTCTTATTGTTGTGGTTGACCCGAGGTTCGCGCTGACTATTTCTAAGCCTAGTGGGCCGCGAATTTGTTCACTACGTCTGCTCCAATTACAACTTGAAAATTTGGACATTGGTTTTGATGTTCTTCTATTTTTCCTAGTTTTAATTGATTTTGTTTTGGTTTAATTATTTTTGGTTGACTCATTTTTTGGGTTTTTAATTAATTCGGTTTAATTGATCTATCTATTTTTAATGTTGGTCTCGTGTGGCTGATTTATGTAAGTTCTTTGAAGTTTAATTTAATCCTTGCATTAATTCTTGGTTTGATTTTGAACATGCGTGCTAAGGACGGTCTAGTTAATGGCAACTAAGTGGAAATTATTTTTGGTTTTAGCTGATGCAGGTAAGGACTGATTCTTCTCCAAGGCTGTCGGGCAATGGGATTAAGAGAGAGAGGTTAGGACACCTTTTGAGTTTCTTGAAATAAAGTTGCACTGGATATTTGTTTGAATTGTAATAACTATTAGTTCTAATTTAGTTTGAATGTTTTAAGTTTTTCCGCATTTTTGTGACCCAACTTAGTGTATTGTTTCTACCATTACACCCTACCATAAGACGGGGTGTTACACAAGATATGTTCCTTTTGTGGAAAAACTTATCAGTATAAAAAATCATGTGACAAGAAGGAACTTGCTCAAGAGAAAAATGCTAATCAACTCTGGATAAAGAAAATTGATTCGGTTTCTTTGTCTAAGGAACCTAAGGAAACCTGGGTTCCTCCACCTAACCATTAAGTTCTTTTGCAGGTTCTAGTGAGGGGGAACAACACATGGTACCTCGACAGTGGTTATTCTGAGCACATGACAGGAGACAAATCAAGATTTCTCTCACTAGAGACTTACCCAGGAGGAACAGTGACCTTTGGAGATAACAAGAAAGGGAAGATCATTGCCAAAGGAAAAGTTGGAAGGTCAAGTTCCTACTGTATATATAATGTATTTTTGGTCGAGGGTTTGAGACATAATTTGTTAAGTATATCTAAATTTTGTGATAAAGGTAATTCTGTAAGTTTCACTTCAAATGTTTGTAAGATCATCAATAATCATTCTGGAAAAGTTGTTTTAGAAGGAACTCAGAGGGGGAACACATACAATGTGGATCTCAACTGTATCCCAACGAACAACCTTACTTGTTTGAGTGTTATTGATGATGATCCTTTATTATGGCACAAACGATTTGGAAATGCTAGCTTTTCACACATGAACAAATTAACTTCTAAGGACATGGTTATTGGTTTACCAAAAGTCAAGTTCCCTGGTTATCATATATGTGAAGCATGTGTAAACGGCAAGCAGGTCAGATCTTCTTTCAAAAGTAAAAATATGATTATTATTAGTTCTAAACCTTTAGAGCTTATTCATATAGACTTGTGTGGTCCTATGAGAATCCAAAGTAGAAGTGGTAAGAAACATGTTTGGTTATTGTTGATGATTATTCAAGATTCACATGGGTTATATTCTTATCAACTAAGGATGAAACTTATGATGAGTTTGAAACTTTTGTAACAAGAATTCAAAAGACAAGTGGATTCCAAGTAATCCACATAAGGTCTGATCATGGAACAAAATTCGAAAATTCAAAGTTTGATAAGTTTTGCAGGATAAATGGTATGGATCATAACTTTTCAGCCCCAAGAACTCCACAAGAAAATGGAGTTGTTGAAAGGAAGAACAAGACACTCGAAGATATGGCTAGGACTATGTTGATAGCTAGTGGTCTTACAAGGAACTTTTGGGCAGAAGCTGTTAATACTGCATGTTACATAATCAATAGAGTTATGATGAGACCAATAACCAACAAAACTCCATATGAACAATTCAAGGGTAGAAAACTCAATATTTCTTACTTCAGAGCTTTTGGTTGCAGGTGTTTTATCCATAACAATGGTAAAAGAAACTTGGGAAAATTCGATGAAAGAAGCGATGAGGCTGTATTCCTTAGCTATGCAACAAATAACAAGGCATATAGAGTCTATAATAAGAATTCAATGTGTGTGGAAGAAAGTATACATGTTATATTTGATGAAGCTAACACTCATTTGAATATGCAGGAACTTGAGGAAAATTATTTTGAAATAGGTCTTATTGAGAAAATTAATACCGATGAAGAAATCCAGATCTCTCAGAAGGAAAATATTTTTCTACAGGAAGTGGAACCTCACAATCAACCTGAAGTTCCTGAACCTGAAGTAGAAGAAGCTATAACTGAGGAACCTGAGGGGGAAACAGAACGTCTGATCCCACTGACCTAATGATCAGGGACATTTCCAAAGGAACTCAAGCTATATCTCAGCTGAGGAACCTCTGTACTTTTCAAGCGTTTCTGTCCACCTTGGAAACTAAGAACCATGAGGAAGCGTTTCCAAAGGATCAATGCCATGCAAGAGGAACTAAACGAATTTGAAAGAAATAAGGTATGGCACCTTGAACCTGTTCCTAAATCCAAAAGAGCCATTTGACTTAAATGGGTATTTAGGAATAAGCTTGATGAATTTGGAACTATCATAAGAAACAAGGCTAGACTTGTTGTGAAAGGCTATAATCAGCAAGAAGGGATTGACTTTGGAGAAACTTTTGCACATGTGGCAAGGTTAGAAGCTATTCGAATGTTGATTGCTTTTGCTTCTTTTATGGGATTCAAACTTTATCAAATGGATGTAAAATGTGCTTTTCTAAATGGATTTCTTCAGGAGGAAGTTTATGTTGAACAACCTCCTGGATTTGAAAATCAAAATTTTCCTAATCATGTGTTCAAATTAGATAATGCTCTTTATGGTCTCAAACAAGCTCATAGAGCTTGGTATGAAAGACTTTCAAAGTTTCTTTTACAAAACGATTTTAAAAGAGGAAAGGTTGACAAAACTCTGATCTATTTTTGAAAGCTAAAGGAACTGATCTATTAGTTGTCCAAATATATGTCCATGACATAATCATTGGTGCTACTAATTGTGAACTTTGTAAATATTTTGCTGACCTAATGAGTGGTGAATTTGAAATGAGTATGATGGGAGAATTAAACTTCTTCCTTGGTTTGCAAATTAAGCAAACAGAGAGGGGGAACTTAATTCATCAGCAAAAATATGTCAAGGAACTTCTGAAAAAGTATAACCTTGATCAAGCAAAAACTAATCATACACCTATGGGTGTTGGAACTCGATTAGATGAGGATCCTCAAGGAAATCCTGTGGATCAAACAAAATATAGAGGTATGATTGGTTCTTTATTTTATTTAACTGCAAGTAGACCCGATATTTCTTATAATGTTGGATTATGTGCTAGATTTCAGTCTAATCCTAAAGAATCTCATCTCACAACAGTTAAAAGGATCTTTAGATACCTTAAAGGAACTAATGATTTGTGTCTCTTCTATCCTAGAAGTGACACATTTGACTTAATAGGATATACAGATGCTGATTATACAGGTGATTTGGTAAATCGGAAAAGTACCTCTGGAACAGTCCAGTTCCTCGGGTCATGTCTAGTTTCTTGGGCTTCCAAGAAACAAAACACTGTTGCCTTATCTACTGCTGAAGTTGAGTATGTGGCAGCTACTGCTTGTTGTTCACAACTTCTTTGGATCAAGCAAAAATTAAGAGATTATGGTATGAAATTTGATTGCATTTCCATTTATTGTGATAGTACAAGTGCAATATGCATTTCTAAGGATCCAGTTCATCATTCAAGAGTTAAACATATACATATAAGGCCTGACTTCCTTAAAGTCTATGTTGAAAAAGGATTAATTAAACTTGATTTTTGTGAAACTGATAATCAAATTGCAGATATTCTTACTAAGCCCCTAACAAGGGAAAAGCATGAAAGGATGCGTATGGAACATGGGATGATTCAACTATAATAGAAGGAACTCAGGTCCCCAAGGTAAATAAGTCATTTAGTTATGTTAAGTATACATATCTCATGCACAAATTCAACGTGTATTTACATTGTGTCAAGTAATATATTAATTTTGTTCTTGTTTGCAAGTATTGAATTAAATAAATTAGTGAGACAAGGATAATAATTTTAATTGTTAAAATATTAGGCCCAATTTGTTTTGTATTAGTTCCATCTATTTTGAGTAGACTTATTCTTTTCAAAATCCAAATTTTTAACAAGTCTATTCAATTCACAAAATATTGGGTTTTTTTTTCCAAATTACCAAATTCCCTATTTTTAATAAAAAAAAAAACATACTTTTTCACTGCAAAATAAGAATTTCGAATTCATTGTGCCTATTTAATGTTCTAAAGAGTTCTCTCTTTAATTCTACATGTGGTACAAAGACTTATTTAAGAAGTGGTAAAGTCCTACCCTTTCAAAAAAATCTGAAATTAAACTAAGCAAATCAAAGGTCCATTTATTCGAATTGTATAAATGGAAAAATCTTTCACTCAACACTCACCTTCACTCACTCGAACTCCACAAAGCTTCCAAATTCTAAAAGAACTAAACCCTAAATTACTCTCACCATTCTCTCCAATGGATATCTCACTAATTCAAACAATCTACCCAAAAAATACACCCATGGAAACTGACGAGGATTCCCAAACTCGTCCAAATTGTCCTGCTGAAAAGATGGTGGCACCAAGGGTGGAGGGAACTACAGTGGAGAAATCTAAGATCGGGTCTGTCGAGTCGAAAGAAAAGGAGAAAGGGAAAGCTATGGAACTCGAAGATGATTGGGAAGAACTTGGGGAGCCAATTAACAAAACCAAGACCATGGCTGCGAAAGGAATCGAAGCTAGCTCAGAGAAATTCTTGCAAGGTTTGTGCATCAATCTTGGTTGGTGTAGGACAAGTACGTATGATGAATTACTTGAAATTCTTGAATTTTGAGGTTGGGTTAAGTTTTTTAGTATTTGTTATGATAAAGTGTTGGCTTATGGGTTGTTAAAGGAATTTTGTTCCAAGTTTTCATGTGAGGATGGTATTTGTTAAAGCGTAGTTAAAAAGAAAGAAATTGTCTTTGATGTAAACAATTTAAGTGAGGCATTTGAAGTGCCAAATGAGGGTTTTGATTCGTACTTCAAAGGTACGGCTATGGAGGATATTCATAGAGTAAAAATAGGAGAAGTTGTTGAATCAACTGGTGGAAAAGCTAAATTAGTTAAAACAAACCACAAAAATTTCTCACTAATTTAAAAAATTCTGTTTCACTTTGTTTTTCAAGCCCTAGTTACTCACTCTCAACATAGGAACGAGGCAAACTATCTTGATGCTATGTTAATTTATTGACTTGAAAACAAAATCAAAATAAACTTTCCTTCTTTAATGATCAAACACCTCTCCCGTTGCATAAGAAATGATAATTATGTGGGATATTCGAACCTCATCATGACTCTTCTTGAGAGTTATGGTATTAGTGTTACAGATTTTGAACACCTCAAATTACAAACTAACCACTTTTTCAGCCCCGTACCCTTTGCAGTTGGAATCTTTGTGTTATGGCTTAAAAAACTGAATTTTTAGTCAAAAAGGCTACTAAGGCTAGGGTGTTGAAAGAAGAGGTTGAGGTGAAAAAAATGGGTGATGATGAGAGTGTCGAAGGGGAGGAACAGAAGAAGGAAGAGGAGGAACAGAAGGAAGAGAAAGAAAAAAAATTGAAGAGAAGAAAGGGAGTACAAAGAGCGATCAAGGGAAGAAGAGGAAGAGTATGAGGTTGGCAACAAAACCTTGTTCCACACCTACAACCTCTCATGTGGTTATAAATGATGATGAAGGGGAAATTGAAGAGAAGGAACCTGCTGCCAAGAGGGTGCTTGGAGCAGGACTAGGCTTTGGTGGGTTCAGTTCCTCTGCCTTTGTGTTGGAGGAACTAGAGTTCATCAAAAGGACAGTAGTAAAATTGATGGCCTCTCAGAATGATCTGTCTTCGAGGATGATGGATATTGAATCTGTCTTGGGGCACTTGAGTGTGTCGACTGATGTGCTCACCAAGGAACTCAAGGAATGATTGGTTCTTCTTGGCTAAGGACCACAAGCTCTCAAGAACAGACTTGAAGAAATGGTTCTTTAATCAAATGAAGAACCAGATGCAGAGGAGGTTCCGAAAGATGATGATGATGTTGCTGCTGCCTAGTTCCTTCACCCTCTCCCCTAACCCTATTTCCCTTAGCCTTTCAATTTCTAAACTTTTATTCAATTGGGTTGTATAAACAATTATCTATTTTGTTTTCTTTTGATCTCTTTGGATATTATCTATTTGTTTTTGGAACTAATGGGCTTAATCTTTTAATGATGAATGACGAATGATGAATCCTTGTTTATCTATTTATTTTTGGATTGCTTGTGTGCTTGACTTAATTTTTCTGTGAACGAGCATGGCCATGGCTTAACTTTTTGTTCCCAACGTACTGTATTTTGAGAAGTATGTGTGCTTGCTTAGCTTTTTGATGAAAGATAAAAGGGGGAAAAGTGAGCAAACATTCGAAAGTAGTATGATGATCAAGTTTTAAAATTTTAAAAATTTTTAGTTTAGTTGTTTTAGTTTTAATTTTTCGAAATTTCTGAGTCTTTGATTTATAGTTTTTTTTTTAGTTTGATTTATGTTCTTTATCTCTTAAGTCATTTATTTTCTAATTTTTTTTAAAAAAAATCCTAAAAAGTAAAAATTGAAAAATTAAAAATATTGCTAAAGCATATGAACACTTAATTATTTTTGGCTAGAGTTTGCTAAGTTTTTATCCATCAAAAAGGGGGAATATTGTTGGATTTTGTGTTTGATGTTTTGATGATGACTTGCAGTTAGACAAACTCATACTTTAATATGTGTGTTTAAGTGTTTTGGTTTTTAAATTAACTTGAATATAGCTTGGAAGCTTGATGATTATCTAAATGAAGATTGAAGATCTTGCACGTGATGTTCAAAGCAAATCAAGAGGAGATCGTGAAGAAGGAACTTCAGAGTCGAAGGAACTTCAGAGTCGAAGGAACTTCATGTAAGTTCAATGTATACTCAAGAAGGGGGGGTTTAATTGAGTATGTGTGTTTTTTAAATCGTTTTCAAAGTTTGTTTATATTTTTATGAGAACAACGACAGAACAGTAAATAAAGAGTAGGGACACAAGGATTCAACGAGGTTCAGCTTCTAAACAAGCCTACGTCCTCCACTCTCTCACCAATAATATTAATCAACTCTGAATAATAACAAGGTTACACCAATTAAGTGCTACAACTCTGTAACACTTAATTCCCTAACTGTTAACTCTAACAATTCACTCAGTGTTCACAGAACACTCCCCAACCACTTCCCTCTAAGTGGTTCAAAGATTACAATCTTAAATCTCCGTAAGTTTTCTCTTAAAGAAGGATATGGAGATAGTTTTGCTCTATGGATAAACTCTCAGAAAATATGGCTTGGTTTTCTTTTGAGAGCAAGAGACAATTTATGGTTTTTCAAAAGATTGTTTTTATAAGCAAGAAAAAATCGTCCCCTAAAAGTGTGCTTGGAGACTTGCCTAAATTGTGCAAACAAACTCAGCTGACACAAGTGCAAAGGTACCTATTTCAGACCTTTGTCTCCTTCCATTACATGTAGTGGGGAAGTACACTAAAGTCCAACAAGTACAATGCAAAGCTAATTTTGTGTATCAATTTGACAGATTTCCAAAACATAAGTGATCAATATTTTTCAAATAAATTTTCAAAAATAATTTTGAACACGAAAATCGATACTGATCACTTAAGTACACATGTGTAATACTGAAGTATGTTCCCACAGTTGTCTCAGTACTACAAAGTCTACATCTGGTAAAGAGAACTATTCCAAGCTTGTTCTTTTTCTGTTCTTAGCTTGTTCTCTTTACTGGACATAAACTTTAACTCTATTTTACAAGAAGATCCTAGAAGTACAAAAAAATAAAAAGGCTCCAAGCTCTTGGCTTCTGATCTTCAAGTATATCTCAAGGCCTTCAAAGTTGCCTTGAAGAGTCCTCAGTTGATTCAACCTGTTCAAACACAAACATGCGTAGCAGTCAAATATAGAGAACTGGTTTGTCATCAATCAAATCAAATATGGTTCAACAATTTCCCCCTATTTGATGATGACAAACCATAAAGTTCCCCCTGAGAAAAGTTCACTATTGTTTCAAGATAAAACAACTATTCAGAGGAACTGGTCTTACACTGTTCCTGTAGTCAGATTCATAATCTTAGAGAATTAAAAACAAACAACAGACTAAAGCACAATTAGACTGATTACAAGTTCAGTCAACTCATCTCATTACTCAATAATTATTGAGTTTCAGAATTAGACCTGTAACCTACAAGACTTCTCAATATCAAATGTAGCAAGAGAATTCTAAGTTCACTTGGAAGAGTTACTTCCAGTTGGGATGGATAGGAGCATTTGATCTGAATTCAAAATACTCCTAGGCATGAAGCTGGGCCATTTCTAACAAGGTCTGAACCTTGTTCAAGTTGCTACACCTGACACTAGGAGCTTCACCTGTCCTATTCCCCCTTTTGGCATTATCAAATGACAAAATAATCACAGCACAATAATTAGGAGAAGGCAACAAGTAAAGTCAAGCACAAGCATAAGATTTACACAGCATTCTAGAGATGATGTCCAAAAAGTGATTACCTGCAACTCACAATCCTAAAGTTTAAAGGGAACACAAATTAATAATTATACAGACCAGGACCATTCTGCAGAGAAATTGTTTGGCAGAGATGGTCAAAAACTAAGAATAGTTAAATTGTTCAAGGAAACTAGAGATAGGATTGTTGAGAAATATGTTAGCAGGGTAGGGGGTAAGCTAAGAAGAGTCAGAGTTAGCATCATCATCAGAATCCTCAGTAGAATCCTCTTCTTCCTTTTCTGCACTCTCCTCCTGCTTCTTCTTCTTCACTTGGGCAATGATGGGGACTGGTCATTGAGTGGTCTTAAGCTTGATGCTGGATAAGGATGCAAGTTTTTCTTCATGGGTGTCCAACCGTGCTAATATATTCTTGATTGATCCATCCAGAGAAGTACACAGAGCATTCACACTGGCCATCATCTGTTGAAGTAATTCTCCATGTGTTTGTACTTGTTTGGACAGTGCCCCAGTAGCTTTCTCGGACCTGGAACTGTTGGTCCTCCTGACTCCACTGATCCTCTCTTCATCCCTCATTTTCAGAATCCCTCCCTCAAAAGTCATTCCCTTGACCTAGGATCTGGGTGGTGAGAACACACATCTTCTTAACTTCACCACTCAGAGGTACCTTCCTATTTTTGAAAACTAGGGTAAGCCAGGCACCATAGGGTAGAGAGTGGTTTGACCTTTCAAAAATACTAACCATGTGGGCTAGCATGACACTAGGGAGACTCAACTTGATCTTCTCATAGAGGCAGTAGATTATCACAGCATCCATTTTTCTCACATCCATTCTGCCCTGAGCCTTAGGCAGTACTATCTTAGAGGCCACTGTATGAAACAGCCTCATCACTGGTTTCCTCAGTTGGCCAATTACATAGCCTGAACCATCAAAAAGAGAACCATTGAAGAGAGTGGTTTGGATATGTTCTGTACTGAACTCTGGGATAGTAGGCCAGTTGTCTTTAGAGTAGTCACAGAACCCCCCTCTTGGTACACCCAGTACCTCCCCTAGACTTTTCTTGGACAGAGTGATATCTACCCCTTCAACCTCACTCTAGACCTTCCTTTTGTCTAACTTCCCCAGTTTGGAGTAAAATTCCTCAACATACGTTTCAAACACATCTAGCTTTTTATCAAACAGCCCCTGCCAGCCCTGAAACTCTATAGCCTCCTTAAACTCTTCTAGAAAAGGTTGACTCAGCCAAGACTTAGGACATGCAAAACAAAACAGAACACCCTACCACTTAATTCAAATAGTGGTTCAGAAATGTCTTACCTTTCTTCTTGGCTGAGGCCTTCTCAGGTGCAGAGTCAGCCTTCCTCTTCTTCTCAGTTGGTAGCTTTGTTGCAAGTTTTGGGCTCTCAGAACCTTTGCCACACTTTTCATTCTTTTCTTCTTCTCCTCCTTCTTTCCCACTGGAGCCTCCTCGGCAGGCTCCTTCTTAATTTCATCCTTACAGACCCTTGACCTTAAAGGCCTTGCACTCTTCCCAGTTTCGTTTTCCTTCTCTACATCTTCCTCCTCAGTGCTTGGCACTGGTTTTTCTGTGGTCTGTGGGGTTGGTGATGGTGTCTTTTGTGGTAGTGGAGAAGGTGATGGGGGTTTTTCTTTTTGTGGTGAAGAGGGTGGTGGAGGTTTGGACTTTGGTGGTGAAGGTGGAGGAGGAGTTTTGGCTTTTGAGGTTGATGGTGATTTATGTGGAGGTGATGAAGTTGTGGGCTTTGGAGAGGGTTGTTTAGGTGATAGAGAGGGTGATTTCTTTGATGTGGAAGGTGATGGCTTAGATGGGGATGGATTTTCTGAGGTTGAGG
The DNA here is from genome assembly GCA_951394345.1 of Salicornia ramosissima. Taxonomy (NCBI): domain Eukaryota; kingdom Viridiplantae; phylum Streptophyta; class Magnoliopsida; order Caryophyllales; family Amaranthaceae; genus Salicornia; species Salicornia ramosissima. The sequence continues at coordinate 32,513,866 of OX596236.1, read as the reverse complement.
TGGTGGAGATTTTGGTAATGAAGGTGGTGATGATTCACGAGTTGGTGGTGGTGGAGTTTTCTCTTTTGGCTTGCAGACATCCTTAGATTCCACAACAATTCCTACAGTAACTTGGTCCTTAACCTCTTTTAGCTTCTCTTCTGCTTTGTGGTGTTCAGCAACCACTGCAGTACTCGATTCCTTTTCGATCTTAGATGGTGTGAAACTTGGTGATTAGCTTATACCCTTGCTTCTCTTCTTTGATCCCTTGTTCTTCTTTCTTCCCATTGTTGATTGTTTCAGTAATTTGAAGTAGAGAGAGATTGTTTGAGAATCCTTGTAGAGAGATTCTTTCGATGATCCTTAGGGTTAGAGAGAAAAGCAATTTGAGAGAGAGAGAGACGATTAGAGAGAGAAAGAAAATGTGAAAGTGTGAAATAGACCGAAGAAGAAATGGTAGTTATTAAGAGATATAGGGAGGAGGTTACTTTACACTTTTCACTTGTCCCACCACGGTCACATGTCAGAACAATTAATTTCTCAATTTCAAAATTGAATGTTCAATAATAAACTGAGATAACTGTTGTAAGGGACTGGTCTGACGATGGTCTGACGCTGATCTGTATTCATTAAAAACTTGAGGCACCTTTTAGTTAGGCAACCTAGAGATACCACACATTGGAACAACATCAACATAAGAACTTTGAGACCACTTGCATATATGACATTTTAAAGTTAACCAAACCTGCTTATGTACACTAGGGATCAAAAATGTCAAACCTGATAAAAAGGGGAAGATAAGTCCTAAGGAACTAGGATATAATCCTTACCATACCAAGCAATGTGCAAAGTTCGACAAACACTTCCCTGCTCAAGGGCTTAGTGAAAATATCAGCCAATTGCTCTTCAGATCTGCAAAACTCAAGATTAACATTTCCTTTTTCTACATTGTCTCTGAGAAAATGATGTCTAATTTCAATATGCTTGGTTTTAGAATGCTGGATAGGATTTTTTGAAATTTTTATGGCACTGGTGTTATCACACAATATGGGAACACTTCCGGAACAGAATCCAAAATCCTTTAGTTGTATCTTTATCCAAAGAAATTGAGCACAACACAAAGCATCAGCTATGTACTCTGACTCAGTTGTGGATAAGGCCACTGAATTTTGTTTCTTAGATCCCCATGATATAAGACAAGAACCTAAGAAATGAGCCATTATTGAAGTGCTTTTCCTGTCAACACTAAAACCAGCATAGTCAGCATCAGTGTATCCTAAAAGTTCAAAATTGCTTCCCTTTTGATACCACAAGCACATGTCCTCCGTACCACTCAAATACCTAAAAACTCTCTTAACAGCTTTTAGATGAGACTCTTTTGGGTTGCTTTGAAATCTAGCACACAACCCAACTGAGAACACTATGTCTGGTCTACTCGCTGTTAAGTAGAGAAGTGATTCAATCATACCTCTGTATAGCTTATCCTTAACATCATTTCCTTTCTCATCTAGGCTCAGTTTAGAGGAGGTAGGAATAGGTGTGTCATAGGACTTGCTATCTTGCAGACCATATCTCTTGAGTAGCTCCTTGAGATACTTTTGTTGGTGGATCATGATTCCATCATCCACTTGCTTGATTTGGAGCCCTAGAAAGAAGCCAAATTCTCCCATCATACTCATCTCAAATTCACTTTTCATTAGGTCTGCAAACTCATCACACGAAACAGAATTAGTAGCCCTAAATAGGATATCATCAACATAAAGTTTGAGGCCTTCTCTTTAAGAATAGAGTTTTATCCACTGAACCTCTCTCATAACGATTTTCAATTAGAAAACTAGAGAGTCTCTCATACCAAGCACGAGGGACTTGTTTGAGGCCATAAAGAGCTTTGTATAACTTGTAGACATGATCTGGACAAACTCTATCCTCAAAACCAGGGGGCTGCTCCACATACACATCTTCTTTCAAATAGCCATTTAGAAAAGCATTTTTAACATCCATTTGAAAGAGTTTGAAGTTCATACGGGCAACAAAGGCAATTAAAATTCTTATTGCCTCAAGCTTGGCTACTGGAGCAAAGGTTTCATCATAATCTATTCCCTCTTGTTGGTTGAACCCTTGAACCAGTAGCCTAGCCTTGTTTCTGACTATAGTGCCTGAGTCATCCAGTTTGTTTCTAAAGAACCATTTGGTTCCAATAACTGACATCTCATTAGTTCTTAGTTCAAAATGTTAAACCTGATTTCTCTCAAACTGGTTCAACACATCTTGCATGGCCAAGATCCAATCAGGATCAGTTAGTGCAATCTTATAGACAGTTGGTTCTATGTGAGATAAGAAAGAAAAGTAAGCACATAAATTCTTCCAAACAGAATTTCTAGTTTGGACTCCTTTTGATAAATCATTAATGATTTGATCAGAAGAGTGAAAGTTTCTTTGCTTAAACATACCCTTTCTTACAACATTTGAGTCACCTAAGTTAGAACCAATTTCTGTACTGGTTCTCCCTATCTCTTTCTAAAATTGAGAGGGTGGACCAGTTTCTTCAGTGTTCTCTCCCACTTCATCTTCAGCTGGATGAGCAGGAGAGCCACTGAGTTCAACAACCTGTTTAGCATTAACCTCTGCTGCACCAGACCCATTGTTGTGTTCAAAAGAAGTTGGAGGGTCTGGTTCAGCAGTGTTCTCTGTTTCAGCTCCAATGAAGTTTGTCATCCCAATCCCAAAACCTTCATCATCATCTACCTGCACAGGCTTGTTGAACATGTTAGTTTCATCAAACAACACATGGATACTCTCTTCAACACACAAGGTTCTTTTGTTGAAAACTTTATATGCCTTGCTATGACAAGAATACCCAATGAAAACAGCTTCATCACTCTTGGGGTCGAACTTGTCCAAATTGGTGTTACCATTTTTGTGTGCAAAACACTTACAACCAAATATTCTTAAGTGTTCAATGTTTGGTTTTTGACCCCTTAGAAGTTCATAAGGTGTTTTTCTCAGTATTGGTCTTAGCATAACTCTATTGAGTATGTAGCATGATGTACTCATAGCATCAGCCCAGAATTTCTTTCACAGACCACTCTCTAGAAGCATGGTTCTAGCCATTTTTTCTAGAGTGCGATTCTTTCTTTCAACTACTCCATTTTGTTGTAGAGTTCTGGGGGTTGAAAAGTTGTGCGAAACACTATGCTCCATACAATAAGTTATGAAGCTAGCATTATCAAACTCTGATCCATGATCAGATCTGATAGATTCCAACTTATGATTAATCTTGTTCTGGACCTGTTTCACTAGAATTTCAAATTCATCAAAAGTTTCATCTTTGTATTTCAAGAATATGGTCCAAATGAAACGAGAGTAATCATCAACTAAGACAAATACATAACTAAAGCCATTTCTACTTTGTACACGCATTGGTCAACATAAATCCATGTGTACAAGTTCAAATGGCCTAGAGGAACTAACCACTTTCTTTCGTTTAAATGATGATCTGACATGTTTGCACTTTGCACATTCTTGGCAGAGCTGGTCTGCCACATATTTGATGTTAGGTAAACCTATCACCAAATCTTATGATCTCGATCAACTTGTTGAGCAAAGTGAAACTAACATATCCTAATCTTTTATGCCAAAAGCCATTGGTCATCCTCTACAAAACTAAGGCAGAGGTCTCTGTTCTGTGAAATTTGACTTAAGTATGTAATATACACATTGTTATGCCTTGTTCCTTCACAGACCAGTTCCCCTGTCTAAGGGTTCACTATGTGACAAGTGTTTGATTTAAAATTCACTTTATTTCCCTTATCACATAGTTGAGAGATGCTCAAAAGGTTATGTTTCAAACCTTCTACATAATAAACATTGTCAATTGCTTGGGAGAGTGACTTACTAACCTTACCTACTCCTTTGATAAGTCTTTTGCTATTGTCACCAAATGTCACGTGCCCTCACTCGAATGTAGTGAGTGAAAGGAATTGTTCTTTATCCCCGGACATGTGTCTTGAGCAACCACTGTCCAAATACCAATATGGCTTTCCTTTTACTCGTACCTGCACAAGCAAATTAAAGGTTAGTTTTAGGAACCCAGACTAGCTTGGGTTCCTTATTCTTTGAAACATTCTCAATCTTGACCTTCGTAACCCACACTTGATGGGTGTAGGCTTTGTTCTTCTTGTCATGTTTCCTTTTGGTGAAACATTTGTTAGTAACATGACCACTTTTACCACAGTAGGTAGAAACATGCATATCCTTGACAAATATATACTTGCCTTTCTTGAATTCATTCAACCATGTGTTGTCTCTGCCTAGAACAGTTGAAGAACTAGATCCAGAATACCCTAAACCAAACCTTTAAGAATTTCCATGTTGGGATGTGAGGATGTTTAGGGTTTTCTGAGCATCTAACATTTTATTCAATTGGTTCATACAATCTGTTAGCTCATCCTCCTTGTTTTCAAGCCTCTTAAGTTGAACTTCATTTTGTTTCTCAAATGATTTCAGATCAAGTCTAGTTTTCTGAAGTTCATTTTGTAGTCTTGAAACCAGGGAGGGATCTGGTTCATCACTAGTCTTCTTGATGTTTTCTTATTTTAGCAATATGAGTTCAGCCTCAAGATCACAGATCTTAGTTGTGCACTCATGATGTAAAACATCCAAAACCTCATCAAAGGCAGTGGGAGAACCAGCTTCTCTAGAAACCTTAAGATCACCATGTTCCTTGTCTAAATCTTCAAGTTTTTCAATTCAGTGGTCATATGCATGTATGACATCAGATTTACCAAAGGTACATGTGCTTTTAACAGTTCAAAGTTTGAATTATGTGTAAACAGTTTCTTGAGCTCATTAAACCCCATTTAATTTTTTTTGAAAAATTCATCCTGTTTAGGGACTGGTTTGGAGTTTAATGTCTCAAGCTCTATTTTTTGTTGATCTGCTGTAATTTCAAGTTCAAAAATTTTTTCTTTAAGTTCCTCACATATAAGCTCAAGTTCAGCAGATCTAGCACCCCATATTTCATAATCTCGAACTATTTCTTTTAGTTTCATTTTGTTGTTCTGGTAAGTAGACCCAACACTAATGCATTGATAAATGGTGAACTCAAGATAATCAAGTAATTCATCTCTATCTAGATTATGCATGTTTGCCTTTATTTCATTAAAATATACCTGGTTGTCATCTGAAGTACTTCCACCAGCGATGAGACAGAGAACATCTTCTTGTCCAGAACAAACCTTAGACTGGTCTGAGTATGTGAAAGCAGTAAGGCAGAGATTTGCTTCTTCTTCATCTTCCTCATTCTCTGATTCTGAATCTCCCCAAACTACAGCAAGCATAACTCTTTTGAAAACTTTTTGTGCCCCACTTCACCACATTTAAAGCAACCAGCATTGGAACTGGTTTTCCTGAACTTCCCAGAACTAGTTTCTTCCTTTTGAAAACTTACCCTTAGATTTTTTCCTACGGTATTTTTCAAATCTTCTAGCCATAAGGCTGATATCATCTTCATCCTCCTCTGATTCTTCTGCTTTGAGAACCATCTCTTTGTTTTTTTTACCTAGAATCAGCCTTTGAATCTACCAGCATCTCATGAGTCATCAAGGAGCTAATGAGTTGTTCCAGAGATAGTGTGGTTAGATCCTTTGCTTCTTGTATGGCTGTGACCTTGGGCATCCACTTTCCTAACAGGCTTCCTAACATTTTCCTCACCAATTCTTCACTTGAGAAGGTCTTCTCTAATGACTTAAGTTCATTTACAATGGTCAAGAACCTTGTAAACATATCCTCGATGTTTTCTTCTCTAGTCATCTCAAAGACCTCATATTTTCACATGAGCATGTCAATTTTTGACCTTCTCACTTCAGAGTTGCCCTCATATGCAAGCTCTAGAGTATCCCATATTTCCTTTGCAGAAGAACAAGCTAGAATTCAATTTACCACACATTCTGCAATTCCTTGTTGAACAAGAGACATTGCCTTTGCATTCTTCTTTAGCTTCTTGTAATCCTCACTTGTATATTCTGCTTCTAATTTTGGAACAATGAGCCCTTCCTGATTCTTCTTGTGAATGGACGTGGGTCCATTTTTAACAATTGTTTATGCAAAATCCCAACCAGAGTATGGGACTAAGCTGGTACGAACCACAGCTGGATTGCGACAAATGGGTATGTATGCTATTCGAACGAAGAGGAAGTATGGAAAATACGAATCAAAGAAAAAAGAGGGGACAGGGGTAACACGAGAGGATGGTGACGCAGAAACCTCGAAGCTGAGGAAAAACTGCGGGTAGCTTTGAGTCTACCAATCCCCTATATGAATGTTTATTTTTCTTATGATTACAATGAATATTTGTGTCTTGAAAGAGTAAATATGAATGACTGTAAGCTATGTGTGTATTTTCTTCGCAATACAATGTGTAAGTGGTAGGAGAATTAATGAATGTCCTTTATAGTAGGTTCTTTTTCTCTATTTATGCCCTAACCAGCCCTAAGTAGTTGTTCCTCAAAAATAGGAACCACCTCCTATTCTTGTGGAGAATGTATGACCAATGATGAAAGACTCATTCTTTGCCACGTCAGCGTGCCATTATCTCTCCCATGTTGGATGACCTTTGACTCATTCCTCTGATTTAAATTCAAGCTTGCATTAGCTTCTGGATCCTTCCAACGACGACCTGCACCTCTGCTTCTCGACTTTCAACCTGTATTCAGGTTAAGTAAAATTGACCATAACAATTTGCCCCCAACTCGTTGGTTGGGAATTCCGTATGATGCAACCTACGAGTTATATTTAAGAACAGGCGATTTAAGCTAAAATATTTGAAATTTTACTAATTGAAAAATGAACAACTAGCAACTCGGCCTCAAAACCGTTTAAAATAATTAGCAAAAACTTGGAATAGCCAAACATGATTCAAAAGAATTCAAATTAATTCAAAATTAAAACTTCCCCTTCCCTCTTAGTGGGGCACGTGGCAAGCAATGGATGGGGGATGAATTTTGCATGCATTAACCTCCCAACCGTCACTTACTAAAGACTTCCTCTAACTGTCTTCTAGCATTTAATCACTTCTTCTCTTCATTTTCCCTTTATTCACACTTCACACTTACACTCTTCACTTTCTCTCTCCTTGAAACTTCTCTCTACTCAACGCCATTTTCGTCATCTCAGGTAATCTTCACCCTCTTTGCACTTGCTTTTTCAGTTTCTTAGTTTAACACTTAGTAATTTTTCTTTCTAGCGAATTAGACTTGGGTGAATTCTGGTGTACAATTGAGGATTTTTCTTTTTCGAACTTTTAGTGAAATCTTGATAACTCTTGGAAAATGGGGAAGGCCAAGGAACATTATGCTAGCAGAGTTAGGGAGGATGACTTAAACGAAATTAAAGAAACAACCAATTTCCCACCTGAAACCATTGTGACCGCGCCCTTACCGGACAACAAACCTGAACTAGTTGACTTAGATACTTGTGTCTTCTACACCTACACCTTCGACTTGGGCCATAAATTCCCTTTCACTCCTTTAACCCGGGCTGTGCTTACTAACTGGGACGTAAACCCGGGAAAACTAGGGTCTCAAGCATGGAGGGTTTTCAAAAGATTGTTTTTATAAGCAAGAAAAAACCGTCCCCTAAAAGTGTGCTTGTAAACTTGCCTAAATTGTGCAAACAAACTCAGCTGACACAAGTGCAAAGGTACCTATTTCAGACCTTTGTCTCCTTCCACTACATGTAGTGGGGAAGTACACTAAAGTCCAACAAGTATAATGCAAAGCTGATTTTGTGCATCAATTTGGCACATTTCCAAAACATAAGTAATCAATATTTTTCAAATAAATTTTCAAAAATAATTTTGAACACGAAAATCGATACTGATCACTTAAGTACACGTGCGTAATACTGAGGTATGTTCCCTTAATGGTCTCAGTACTACAAAGTCTACATCTGGTAAAGAGAACTGTTCCAAGCTTGATCTTTGTCTGTTCTTAGCTTGTTCTTTGCTTGTTCTCTTTACTGGACATAAACTTTAACTCTTTTTGCTCTTTACTTAGAAACACAAGATATATTTTCCTAAGTCTATTTTACAAGAAGATCCTAGAAGTACAAAAAAATAAAAAGGCTCCAAGCTCTTGGCTTCTGATCTTCAAGTATCTCAAGGACTTCAAATTTGCCTTGAAGAGTCCTCACTTGATTCAACTTGTTCAAACACAAACATGCATATTTATCAAGTATAGAGAACTTGTTTGTCATCAATCAAATCAAATATGGTTCAACACTTCACTGGAGAAACTTGAGCATCGGAGCAGATGCTTGAAGGAACTAGAGATGTCTTGTACCAACGTATTTTTAGGCGTCTTTGTAATATTTTGGCATTTTAGTTAAGTTAATCAGTGGAATACAAAATATGGAATTAATGACATTTAATGAAAAATATAATTGTACATTTAAATAATGTTTTAAAAAGGATTTTATTAAGTGTAAATATTTTTGTCCTTTTATATAAAACAAAATTAAATATTTTTCATTAATATGATTTTTAGAAAAATAAAAATCAGAATTTTGGTTTTATAATCTGAAAAACAATTTCGGTTTTATTGTTCAAAGTTTTGATTTTTAGTAAAAGTTGTTTCAGTGATTTTAGGAACTAACTAACCGACTTTGCACTTTGTTAGAGATGTTCAAATAGTTTTAAACAAGTCAAAAGCAATTAAAGAGTTTGTAGGAGCTGACTTGCTTGTGTCTTTGACGTGTTCCACGTTCAAGCAGTCAAGTTCCACCAGTCCAACAACTCCTCAATTATAGAAAGTAATTACGTGGGATTGTGGGACTTGATCTCCAAGTCTTCTTGCTCTATAAATAATACCTAAACATCATTCTTACACTAAGGCATTCATGAGTATTAACAGAATTAATATTCTAAAGTGAAATATTCCACTATGTCTTCTACTTGCCAAAATATAGAGTTCTTTATTATTTAATTATCGAGCTGTATTGGGGATTTGGGTTTGAATGAACTCAAGAGAGAAAGAGTGACTTAGAGTTAAGTCAGAGAGAAAGAGAGAGAGAGAGAGAGTCGATTAATTGAGGGATTAATCGCAAAGGGGAGATAATGTTCACGGAGGAACTTGATAGATTAGATTGTATTAAGTTGTTGCCTTAATATAATAAAAGAGGAAATCCCTAGTGGGTCACAGTTTTACTTCTTGTGAGTTCAAGGAGGTTTATGTGTTTCAGAGAATCTCTTGTTTCTTTCTTTCGTCTTAAGTTTCTTAATAATTCCACAAAAATCTACACTAGTTTCTCAAACTACAATTCACCCCCCACCCCCTCTTGTAGTGTTTATCTTTTCAACAGATCATATCATCAACATAAACTTCTATGTTTCGACCAATATGCCCAGCGAAGACGGTGTTCACCAACTTCTGATAAGTGGCACCAGTATTTTTGTGTCCAAAAGGCATGACTCGATAATAATATACTCCTTGATTTGTAATGAATGCAATATGTGCTTGATCTTTTTCAGACATAGGTATCTGATGGTAGCAAGCATTGGCATCCATGAAACTGAACATTGCATGCCTTGTTGTAGAGTCGACCATCCAGGCTATTAATCTTTGGATGTGTGTAATCATCCTTTGGGCTTGCCTTATTCAAGTCCGTAAAATACACACACATTCTCCAAGTACCATTTGGCTTCCTGACTAACACAACATTAGCGAGCCAATCAGAATATTAACACTCCTTAATGGACCCATGCTCCAACAACTTTTTTACTTCTACTGCAGCTGCCTTGTTTCTTTCATCACTTTGGCGTCTCAGCTTCTGCTTCACCCCTTTAAATCCTTCTCGAATGTTAAGTTCATGGCTCATTACCGAAGGGTCGATGCCTGGCATTTCTGAGACATCAAAAGCAAAAACATCTCTAAATTCCTTCAACAGCTGGGTGACTGACTCTTTGATGTTAGGGTCCATGTCGATGTCAACCTTCACAGTGTGCTCTAGGTTGTCATCAATGGGAAACTCATCATGCCCCTCGATGGCCTTTGGTCTAGCATATTTTTTGGCATCTTCAGCTAGAAACACTCCTTATGAGTATTCGACTGGCTCCTTCCGTTTTTCCACAACCTTAGCTTTGGACTAGGTAATCTTGATACTATTGATATAACATTGTTTTGCTAACCTTTGGTCATAAAGAACACTATTTAAAAATAAGGTTTTACCCAAAGTGAGTTTGAGGAGTACATTTCCCTTGCCAAGGACTCCTATTGTGCAATTGTTCCCCATATGTAAACATGGTTTCCATCACTAGCATCTTCAAACTAAACCATCAAATCCTTGTTTGCACATATATTCCTAGAGGCTCTGGTATCCAAGACCCACTCCTCCTTGTTCTCCACCAAATTGACTTCAACTACTGCGGCAATTATGTCATTATCCTCAACTAAGTTGGCTTGTAAGTTGTTATCGGTTTTCCATACACCATGCCTCTTTGAGCATTTATAAGCCTTGTGACCAAGGGCTCCACATACATAGCGAATTCCTTTACTCTTTTGAATCTTTTTGTTGTTTGAACTTACCAATTCCTTTATCATCCTTCTTCTTCCCAATTTTGTACGTAACTGTTTTTGGACACACTAGTTTCAACAAGATTAGAATTAGAATCATTATATGACTAATAAGATAGTTGACCTCCTCAGTCCTTATATGACTAATGGGTTCTTGAAGTTTTAGAACTTTCTTATTTTGCTTCAAAGAATTTAGATAGTCATTCCATGAAGGCGGGAATTTTTGAAGCAACACATTGGCTTGTAAAGTTTCACACATGTTCATCCCTTCTCTAAGAATTTCAGTGATCAAATTCTCATATTGGCTTTGTTGTCATGCATTTTGATGTTGATCCATTTTCCCACAACATACTTCTTTTTGCCCGCATCATGCACCCCATATTTCTTCTCCAAAGCAAACAAAGTATTTGACATATGATTAACAAACAAAACAAACAAAGTATTTGACATATGATTAAGAAGATGTCCAAGTACCATTTTATTGTCCTTATTTTTCAAGGCTTCCTTTTGTGTCTTAGTGGGGGCTACGTGGAAGCGGTTGCGGTGCTAATCTCTTCTATGAATTTTTGTACATAAAGTATTCAATCTCCATTTGCTAAAAGAGCATAAGAAACTTTTAAGACCACCTCTTATAGTTTTTTCCATCTAATGTCTCCAATTTAAAGAGATCAAAACAGGTTTGTTCATCCTGTTGTTGGTAGCCATATAATTCATTTTCAAAATGTTATATATATATATATATATATATATATTCAGGATCTGCTAAAAACTTATGTTATGTTGAAAGCTAAAAACTTTTAATTATGATTGTTAGATTTAGATCAAGATTTGTGATCATTTTTGGGGTAAAAAACGATAATCCCCCAAAATTGCCAATTTTTATTTTTAAAAAAAAAGTTCCACGCAGGTTTTCAAAAAAAAAGTATTTGATTGAAGCAGTCCATTCACCCTAATTTCACATATTGCACGCAGATTTCAAGCATCAAATTTGTTCTAATCAAATCTGCCAAAAAAAATTGATGCATATGAATCGAAACAAAATTCTATGTTTGAAAACCCCTTTGTTTAACATTTTATGTTTTTTTTCCTTATTTGTTTAGGTTTTTTTAGTGCATTTCTTCGTGTTTGATTTTGTATGTACTCTTGCATCTTTGCATGTACCCCTTTGGAAATTAATAAGATTGTTGATGCTGAAAAAAATCAAAACTGCAAATGATAATTAAAGACGATGATGAATGTGGAGTATCGAACTCGCAAGTTCTTTTTTTTTGGCAAGAAAAAGAAAATTTTTTTAGGAGAGTGAAAGTGTTTAATTTGTAATATGAGTGAAATTTTGTAAAATTAAATCGACGGTCAGGATGGGCTAGACAAAAATCAACAACCAAGATCTTTAGTTTTTAGGTTTTTAACATCTTAAGAGGTTTTTACATGATCCTATTCCTATATATATTAATATATATATATATATATATATATAGAGAGAGAGAGAGAGAGAGAGAGAGAGAGGTAGGCTCATGTGAAAAATATAGTTTTGGTGAGAAGGGTGAGAAGCAATCTTAAGCCTTTGATCAACAAATGAATGGCTAAGATTAAATTTGAATTTCCATCCTTACTCCTTCAATAGTTTAGAGTCAATGTATCTATGGCATAAAGTCAATATTTTTACTCAATGTATTTATAGCATATGTTGAATGTACCTGTAGTTGTTAAATAATGTACCTCTAGGTCATACTTGATGTATCTATCTCTTCTCACGTTTCTTACGATAAGAAATTTCTCACCGTAACCCAACCCTATATATATATATATATAGGAAGAGGATCAACTAAAAACGTTTTCAACCTAAAAATCCCTACATTAGACTCATGTGAGAAATGTAGTTTTGGTGAGAAGGGTGAGAAGAAACCACAACCATTTGATCAACAAATGGATGGTTAAGAGATAATAGCGGAAGAGAAAACCATCAATACGAATCATAATTAACTATAATCTTTCAGAATTAAATTAAAGAATAATAGCGGAAGCTCTAAACTTAATCATTTTATTTATTGAACTTTAATTAATCAAAAACAATATAATAGAAAATTTTCTTATTAACAACTAAACTACTAAAATTCACGAAATTTAATATTAATAGGCTAGGATTTTCTAAATGGGTAGCTGTTGAGACACTTGATTTTTTGAGTGATGAAAAACAGATATGTCAAACAGGTGTGACAAACAGCTGTTAAAAATAGTTGTCAGGAACAGTTGTTATTGAATGAGTAAATACAGCGGTACTGAAACAGCTGAAGTGTACTGTTCCTAAGTTACTCTCTTTGAGTAATATTACCTTTCATGTCATATATTGTATATTTTTTTTTGCATGTTTAACGTACAGGTATTCCAGTACTTGAGACATGGAAAATAGCTTCATCAAAACCGAAGTGTGCTAACAATGGAGAATCCAAGTGTCCAAGTCGTGAAGGACAAGAACACTGAAGAATAGCCTTAGGGTTTTTACTTTGTCTTTTTGTTGTATGGAATGTTTAAGTAGTTTAGTAGATTTGTGATGTTTGATCTTGGTTTGTTACAAACACCAGACCAGTGTCTAGTGTTTGTTACATGACTGATCTGAAGAACAATTCCTAGAACAGTTCAGCAGACCAGCTGGTTAACAAACTGACCCACGAAATAATTTGAAGAATTCGATTCTTGAATTCTTTAAAGATCTTGCATGTGGTTAAGTCAGTTTGGTAATAAATGTTAAGTACTAAAAACCCACGTATCTTTATGAGATCTCAGCAACTCTTCGAGATTCTTGATTTCGAATATTTGATCTTAACATTAAATGCGTTTAATCATTATGGTTACAAAAACCCTCTTGATTGGAATAATCTGGGTTTTTCTAACTGCCTATATATATAAGCACTTAACGTACAAAATGTGCGAATGCACAAGCCAAGTAATGAGACTCTCCAAAAACTTTATTGAGTAATTTTTTGAAATTCTAAAAGATCAAACAAAATAGTTTACAAACCACAAGAGCATTCGAAAAAACCCAGTTCTTAACTTCATCTCTTGTAAGCTTTTGAGAAGCAAATTTCCGAGAGAAAGTTTATGTAATTCGTCACTAACAGAGGGGTTAGTGATTGGGAGAATTTGAGAAGCAAATCGCCTATGCTGCAAGCATGAACATGAAACTGTTTCAAATGGATGTCAAGACAGCATTCTTGGATGGATATTTGAGAGAGGAAATGTTTGTGGAACAGCCACCTGGTTTCACTGATTCACAGTTCCCTGATTATGTTTTTAAGCTGGACAAAGCTTTATATGGTTTAAAAAAATCTCCTAGAGCATGTTATGAAAGATTTCCCAACTTCTTGATGAAAAATGAGTATATCAGAGGCATAGTGGATAAGACCTTGTTTACTAAAACAAAAGGGTCTGACCTGATTGTAGTCCAAATATATGTTGATGACATACTGTTTGGTGCTACAAATCAGAGATTATGTAATGAGTTTGTTGATCTTATGCAGAGTGAGTTTGAAATGAGCATAATGGGAGAACTTGGTTTCTTCCTTGGCCTACAGATCAAGCAAACAGATGAAAGAATCATGATACATCAGCAAAAGTACCTTCTGGAACTTCTGAAGAAATATGGCATGTAGAACAGTAAGGCATATGATACACCTGTTCCAACTTCCACAAAGCTTGATACAGATCACAAAGGAATAGCTGTGGATCCTACACTGTTAAGAGGCATGATTGGATCACTTTTGTATCTCACTTCAAGCATACTAGATATTGTATTTTCGGTAGGGTTATGTGCCAGATTTCAGAGTAACCCTAAGGAATCATATTTGAAAAAAGTAAGAAGAATTCTCAAGTATTTGGTAGGTACTGATGATTTATGCTTATGGTATCCAAGAAGTAGTACAGTTGAACTTGTTGGATAGACTGATGTTGATTATACATGTTTTTTATGCTCTGCCGAGATGCCCTTATTGAGAGTTGGAAGAGAACCAAGGTAGCTTATGATTATATTGCTGACTTGAGTCTAGAGGCCACTAAGATTGAGGGTCAGACGGTCGAGGAGAGGATGCTCAAGGTGCTTAGCAGTTTGTGTGCCGAGAAGAAGGATGAGATTGAGGTTGAGCATGAGCGTCTGTGTCAAGAGTATGAGGCTCAGTTCAAGAATCAGCTCATGATGCAAGAACTTGAGAATATGACATCAAGCCATCAACCAAGTCAAGCAACTACCAGCATTAGGTCCGCCAGTCGATGAGAAGGCGTTCGATGCTGTAGATCACCAAGAAGGTCATGACGAGGTTGATGATGCAGCAGTTGACCGTTTGGCTGCGAAGCTTGGTGAGGCAATCTCCGGTGATGATGCTGATATGATGATGATGATATTAACTAAGAGGAGGGGGACCCTGAGAGAGAGTGTCGATCGAAGAAAAAGGCTGATCCTTCTCCCGCCAATCCTCATGTCGAGTCGCAGCCTGGTCCTCCTATGTTGTAATTTTGTATATTGTTGTTGACTGATATTGTATCTGTCTTTTATAATTAAGACTTAGCTGAGGTTGTATCCCTGCTTTTTGTAATCATGACTCTATTGGCTAATGTAAAGCTTGTTGCCAACATTCTGAGTACATGCTTTTTATAGGTAGCACTTTTAACAAAATATTTAATTTTTACACTACCAGTTGCTTACATATTCTATGCCCCTAATTACATGTTTTGTTGAAAAATTAAAGTTACTAGAAGGAAATTAGATGTAGAACTTTTTCAGGTTATTTGTGTTCCATGATCGAGTTAGTGACCGACCTTCCTCGTCTTGTAGCCTGTAGGATCCTGGCATGATAACCTCTTCCACTTTGTATGGTCCTTCCCAATTTGGTGTCAGCTTGCCTTCAGTAGGTCTTCTTCCCATGGCCTCAAATTTCCTGAGTACCCAGTCACCTTTTTCAATTGGCCGAGGGACCACTCTCTTGATGAAGTACCGAGTTATCTTTTGTTTGTAGGTGATGGATCTGAGTAGGGCATCATTCCTGTTTCGGGAAGGAGGTCGAGGTCTACCTTCCTCTTTTCTTCATTTTACTTGTACTCGTAGTAGGAGATCCTTGGTGAAGGTATTCCTACTTCCACTGAAAGGACGGCTTCGCTACCATAAACTAAGGAGAAGGGAGTGTGTCCAGTTGCCTCCTTAGTAGTTTTCCGAGCTGACCAGAGAACTCCTGGAAGCTCGTCAATCCATGAAGCTTGGGCCCCTTCTAGTTGGGTCTTGATTCCTTTCAGTATAATCTTGTTGGCAGCCTCGGCTTGGCCATTCATCTGAGTCCTTGCTGCGGATGTAAACCTTGTCTGAATACCGAAGTCGGAGCATTATGCCCAAGTAGGTCTACTATCAGATTTTCGACCGTTGTAAGAGATGAGCATTCGAGGAATGCCAAACCGAGGGATGATGTTCTTCCATATGAATGTTTGATCTGTCTATCAGTGATGCTTGGAAGTGGCCCAGCCTCGATCCACTTAGTGAAGTAATCCAAAGCCACCAAGAGAAACTTTTTCTGGGCTACCGTTAGAGGGAAAGGGCCGAGAATGTGCATCCCCCACTTGTAAAAGGGCAATGTTGGTATAATGGTTGCCAAGTCTTGCGAGGGCCTTCTGGTATATCCCCATGTAGCTGACACTACGTACATTTTTGGACGAGGGCCATGGCGTCCTTTTTTATGGACGACCAGTAGTATCCTGTCCTGACACTAGTGGAAAAAATGGATTTTGCTGCGCTTAATTTGCTGCGGTTATTTGGGCTTAAAGAAATAACTGCAGCAAATGAGGTCAAGTTGTTTTTGCTGCTGATAATTTGCTGCGATTATTGGGGTTGGCCCAAATAACCGCAGCAAACTAGTTTAAAAAAAAAAAAACAACTGCACTCCTTTAATTCGAATTGAAGCCAGTCGACACTCCACCAAAAACCCAAATAACCGTTGCTCTGCAAAAACCACCAAAAACCCACCACTCTACTCTGCTCTGCTCTGCAAAAACCACCAGTATACCCACCGCTCTACTCTGCTCTGCAATCGACGAACTCCACCAAAGGGCCCGGCGAAGCCAGTCGACGAACACCACCACGAGCCACGAAGCATCAATCGACGAGCCCTGCGAACCATTACTGCAACCACGAGCCCTGCGAAGTAAGTCGACGAACCCCACCATTCGAACACCACGTCCCTGCGAAGGTAACCTCGCCGTGCTGGGACGCCGTTTCTACTGCAACCACGAGCCCTGCGAAGGTAACCTCTTCTTTTTTTTTTTCAATTTTTTTCTGATTTTTTTTCCCCTAATGTATGAATGTGGTATGTGTTGTTACTAATTTCAAGTCTAAATCTTTGTTTATAAGTTATTTTAATTGTTTGTTTGAACTATATCTTAATTAATTTGATTTTTGTTAACATTAGGGTTCATGAGTTCTTTAATCAAATTGGGATTTTTGAGTTGATTGATTGAGTTCTTTAATCTTGTGTATGAATGTGGTATTTCCTTTGTGTTGTTACTAATTTTTGTATTGTTTCAAGTCTAAATCTTTGTTTATAAGTTATTTTAGTTGATTCTTTGAACTACATCTTAATTAATTTGTTTTTTTGTTAACATTAGGGTTCATGAGTCCTTTAATCAAATTGGGGTTTTTGAGTTTTTTTATTGATTAAATAAAATTAGAATGTTTATAACTTATTTTTGGTCATGTTAAGTCATTCTATTTTATTTTATTTTTATAGTTTTTGAATGATTAGATTAGACGATAAACATACATGAAGAATATTTGGTATTAGCATTGTATTTCATTGTTTTGGATATGTTGATTACATTTTATACCTAAAATTAATTAGAATCTTGAAAAGAATGATTAGATGATAAACATATAGTACACAATTATATTTTGTAGATTCAAGAATAAATATTTGATAAAGGTATCTAGAATATAAAATTAGTTGAAAATTTTCATGTCTATTGATGATATAAGAAGATTAGATATTAACTATCTCGTATATGAATATGAGAATCTGAGATCATTTTAATTTTTAAAATGAATATAAATATAATTTTTTTTGATTGGTTCTTTTGTCTTTGAATTATAAATATTTAGAGAATTTTTGGTGTTCTTTGTGCAGTTCATACCAATATAAAATATTAATAGTGCTAGTTTGTATGAAATTACAATTCTTATTAGAAATAAGTTCTATCGTCTCTTATTAGATAAACAGGATGTCAAAAGATCGTTCTTGGATGTATAATTGCAAGGACAAATCAAAATTTGTGTGATGGGGTGTTTGAGTTCTGCGAATACGTTGTCGCTTATGAAGAAAGAAACAAAACAGGGGGTTTTTACTGTCCTTGTTCCAAGTGTGCGAACGACCACAAATTTGAAAATATTAATGAGGTAAGGGTGCACCTACTTTGCAATGGATTTCGACCTGATTACCAAATGTGGAGTTATCAAGGTGAGACGAGACTCCATCGGGGTAATAATTAGGGTAATCATGAAGGTAGTCATCAACATCACGAGGACTTCATTCATACCACCAATGATAATGTCCTTGTAAATGATGACTACGAAGACAGTGATGATGTTCATGGTGTTGAACAAATGATGGAGGGCCTTGAGGATGGACGTGTTTTTGAATTCATTTCAGAGGCCTCTCAAAAGCCTTTGTACCCAGGGTGTGCTACATGGACCATACTTTCAGCTGTGCTGGAATTATTTAACATGAAAGCACTGTTCAACTGGACTGACATTAGTTTCACAACCTTGTTAGAGAAGCCGAGTACCATGTTTCCAGATGGCAATGAGCTTCCTAAGTCAACCTACTATGCTAAGAAGCTAATGTGTCCATTTAGGTTAGGGTATGAGAGAATACATGCATGTCCCAATGATTGTGTGTTATATCGAAAAGATTATGAATGCTTGGACAAGTGTCCAAGGTGCGGGGTACCGCGGTACCAGCGTGAAGGGGCACAAGGTAAAGCTGGCCCGCCGTCTAAGGTTTTGTGGTATCTACCCATAATACCTAGATTGAAGAGATTGTTTTCAATTAGTAAGGATGCTAAGAATCTAAGGTGGCATGCAGAAGGTAGGAAGAAGAAGGGTTTGCTACAACATCCAGCTGATGGTGCTGAATGGAAGACTATTAATAGGAAGCATAAGACTTTTGTGGATGACAATCGTAATTTGAGGCTAGGGTTATGCACCGATGGAATGACTCCTTTCGTTACTCTTAGTTCAAAACATAGTACATGGCCAGTGATTCTTACCATCTATAATCTACCCCCATGGTTGTGCATGAAACGAAAGTATCTTATGCTGTCTCTACTTATTTCTGGTCCTAGTGTTAGTTCAATGTATACTCAAGAAGGGGGGTTGAATTGAGTATGTGTGTTTTTTTCAATCGTTTTCAAGTTTGTTTATACTTTTGTGAGAACAACGAGAGAACAGTAAGCAAAGAATAAGGACACAAAGATTTAACGAGGTTCGGCTTCTAAACAAACCTACGTCCTCCACTCTCTCACCAATATTATTAATCAACTCAGAATAATAACAAGGTTACACACTCAATTAAATGCTACAACTATGTAACACTTAATTCCCCAACTGTTAACTCTAACAGTTCACTCAGTGTTCACAGAACACTCCCCAACCACTTCCCTCTAAGTGGTTCAAATATTACAAACTTAAATCTCCGTAAGTTTTTCTCTTAAAGATGGATATGGAGATAGTTTTGGACTAAGGATAGACTCTCAGAAAATATTACTTGGTTTTCTTTGGAGAGCTAAAGTCTTCTAGGGTTTTTTGCAAAGATTGTCTTTATAGACAAGGAAAACCGTCCCCTAGACGTGTGCTGGAAGCTCCCCTAAATTGTGCAAAAGGATCAGCTGACACAAGTGAACAGTTAACTGTTCCAGACTTTTGTATACTACCACTGTTTGCAGCGGTTAATACTCAAAAGTCCAACAAGTACATTGCATTTAATGAGCTGATTTTGCAAATCAATTTAGCAGATTTCCAGGACACAAGTGATCCAAATTTTTCAAATAAATTTTCAAAAAGATTTTGAACTCGAAAATCTGTACGGATCACGTGCGTAATACTATGTTCTGTTCCCACAGTGGTCTCAGTACTACTAAGTTTACGTCTGGCAAAGGGAACTGTTCCAAGCTTGTTTTGTGCCTGTTCTTAGCTTGTTCTTGGGCTGTTCTCTTTACTGGATGTAAACTTAAGGTCTTTTTGCTCTTTACTTAAAAACAATAAGAATATTTTCCTAAGCCTATTTTACATGAAGATCCTAGAAATATAAAAATAAAAAGGCTCCAAGCTCTTGGCTTCTGATCTTCAAGTATTTCAAGGTCTTCATGATTGCCTTGATGAGTCCTCACTTGATTCAACCTGTTCATATACAATTATACATAGATATCAAGTATAGAGGACTGGTTTGTCATCATTCGAATCAAACATGGTTCAACAATTTCCCCCTATTTGATGATGACAAACCATGAAGTTCCCCCTGAGAACAGTATCCAATTATCTCAAAATAAAATAACTGTTCAGAGGAACTGGTCTTGCACTGTGCCTGTAGTCAGATTCATAATCTCAGAGAATAAAAAATATACAGCGGACTAAAGCATAATTAGACTGATTACAGTGGTCAGTCACTCATCACATTACTCAATTTATTATTGAGTTTCAGCATTAGACCTGTAACCTGCAAGACTTATCAATTATCAAATGTAGCAAGAGAAATTTCAATTCAATTTCAATTTCACTTGGAAGAATTTTCTTCCAGTTGGGATGGGTAGGAGCACTTGATTTGAATTCAAGATGCTCCTAGGCAAAAAGCTGGGCCATCTCTTAACAAGGTCTGAACCTTGTTCAGGTTGCTACAATTGATATTAGGAACTTCACCTGTCCTATTCCCCCTTTTGGCATCATCAAATGACAAAAACAATCACAGCACAAAATTAGGAGAAGGCAACAAGTAAAGTCAAATACAAGCATAATATTAACACAGCATTCTAGAGATGCTGTCTCACATGTGAGTACCTGCAACTCACAATCCCAAACTGTTCAAGTGCACACAGAAGTTAATAAAATATACAGACCAGGACCATTCTGCAGAGAAATTGTTTAGCAGAAATGGTCAAAAACTAAAGGTAGCAATTGTTTAGAGAAACCAGAGTAATTGTTTAGAGAAACCAGAGAAAAGAAAGTTTGAGATCAATGTTAGTAGGGAAGGGGGTAGGCTAAGAAGAAGTGGAGTCAGCATCATCATCAGAATCCTCAGTAGAATCCTCATTCTCATTTTCTGCACTCTCCTGCTGCTGCTTCTTCTTGACTTGAGCAATGATGGGAACTGGTCTCATGGTGGTCTTGGGCTTGAAGCTGGAAGAGGAGGCAAGCTTTTCTTCCTGGGAGTCCAGTCGTGCTGTTATGTTCTTTATAGAACCATCCAGAGAAGTGCACAGAGCATTGACACTAGCCATCATCTGTTGCAGTAATTCCCCATGTGTCTGCACCTGTTTGGACAGTGACTCAGTAGCTTCCTCAGACCTGGAGCTGCTTGTCCTTCTGGCCCCTGTGACCCTGTCTTCATCCCTCATCTTGAGCATACCTCCCTCAAAGGTCATCCCCTTCTGACCTAGGATCTGGTTGGTGAGGACAGACATTTTCTTTACCTCACCACTCAGATGAACCTTTCTACTTTGGAAAACCAAAGTAAGCCAGGCTCCATAAGGTAGAGAGTGGTTGGACCTTTCCAAAATGCTAACCATGTGAGCTAGCATCAGACCAGGGAGACTCAACTTAATTTTCTCATATAAACAATAAATAATCACAGCATCCATCTTCCTAACATCCATTCTGCCCTGAGCCCTGGGGAGTACTATCTTAGAGGCAACTGTATGGAACAGCCTCATTACTGGTTCCCTTAATTGGCCAATAACATATCCAGCACCATCAGTTGGAGAACCAGTAAAGAGAGTGGTCTATATGTGTTCTGTACTGACCTCAAGAATAGTTGGCTAGTTTTCCTTGGAATAATCACAGAATCCACCCCTTGGTACACCCAGTACCTCCCCTAGACTCTTCTTTGAAAGAGTGATGTCGATCCCCTCGACCTCACTCCAGACCTTCCCCTTCTCTAACTTCCCCAATTTAGAGTAAAATTCTTCAACACAGGTTTCAAAAACATCAAGCCTCTTATCAAATAGCCCTTCCCAACCCTGGAATTCTATGGCCTCTTTAAATTCGTCTAAAAATGGTTGACTCATCCAAGACATGGGACATGAAAAACCAAATAAGAGACCCCTACCACTTAGTTCATACAGTGGTTCAGAAGTGGTCTTACCTTTCTTCTTGGCAGGAGTCTTGTCAGAGGTAGACGCAGCTTTCCTTTTCTTTTCTGCTGGGAGCTTGGTTGCAGGCTTGGGACTTTCTGAGGCTTTATCCTTCCTGGCAACACTTTTCACCCTTTTCTTCTTTTCATCCTTCTTCTCTTCAGAAACCACTTCAGCAGGTTCCTTCTTGATTTCTTCCTTACAGACCCTTGTCCTCAAGGGCCTGGTTCTTTTTCCTTGTTCCTTTTCACCTTGTACAACACCGGTGATCTCGACATCCATATCCTGAACATTGGTGTCATCATCCTTCTTTTCCATTTCTTCCTTTTCAACTTCCTTCTCTTCAGTGCTTGACACTGGTTTCTGTGTGGTCTGTGGTGATGATGTGGGTGAATTTTCTGATGGTGGAGAGGGTAATGGGGTTGTTTCTTTTTGTGGTGGAGAGGATGGTGGAGTTGTGAATTTCATTGGTGACTGTGGGGGAGGGGTTTTGGCTTTTGTGGGAGATGGTGGTTTTAGTGGAGGAGAAGATTTTGTAGGCTGTGACGAGTGTTGTTTGGGTGATGGAGAGGATTATTTCTTAGATGGTGATGGTGTTCTCTGAGGTTGAGGTGGTGGTGATGTTTTAGGGCTTGGTGGAGGAGTAGATTTCGTATCGAGCTTGCATGTGCCTTTAGACTCAGCAACTGTTTCTGTTGTGGTTTGATCCTTGATTTTTTCTTCCTTTTCTTCTGTGTGGTGGTGTTCAGCAACCATTACATTTTCTGATTCTATCTCAGCCTTAGAGGGTGTGAAATTTGGAGATTGGCTTAACCCACGACTTTTCTTCCTTGCAGCCTTGCTTTTCTTTCTTCCCATTTTGATTAGATTTGCAGAGTTGATGAAGGAGAGAGAAAGAAACCGAATTTGAATTCTTAAAGAGGATTTTGATGATTGTGCTTAGGGTTTGAGAGAAAGGATTACTTTGAGAGAGAAAGAGACAGTTAGAGAGAAATCAATGTGATAAAATGAATTAAAATGGAGAAAACCGGCAGTTATTCGAACAGATAGAGTAGAAGTAACTTCTACACTGTTCACAACGGTCATGTGTCAGAAGACTTAACTCCTCAATTTCAAAATCGAGAATTCAGCAGTAACTGATATAACCGATATAGGGAACTGGTCTTATGATGGTCTGACGCTGATCTGTATAAATTAAAAACTTTAATGCAACTTACAATTAGGCAACTTAGAGATACCACACATTGGAACAGCATCAGCATAAGAATTTTGAGACCACTTGCATCAATGACATTAAGAGTTAACCAGTCCTGCTTATTTACACTAATGATCATAAAGTCAAACATAGCCAAAAAGTGAAAGATAAGTCCTAAGGAACTAGGATCTAATCCTTACCATACCAAGTAATGTGCGGAGTTTGGCAAACACTTCCCTGCTCAGGGGTTTAGTGAAAATATCAGCCAATTGTTCTTCAGATCTGCAAAATTCAAGATTCACATTTCATTTTTCAACATTGTCTCTAAGAAAATGATGTCTGATTTCAATATGTTTGGTTTTAGAGTGTTGGATAGGATTTTTTGAAATGTTTATAGCATTGGTGTTATCACACAATATGGGGACACTTCCGGAACAGACCCCAAAATCCTTAAGTTGTGTCTTTATCCAAAGCAATTGAGCACAGCACAAAGCAGCATCTATGTACTCTGATTCAGCTGTGGATAAGGCCACTGAATTTTGTTTCTTAGATCCCCATGAAATGAGACAAGAACCTAAGAAGTGAGCCATTCCTGAAGTGCTCTTCCTGTCCACACTAAAACCAGCATAATCAGCATCAGTGTATCCTAAAAGATCAAAATTGCTTCCCTTTGGATACCATAAGCACATGTCCTCAGTACCACTTAGGTACCTAAAAATTCTCTTAACAGCTTTTAGATGAGACTCTTTTGGGTTGCTTTGAAATCTTGCACACAACCCAACTGAGAACACTATGTCTGGTCTACTAGCTGTTAAGTAGAGAAGTGAGCCAATCATACCTCTGTATAGCTTATCCTCAACACCCTTTCCTTTCTCATCTAGGCTCAGTTTAGAAGAGGTAGGAATAGGTGTGTCATAGGACTTGCTATCTTGCAGACCATATCTCTTGAGCAGCTCCTTGAGATACTTCTGTTGATGGATCATGATTCCATCATTCACTTGCTTGATTTGAAGCCCTAGGAAGAAACCAAGTTCTCCCATCATGCTCATCTCAAATTCACTTTTCATTAGGTCTGCAAACTCATCACACAAAACAGAATTAGTAGCCCCAAACAAAATATCATCAACATATACCTGGACCACTAACAGATCTGTTCCCCTTTTCTTTAAGAATAGAGTTTTGTCCACTGAACCTCTCTCATAATGATTTTCAATAAGAAAGCTAGAGAGTCTCTCATACCAAGCACGAGGGGCTTGTTTGAGGCCATAAAGAGCTTTGTCTAACTTATAGACATGATCTGGACAAACTCTATCCTCAAAGCCAGGGGGCTGTTCCACATACACATCTTCTTTCAAATAACCATTTAGAAAAGCAGTTTTAACATCCATTTGAAAGAGTTTAAAGTTCATGCGGGCAGCAAATGCAATCAAAATTCTTATTGCCTCAAGCCTGGCTACTGGAGCAAAGGTCTCATCATAGTCTATTCCCTCTTGTTGGTTAAACCCTTGAACCACTAGCCTGGCCTTGTTTCTGACTATGGTACCTGAGTCATCCATTTTGTTTCTGAAGTCCCATTTGGTTCCAATAACTGACATCTCATTGGTTCTTGGTTCAAGATGCCAAACCTGATTTCTTTCAAACTGGTTCAACTCATCTTGCATGGCCAAAATCCAATCAGGATCAGTTAGAGCAATCTTATAGTCAGTTGGTTCTATGTGAGATAAGAAGGAAAAATAAGCACAGAAGTTCTTCCAAACAGAATTTCTAGTTTGGACTCCTTTTGATAAATCACTGATGATTTGATCAGAAGGATGAGAGCTTCTTTGCTTAAACATACTCTTTCTTACGGCATTAGAGTCACCTAAGTTAGAACCAATGTCTGTACTGGTTCCCCCTATTTCATTTTCATTTTGAGAGGGTGGACCAGTTTCTTCAGTGTTCTCTCCCACATCATCTTCAGATGGATGGGCAGGAGAGTCACTGAGTTCAACAACCTGCTTAGCGTTTCCTTCTGCTGCACCAGACTCATTGTTGTTTTCAGGAGGAGTTGGAGAGTCTGGTTCAGCAGTGTTCTCTGGTTCAGCTCCAGTGAAATTTGTCATCCCAATTTCAAAGCCTTCATCATCATCTACCTGCACAGGCTCGTTGAACATGTTAGTTTCATCAAACAATACATGGATACTCTCTTCAACACACAAGGTTCTTTTGTTGAAGACTTTATATGCCTTGCTATGAGGAGAGTACCCTATAAAAACAGCTTCATCACTCCTGGGATCGAACTTGTCCAAACTGGTCTTACCATTGTTGTGTACAAAACACTTACAACCAAATATCCTTAAATGTTCAATGTTTGGTTTTCGACCCTTTAGAAGTTCATAAGGCGTTTTTCTTAGTATTGGTCTTAGCATAACCCTATTGAGTATGTAGCAGGATGTACTCACAGCATCAGCCCAAAATTTCTTGGACAGACCACTCTCTAGAAGCATGGTTCTAGCCATTTCTTCTAGAGTGCGATTCTTTCTTTCAACAACTCCATTTTGTTGTGGAGTTCTGGGGGCTGAGAAGTTGTGAGAAACACCATGCTCCATACAATAGGTTATGAAGCTAGCATTATCAAATTCTGACCCATGATCAGATCTGATAAATGCTAACTGATGATTGATCTTGTTCTGTACCTGCTTCACTAAGATTTCAAATTCATCAAAAGTTTCATCTTTGTATTTCAAGAATATGGTCCAAGTGAAACGAGAATCATCAACTAAGACAAATAAATAGCTAAAGTCATTTCTGCTTTGTACACGCATAGGTCCACATAAATCCATGTGTACAAGTTCAAATGGTCTAGAGGAACTAACCACTTTCTTTGGTTTAAAAGATGATCTTACATGCTTGCACTTTGCACACTCTTGACAGAGCTGGTCTGCCACATATTTGATGTTAGGTAAACCCAATACCAATTCTTGTGTTCTCAACTTGTTGAGCAAAGTGAAGCTAACATGTCCTAATCTTTTATGCCAAAGCCATTGGTCATCCTCTACAACACTAAGGCAGAGGGCACTGTTCTGTGGAAGTTGATTTAAGTATGTAGTATACACATTGTTATGCCTTGTTCCTTCATAGACCAGTTCCCCTGTCTTAGAGTTCACTATGTGACAAGTGTTTGATTCAAAGTTCACTTTATTTCCCTTATCACATAGTTGAGATATGCTCAGAAGGTTATGTTTCAAACCTTCTACATAGTAAACATTGTCAATTGCTTGGGAGAGTGACTTACCAACCTTACCTACTCCTTTGATAAGTCCTTTGCTATTGTCACCAAATGTCACGTGCCCTCCCTTGAATGCAGTGAGTGAAAGGAATTGTTCTTTATCCCCGGACATGTGTCTTGAGCAACCACTGTCCAAATACCAATATGGCTTTCCTTTCACTCACACCTGCACAAGCAAACTAAAGGTTAGTTTTAGGAACCCAGACCAGCTTGGGTTCCTTGTTCTTTGAAACATTTTCAACCTGGACCTTCCTAACCCACACTTGTTGGGTGTAGACTTTATTTTTCTTGTCATGTTTCTTTTTGGTGAAACATTTGTTAGCAACATGACCACTTTTACCACAATAGGTACAAACATGCATATCCTTGGCAAATATATACTTGCCTTTCTTGAATTCATTCAACCACGTGTTGTCTCTGCCAAGAACAGTTGTAGAACTAGATCCAGAATACCCTAAACCAAACCTTTGAGAATTTCCAGGTTGGGATGTGAGGATGTTTAGGGTTTTCTGAGCATTTAACATTTTGTTCATTTGGTTCATACAATCTGTTAGCTCATTTTCCTTGTTCTCAAGCCTCTTAAGTTGAACTTCATTTTGTTTCTCGAAAGATTTTAAGTCAATTCTAGTCTTTTCAAGTTCATCTTGTAGTCTTGAGACCAGGGAGGGATCTGGTTCGTTACTGGTCTTCTTGAGGTTTTCTTGTTTTAGCAAGATGAGTTCAGCCTCGAGATCACATATATTGGCTGTGCACTCATCATGTAAAACATCCAAGACCTCATCAAAGGCAGTTGGAGAACCAGTCTCTTTAGAACTCTTGAGCTCACTATGTTCCTTGTGTAAATCTTTAAGTTTTTCAATTAAATGGTCATATGCAAGTATGACATCAGATTTACTCAAGGTACATGTGTCTTTTAGCAGTTCAAAGTTTGAATTATGTGTGGTGAATTTCTTGAGCTCATTAAACCCCTTTTCAATTTTTTCAAAGAGTTCATCCTCTTTGGGGACTGGTTTGGAGTTTAATGTCTCAAGCTCCATTTTATGCTGATCTGCTGTTACTTCCAGTTCAGAAATTTTTTCTTTAAGTTCTTCACAAATAAGCTCAAGTTCAGTAGATCTAGCACCACATATTTCATATTCTCGAACTGTTTCTTTAAATTTCTTTTTGTTGTTCTGATAAGCAGACCCAACACTAATGCATTGATCAATGGTGAATTCAAGTAGTTCATCTCTATCTAGATTATGCATGTTTTCCTTTAAATCATTTAGGCATACCTGGTTATCATCTGAAGTGCTTCCACCAGCCATGAGACAGAGAACTTCTTCTTTTTGCAAACAGACCTCAGACTGGTCTGTACATGTGAAAGCAGTTAAACATAGATCTGCTTCTTCTTCTTCTTCATCATTTTCTGATTCTGAATCTCCCCATACTGCAGCTAGCATAGCTCTTTTGAAGACCTTCTTCTCAGCTTGGACTCCAGGATTTCCTTTGGGATTTTTCCATGTTGGACACTCCTTGATTCTGTGCCCCATTTCCCCACATTTAAAGCAACCAGCATTGGAACTGGTTTTCCTGAACTGTCCAGAGCTGTTCCTTCCTCTTACAAACTTACCCTTGGACTTTGTCCTAAGGTATTTTTCAAACCTTCTTGCCATAAGACTTATATCATCTTCATCTTCCTTAGAATCCTCAGCTTTAAGCACCATTTCCTTATTTTTTGAGCTAGATTCAGCCTTTGAATCTACCAACATTTCATGAGTCATTAAGGAACCAATAAGTTGTTCTAAAGAAAGTGAAGTCAGATCCTTTGCTTCTTGTATGGCTGTAACCTTGGGCATCCACTTCCCTGATAAGCTTCTTAACATTTTCCTCACCAACTCTTCACTTGAGAAGGTCCTTCCCAATGACTTTAGTTCATTTACAATGGTCATGAACCTTGTAAACATGTCCTTTATATTTTCATCTCTAGTCATTTCAAAGATTTCATATTTTGACATAAGCATGTCAATTATCGACCTTCTCACCTCAGAGTTGCCTTCATATGCAAGCTCTAGTGTATCCCATATTTCTTTAGTAGAAGAACAAGCTAGAATTCGATTCACCTCACATTCTGCAATTCCTTGTTGGACAAGTGACATTGCCTTTGCATTTTTCTCCAGCTTCTTGTAGTCTTCACTTATGTACTCTTCTTCTGTCTTTGGAACCATGAGCCCTTCCTGACTCTTCTTGTGGATGGACGTGGGTCCATTTTTGACAATCATCCAGCACTCATAATCTATTCCAATGATAAGATTTTTCATGCAATTTTTCCACCAAGAGTAATTAGTGCCATTGAACTTGGGGAGTCTTGAACTGTTTGATTCTTGAGTAGACATTTTCTTGCTCCTCTAGGTAGTTAACCTTTTGAGAAGTTAGGCTCTGATACCAATTGTTAGTTCAATGTATACTCAAGAAGGGGGGGTTGAATTGAGTATGTGTGTTTTTTTCAATCGTTTTCAAGTTTGTTTATACTTTTGTGAGAACAACGAGAGAACA
Organism: Salicornia ramosissima; assembly: GCA_951394345.1. Taxonomy (NCBI): domain Eukaryota; kingdom Viridiplantae; phylum Streptophyta; class Magnoliopsida; order Caryophyllales; family Amaranthaceae; genus Salicornia; species Salicornia ramosissima. The sequence goes on along the minus strand of OX596236.1, from coordinate 32,484,951 downwards.
GTAAGCAAAGAATAAGGACACAAAGATTTAACGAGGTTCGGCTTCTAAACAAGCCTACGTCCTCCACTCTCTCACCAATATTATTAATCAACTCAGAATAATAACAAGGTTACACACTCAATTAAATGCTACAACTATGTAACACTTAATTCCCCAACTGTTAACTCTAACAGTTCACTCAGTGTTCACAGAACACTCCCCAACCACTTCCCTCTAAGTGGTTCAAATATTACAAACTTAAATCTCCGTAAGTTTTTCTCTTAAAGATGGATATGGAGATAGTTTTGGACTAAGGATAGACTCTCAGAAAATATTACTTGGTTTTCTTTGGAGAGCTAAAGTCTTCTAGGGTTTTTTGCAAAGATTGTCTTTATAGACAAGGAAAACCGTCCCCTAGAAGTGTGCTGGAAGCTCCCCTAAATTGTGCAAAAGGATCAGCTGACACAAGTGAACAGTTAACTGTTCCAGACTTTTGTATACTACCACTGTTTGCAGCGGTTAATACTCAAAAGTCCAACAAGTACATTGCATTTAATGAGCTGATTTTGCAAATCAATTTAGCAGATTTCCAGGACACAAGTGATCCAAATTTTTCAAATAAATTTTCAAAAAGATTTTGAACTCGAAAATCTGTACGGATCACGTGCGTAATATTGAGGTCTGTTCCCACAGTGGTCTCAGTACTACTAAGTTTACGTCTGGCAAAGGGAACTGTTCCAAGCTTGTTTTGTGCCTGTTCTTAGCTTGTTCTTGGGCTGTTCTCTTTACTGGATGTAAACTTAAGGTCTTTTTGCTCTTTACTTAAAAACAATAAGAATATTTTCTTAAGCCTATTTTACATGAAGATCCTAGAAATATAAAAATAAAAAGGCTCCAAGCTCTTGGCTTCTGATCTTCAAGTATTTCAAGGTCTTCATGATTGCCTTGATGAGTACTCACTTGATTCAACCTGTTCATATACAATTATACATAGATATCAAGTATAGAGGACTGGTTTGTCATCATTCAAATCAAACATGGTTCAACACCTAGGCAACCGGGTAACGACATTGACGTGTCTCTGGCGCCACTTGTAGAGGACTTGATAAAGTTGTGGGATGAAGGGCTGTCAGTCTACGATTCTCATGCGAAGGAGACTTTCACATTGCGTGCATTGCTTTTGTGCACCGTTAATGATTTTCCTGCTTATGGTAACTTATCAGGGTATAAGAACAAAGGGATGAAGGCATGCCCCATTTGTATGGACGACCAGGATTCTACATGGGTGGGTAAGTACGTTGATTGGTGCAATCGAAGGTTCCTTCCACCTCATCACCCTTTACGTAGGAAGAAGAAGGCATTCAATGGGAAAATTGAAGAACGTGGTGCTCGTCGTCCATTAACTGGTCATGAGGTTTATTCGATGGTTAAAGGTTGTCAGTGTGTCTTTGGTAAACCGAACATGGAATATTCAGGTTTGTGGAAAAAAGAATCTATCTTATGGCAGCTTCCTTATTGGAAAGATTTAGAAGTCAGACATTGCCTTGATGTCATGCACATTGAGAAAAATGTTTGTGATGCCATACTTGGTACCCTTTTTAACATTCCTCATAAGACTAAAGACACTAAGGCCAGTCGTGAGTTTTTGCAAAAGATAGGAATTCGACCAGAGCTCTGGCCTCAGGTAAAGGAGACTAGGAAAAGGAAAAAAAACTGAGCAAGATGGTTATGGCAACAAGGGTAAGGGGAAACAAAAGGTAGACGTTTGTGACAGATCAAGCCAACGCAAAGGAAACAACAAGTCCGCTCGAGAATCATCTGAACATCGCATTCCTGATGTAGAAGTAATACTAACCAAATAACCCTATATGCATTTATATTATTAAGTCGTCATGGTTTAAAATTTTAAATTATTTACTTCATTTTTTGCAGGAGGAGACCCCTTGTGAAATGATGCTACCTGATCCTAAACAAAAAAGTGGGGACTTAGTTGTAGTTGCATTTGGGAATCTACAACCACCGAATCAGGGGGAAAAGTCTCATTGGGAAGCAATTGATGCAACTAATTGTTCTGTATCCCTTGATTCAGTGATAGATGGATGGGAAGATATGGCACTACCTATTCCACATCCGAATTGGGGATTAATGATTTTGGCTGATGCACGAGGGACTTTTGTGACATGGCCGCGAAAATGGGTGCGGTTTTCGGAAGAGGTAGGATCAACACATTACATTTTGGTTAATAATTGCCTATTTTTATACTTTTCATACAATTTAATATAATAAAAAGTAATTGAATTTGTTATTAAAATAGGCGGTCGAGGCACAACCTAAGGAAAAAGAAATGGGCAAGAACAGTGGGAGAAAAAAAATAGGACCCACTACATCGAAGGATGTTAATTCACATAACAAGAAGGGAGAATCACCAAAAGATCATGATGATCTACAGAGGAAGATTTCGTCAAAGGGTTCAAATCTGGGAAATGAAACATCATTGTCTGTCACGTGTCAATGGTTGCATACAAGTGTTCAAGATGAGCCAGATGACGTCCCTTTAAAAGTAATGTTGAATAAATCACAATTTCACTTCTTTGAGGATGCAAAAACTTATGTTACCAAGGGAGATATTAGTGATTTTCTTGCCGGGGATATGTTGGTCATTTCGTTATTACAAGCTTTCATGAGGTTAGCACTATATATAAAATAACTAGAATTCTTATTGATGTATAGTGTAACAATTCTTTTGATGACAACTCTTTTGTTTGTTCGTTGTAGTTCTCTTTACTCAGATTTGGCCGGATGCGACGCTATTTTAAAGGTTGGGTGGTTGTGCCCTCAACAGATATATGATCTACGATGTGCCAAGGACAGAACTGAAGTGCGAGAGTACCTTGAAACTAGTATAGTAGAGGAAATTTGAGCAAAGAAGAAGTTCATTCTCGCTCCTTACCTTCAGAGGTAACCCTTCATAATTACCTTGTCAATGTTATAAATGGGTGCTTATTAAATTCCTATAAATCAATCACCGACCATCGACTTTTTTATGATGGTAGTTCACATTGGGTGCTTCTCTTGATATCACCTTCAACATACACGGTGTATCAATTTGATTCTTGTCGTGTTCAGCCGCCACGTGATTTGATGATCATGACTTGGTTGAATCGGTATGTTACTAAAGTAATTGAAATGAGTATTCCATTAACTTGATTAACAACTACTCGTATTTACCATCACCTTATTTTTATTATGATTGGTAATTTTTGTATAGTGTGATGAAAAAGATACGCTCAAGCATGATTACTCCAAATTTGATATCAGTTAAGGTAAATATCCCAATCATGATGACTCAAGATATGTGCTTCTTTCCATATTATGAACATATTTTGACTATTCTTGCCTTTTCTATGTGCTATGTAATTCAAAGTGTGCGCAACAGCAGAATGGTGTTGATTGCGGATACTACGTGATGCGCTACATGTATGTTATCATCTCTAGCTGTATGAACTCAAATGATGTGGAAACGGTAAGTATTTGTTATTCATTCAAGTGAGTCATAGAGTGTATTTGATTAGTGCTAAGATGGGATTGAAAACACCCAAAACGAGGGAAAAATGACATATTTGGCTTGTTTTTGTTCCAAAACTCTATAACTTTGCCCGAAATCACACAAGTGAGTCATAGGATGTTTATTTCAATATTATACGACATCTATGAACCTTAAAAACATGACCTAAGTTGATTAGTGCTAAGATGGGATTGAAAACACCCAAAACAAGGGAAAAATGACCTATTTCGCTTGTTTTTGTTTCAAAACTCTAGAACTTTGCCCAAAATCACACAAGTGAGTCATAGAATGTTTATTTGAATGTTACAGGACATCTATGAACCATAAAAACATGACCTAAGTTGATTAGTGCTAAGGTGGGATTGAAAACACCCAAAACAAGGGAAAAATGACCTATTTCGCTTGTTTTTGTTCCAAAACTCTAGAACTTTTCCCAAAATCACACAAGTGAGTCATAGAATGTTTATTTGAATGTTACAGGACATCTATGAACCTTAAAAACATGACCTAGGAAGATTAGTGCTAAGATGGGATTGAAAACACCCAAAACGAGCCAAAAATGATCTATTTGGCTTGTTTTTGTTCTAAAACTCTATAACTTTGCCCGAAATCACAGAAGTGAGTCATAGGATGTTTATTTCAATGTTATTGGACATCTATGAACCTTAAAAACATGACCTAAGTTGATTAGTGCTAAGATGGGATTGAAAACACCCAAAACGAGGGAAAAATGACCTATTTCGCTTGTTTTTGTTCCAAAACTCTATAACTTTGCCCGAAATCACACAAGTGAGTCATAGAATGTTTATTTGAATGTTATAGGACATCTATGAACCTTAAAAACATGAGCTAGGTTGATTAGTGCAAAGATGGGATTGAAAACACCCAAAACGAGCCAAAAATGACATATTTGGCTTGTTTTTTTTCCAAAACTCTATAACTTTGCCCAAAATCACACAAGTGATTCATAGGATGTTTATTTGAAGGTTACAGGACATCTATAAACCTTAAAACCATGAGCTAGGTTGATTAGTGCTAAGATGGGATTGAAAACACCCAAAACGAGCCAAAAATGACCTATTTGGCTTGTTTTTGTTCGAAAACTCTATAACTTTGCGATTGTTAAATATATATAAGTGTATTTATCTCTTGAGGTGTTTGTGTGTTTATATATGCGTATGTGTATTTATTTTTCGAGCTTACGATACTAAGTTAATTATATAATCTATTCGACAATGTTTAATTTAATTTAATTCGTTTTTATATTAATTATTAGGTTTTATCCACATCGGTTCGAGAAGGATCATTCACCGCTGAAGGAATAGGTTTTTTCTGCACCCTTTATTTGCTGCGGTTCATAACCACAGCAATAACCCCTATAAAAACCGCAGAAAAACGACTTTTTCCCACTAGTGTGAGTGCCTTGCTTGCAATGGTACGTGCTCCCTGATGGCTACCACATACCCCTCCATGTATCACTTGTAAGATGTTATTTCCGTCTTCGGGGGTGACACACTACTGCAGAGGATGAGTGTAGGATAGCTTGTACAATTGTTGATCGTACCAGAGGTAGTTCAAACTGTGGTCCTTTGAGGGTAGCTGATGGTCCCTTATGTAAGAGATGATGCTGGTTCTCTAGTCGGCCTGTTGAGCCACGATATTGATGCTGAGCTCATTGATGCTGGGCTCAGGCAATACTTCCCAGGTAATAATCCAAAGGTGTGTTCCTTTAGCTGAGCTAGCAAGTCTGGCAAGGGCGTCTGCCTGCGTGTTTTCTGACCTGGGATATGGTCGAGGGTGAAATGCTCGAACAGAGCTATGAGCGTCTTACACTTTTGCAAGTACATCTTCGTAGCTTCTTCCTTTGCCTCGTATTCCCCGGATATTTGTCCGACCACTAGTTGAGAATCTGAGACTACTTTTAGTGAAGTAGCTCTAGCGGCTTGATATAGCCTCATCCCAAAGATGAGTGCTTCATACTCGGATTCATTGTTGGATGCTGTGAACCCGAATCTCACAGCGTACTCAATCCGTTCACCCGTGCTTGTTTTGATGAGCAGACCGGCTCCGCTACCTCCTTTAGTGGTTGAGCCATCGATACACAATTCCCATGGCTGGCCACTATCCTGAGTCGATGGTCTATTTGTGCATTCTACAATGAAGTCAGTTAAGGCCTGAGCTTTGATTGCTCGGCAAGGCTCATACTATAGGCCAAAATCTGAGAGCTGATCGGACCAATCTGACATCCTAGTGGAGTTTTTCCTTCCTTTTATGGCCTTTTGGATAGGTTATCCGGTTATGACTTTGATCTGATGAGCTTCAAAGTATGGCTTCAATTTTCTACTAGCCATGACCAGAGCAAAGACCATTTTCTCGATCTGAGAGTATTTTGATTCGGCACCTTGGTATGCATGGCTGATGAAGTAGACAGGGTGCTGAAAATGTTCCCTTTCGGCTACTAAAACTGCACTGAGTCCGTAGTCGGAAATAGCTAGGTAAAGGAACAACACTTCTCTTGGCAAGGGAGACACTAGCTTTGGAATCTGAGAGAGGTTTTCCTTTAGCCTCTGAAAGGCTTCTTCAGCCTCAGCATTCCAGCTGAATGTTGCCCTTTTCAATGCTTGAAAGAAGGACAAGCTCTTATCGGTTGGCCGAGATAGGAAGCGGCCGAGCACTGCAATGCAACCAGTCAATCTTTGCACTTCCTTGACTGTCCTTGGTGGCTGCATGTCTTGAATGGGCTTGATTTTATCAGGATTGGCCTCCATGCCTCTTTCGTCTACTAAGAATCCGAGGCATTTTCCTTTTTTCACCCCGAAGACACATTTCTTGGGGTTTAGTTTCATGCTGAACTTCCTGAGTGTTTCCAAGGTTTCTCTCATGTCCTCGACATAATCTGAGGCGAGCTTACTTTTGATGATCATGTCGTCCACGTATACTTCTACGTTTTTTCTAATTTGTTTTTCAAAGACTTTGTTGACCAAACGGTGGTACGTGGCTCCGGCATTTTCCATACTGTTGAACCATTTTTTATTTGAATGATGACAAACCAGTTCTCTATACTTGATGTCTATGCATATTTGTGTATGAACAGGTTGAATCAAGTGAGGACTCATCAAGGCAACCATGAAGGCCTTGAGATACTTGAAGATAAGAAGCCAAGAGCTTGGAGTTATTTATTTTTTATTTTTCTAGGATCTTCTTGTAAAATAGGCTTAGGAAAATATTCTTAGTGTTTTTAAGTAAAGAGTAAAAAGACTTTAAGTTTACATCCAGTAAAGAGAACAAGCCAAGAACAAGGTGAGAACAGGCAAAGAACAAGCTTAGAACAGTTCCCTTTATCAGATGTAGACTTAGTAGTACTGAGACCACTGTGGGAACAGACCTCAGTATTACGCACGTGATCCGTACAATATTTAGTGTTCAAAATTATTTTGAAAATTTATTTGAAAAATATGGATCACTTGTGTTGTGGAAATCTGCCAAATTGATTCACAAAATCAGCTTTGAAATGTACTTATTTGGAATCTAGTGTACTTTCTACTACATGTAGTGCAAGGAGACAAAGGTCTGAAATAGGTGCCTTTCTACTTGTGTCGGCTGAGCTTGTTTGTATAATTTAGGCAAGTCTCCTAGCACACTTCTAGGGCACAGTTTTTCTTGGCTTATAAAAACAATCTTTGCAAAAACCCTAGTAAGACTTTTGCTCTCCAAAGAAAACCAAGTCATATTTTATGAGAGTCTATCCTTAGAGAAAAACTATCTCCATATCCATCTTTAAGAGAAAAACTTATAGAGATTTGAGTTTGTAATATTTGAACCACTTAGAGGGAAGTGGTTGGGGAGTGTTCTGTGAACACTGAGTGAACTGTTAGAGTTAACAGTTGGGGAATTAATTGTTACAAAGTTGTAGCATTTAATTGAGTGTGTAACCTTGTTGTTATTATGAGTTGATTAATAATATTGGTGAGAGAGTGGAGAACGTAGGCTTGTTTAGAAGTCGAACCTCGTTAAATCCTTGTGTTCATACTCTCTATTTACTGTTCTTTCGTTGTTCTCACAAAAAGATAAACAAACTTTGGAAACGATTGAAAAAACACACATACTCAATTTAACCCCCCCTTCTTGAGTATACATTGAACTTACAATTGGTATCAGAGCCTAACTTCTGAAAAGGATAACTACCTAGAGGAGCAAGAAAATGTCTACTCAAGAACCAAACAGTTCAAGACTTCCCAAGTTCAATGGCACTAACTACTCTTGGTGGAAGAATTACATGAAAAATCTTATCATTGGGATAGATTATGAATGTTGGATGATTGTCAAAAATGGACCCACATCCATCCACAAGAAGAATCAGGAAGGGCTCATAGTTCCAAAGTCAGAAGAAGAGTACACAAGTGAAAACTACAAAAAGCTAGAGAAAAATGCAAAGGCAATGTCACTTGTTCAACAAGGAATTGCAGAATGTGAGGTAAATCGAATTCTAGCTTATTCTTCTGCAAAAGAAATATGGGATACACTAGAGCTTGCATATGAAGGCAACTCTGAAGTAAGAAGGTCAAAAATTGACATGCTTATGTCAAAATATGAGGTCTTTGAGATGACAAGGGAAGAAAACATAAAGGACATGTTTACAAGGTTCATGGACACTATAAATGAACTTAAGTCATTGGAGAAGACCTTCTCAAGTGAAGAGTTGGTGAGGAAAATGCTCAGAAGCTTGTCAGGGAAGTGGATGCCCAAGGTTACAGCCATACAAGAAGCAATGCATCTGACCACACTATCTCTAGAACAACTTATTGGTTCCTTGATGACTCATGAGATTTTGGTAGATTCAAAGGTTGAATCTAGTTCAAAAAGGAAGGAAATGGTCCTCAAAGCAGAGGAATCTGAGGAAGATGAAGATAATATAAGTCGTATGGCCAGAAGGTTTGAAAAATACCTTAGGACAAAGTCCGAAGGTAAGTTTACAAAAGGAAGAAACAGCTCTGGAGAATTCAGGAAAACCAGTCCCAATGCTGGTTGCTTTAAATGTGGTGAAGTGGGGCACAGAATCAAGGAGTGTCCAACATGGAAAAATCCCAAGGGAAATCCTGGAGTCTAGGCTGAGAAGAAGGTTTTCAAAAGAGCTATGCTGGCTGCAGTTTGGGGAGATTCAGAATCAGAGAATGAGGATGATGAAGAAGAAGCAAATCTCTGTCTTACTGCTTTTACATGCACAGACCAGTCTGAAGTCTGTTCGGAAGGAAAAGAGGTTCTCTGTCTCATGGCTGGTGGAAGCACTTCCGAGTGTTGGATGTCTTCATTGGACTAGGCTTTGGGAAGTTAGTCTTCCCCTTCATCTAAAGGAATATCTCACATCTTGAAGTATTGAATCGTGAGTCATCCTTCGGACCTTTATCTATTGTGCCTGAGTCATGTTTATCTCTCGGGACTTCCTTGCGTTTCTCTTTCTTAGAACCTTCCTTCGGATGGTTGATGTGGGAGGCATTGATATACTTCTATGCTCGAGCCATGACCTCGGAGAAGGTAGAGACTTTGTCGTTCAGGATGTCGAATCTGAGTCGACTGGGACGAAGCCCTGACATCAGTGTCGCAAATGCCGTAGAGTCCATCAGATTGGGAATCTTTAACGACTCGGAGTTGAATCTTTTGATGTACTCGGCCAACACTTCATATTCTCCCTGTTTACAAGACACAAGGTGAATGCTTGTTCTATTGTGTTTCTTGGCTGCCATGAAGTGCTTGGTAAATAATGACTCCAAGACCGAGAAGCTAGTGATGATGCCTGAGGGCAACTCATTGAACCAGCTGAGTGTTGTTCCTTTGAGGGTAGTTGCGAAAAATTTGCACCATGACACTTCGTACCCGGTTTGGACCGCCATGTGGGCTTTGTCAGCTGCCAGATGGTCGGTAGGGTCGGTAGTCCCTTGGAAGCACTTAATTGGAGGCACCTTGACTTACTCGGGTCAGATACCTCAACGATCTCCCGACTGAATGGGGTTTGACAAGACAGGACTACTGAGGGGTTTGCTCGAGGAACATTCCTTCAGAAGTTGCCAACCTCATCCCGAGTGGCCGAGTTTGCCCGCTGGTCGCGAGAGGACCCGTAATGGGAGCGCCCTCGGATCCTCGGTTCGGGGGTCTGACCTATTCCAAGACGATCTCGGTACCTTTGGTTACCCTGCTAAGCGCTAGTAGGCAGGAGCTCCTTTCTTTGCTTTATTATCCGCCGAGTTTCTTGATGACGTCTATCGTCCATGACCTCTCAACTGTCCATAGACCCATTATGAAGCTTTTTTTGTTGTTGAGGAGAGTTCTCGCATTTGTTTCCCCTCCAATTTCTGACCGAGTGGGAAACACAAAACGATCCTTCTTTGGCTCGGTCGACCTCTCCCAGCAGTTTGGTGAGTCTCAGTTAATTTGGACTTTTTAGTCTTCTTTCCACGGAGATCTTTAGACTCTTCTAAGTTTATTACGGGTCGCGGCTATGCACTCCTTATGACAGGAGTGTGACTTTGGGTCGTTAATGCTGAGTGGCTTCGGCTGGTCCCTACTGGCGGGAGCCGAGAAGGTTCGTCTCTCAGCATGACTCTTTGTCTTTCCATTGGAGCTTTTCCCTTGGATGGAGCCTTGTTCTTAGATGGTATTAAGTGCAAGGTCTCGTCACTTGGTGTGTATGAGAATATGGCATGCAGATTTGCCTGAAGTGTCCTTGATAGTCGAGTGACGACCTGGTTAAGGTCCCTTCGTGTGACTGGCTGTTTCGGAACATTCTGAGTAAGCACTCTTGGTTCCAGGTCTTTTTCTCTCTCGGGCTCAGCTTCTGAGCCGCGTGGGTTTTGGTGGACGAGAGCTGTCTCTGCTACCCCCGCATGTTCCTGGTCATTTATTTGAGGATGACCACGGGAAGTGCCTGAGCGACGAGCAGCGTGAGATCTAGTGTGGGCCATTGAGTATTGACTGACCGATGTGCTATCTCCCCACAAACGGCGCAAATCTGTTTCCGTTTTTAGGAATCTGAGATACAAAGCGGTAAAGTAAGATGAGTAGGGGAGAGCCTCTGAGTATGCTGACTAGATCTCGGGATGATGAGTCGGCTGAGTGATGGATGAGTCGGAGCTTGATGCTGAATGGACTCCCTCGAACGGGCTTGGGCCTAGCTGAGTGAGTCTTGCAAAATGAACAAGGGGTGACTGACACGGGGGGTGGACCTGGAAATTCGCCTCTGATACTTAAGTCAAGAAAGTATTTAATTTGGAAAAGTAGAGAGAGGGAAAGAGAGAGAAAGAGAATTCGCTTTTAGGAATGGTAGCTGTTCTTGGGAATGGTGATTACCCAAAAAGCTCTTTTGTGGGAAAAGGGAAAAAAAGGAGAACATCCCCTCACATGTCATAAATGGAGGTATTTGTAGGTGAGGTATTTTGGGGGCTGATTGACAGGTATTTGGGGGTTGACAATTAGCTGAGAGAGGGGGATTTGTGACATGTGTCTTCGAATGTCCAAATGGCGACACCTGTCCGAAGGGTGTTTTAGGAGATAATGGGAATTCCAGGAGTATTTTGGTCATTGTGACTTTATTGGGCTCAGGACCCAAACAACTACAAACACTAGTGGAAAAAAGGCCTATTTGTACCGGTTTTTATCCCTTATTTGTACCGGTTTTATAAGGGTACAAATAGAGGGGATACAAATAGCTATACTATTTGTACCGGTTATAAAAACCGGAACAAATAGGACGTTATTTTTATCGGTTATACAAAAACCGGAACAAATAGCAATTTTTTTAAAAAAAAGACTATTTGTACCGGTTTTCAAGAAAAACCGATACAAATAATACGTTATTTGTATCGGTTTTAACTATAAACCGATAGAAATAGTATTTTTTAAAAGTAAAAAAAACTATTTGTGTCAGTTTTCTTTTATAACCGGTACAAATAGTTTTGTTTCATTGCTATTATTTTATTTTTTCTAATATTTTATTTTAGCTATTGAAGTCCCATATCATCATTGCAAAAAACATTACACAATAATGTAACGAACATGTCTCTCTCCAACCCAACTTCATCGATCCAACTTGAAACAAAAATTGTGACATTCAAAATAGTATTTCCTCCATTATAATGGTAATATTCTTTAATTTATATAGATCTACTTTACATAAACACATAAAAATTATTGTTACAAATTATAAGAAATTAAACATGGTAATGAATAATACATTAAAATTATGACAATAAAAAATTAAACCTAAAATACTTCACCAATTCTTCTCGAACCTCATCCAATTCCTTTTGGCTGTTAAATATGTTCTGCAAAAAAAAAAGTAATGTAAACACGTATAATCGTCAAAGTATAGAGACAAAAATAAAACTAGTGAACTTATTCTTGTATGTTTAGCCACCAATAATAATCTAAGCATTTTATGACTTGATTGCATGATTTTGGACAAATATAGGGAGTTTAAGGAAATAGAGCCAAATAATTCATTTTGGGTTAATTTTGAGTGTTTTTACTCCCATCTTCGCACTAATAAACCAAAATCATGTTTTTAAGGTTTATTAATGTCATATCACATTCATCTAAGCATTCTATAACTTCCAATAAAACAAAAGGGAAGAAATCCAATTGAACGTCCTATAACATTTATTAAAACAAAAGCAAAGCAAAGGAAGAAATAAAAGGAATAAAACCAAAACCAAACTAAAACAAGAGCAATTCAAACGAAATCTAAACAAATCAAGAGAATCAAGTCACAAAGGCAAATAAATTAGGCACATAATTCCCAAAATCATCAAATTAGGTTGCGGCCCAACGCCATCAACCATCCAGTGTCCTCATGTCGGGAACCTCATGCCCCTAACAAAGCAAACATCCTGGAACTATGATCTCAATTCTATATCTAATCCTAAGAAACTAACCAAACCACGAAATAAAAGGAGAGTTGAAAATATCTCACCGAGGTAAGCCTAGAAGGAAAGACCTCACCGGCATCGAATCCTAAAATGAACATTGGCCATTTTATCTCATTCCCTTCATCTTACGGCTGATAAACATGCAATTGACAACAAGATCTAGTGTCAATAAAATTAAAAGCATTAAAAAACTCCAATAGAAAATACTGAAATGGATAAAAAAATACAACTAAAAGGCTAAATTACAAACTGAAAGCCACCCTATAGTTTCATTCACATACCCTTGTTCAAGGGCTAGAAGGCTTCATCTTATACAAAGGATTAGATGTAACAAATATATTGCATAACCTCAATTACTACTTTATTTTTATAAGTAGTTTCTAATTTGTATTTATTAGGAAAGGTGGATTTTGCTTGGCAAAAACATGGCCTAAGAAACATTTAATCAACTCAAAATATAAATATATTAGTTAGCCACTGTAGGAACTTGAAAATATATGCCTAAACCTAAACATTTAAATTTATTTATATTAAGGACACCTAGCTGACAATGGTGTACTCAAAGCCTGAAAATGGTTTCAAGTTGGCTAATTCATATTATTGTTGTTTACTATGTTACTTCACTTAGAATCATTGGATTGTCATTATTTGGAGTATACTAAAGAATTAAGTTTCAATTTTAAGCTAGCATACTAAAGAATTAAGATTCAATTTTAAGCTTTCATACTAAAGAATTAAGAGCCGATAACCAAATAAAAGAAACTTACCAATGTAATTGCTCCTAAGGCTAGTAACTTCACCCTTTCTCATTTGTCAATCTCCAACATTGCTCCAAAATTGGTCAACAACAATCATAAGGGGTACATTACTCCTTGACCTAAGTTACATATCAACATTGTCACATGAATGAATTCTACATCACAGAACCTTAAAGGCATTTGTCATATGAATGAATTGGACAAAAAAAAAATCCAACCTACCTATATTATTTTCTAATTCCATAAGCATATAAGTTCTACAAAAACCAAAAAAAACATGTAACTGATTAAGGAAATCTGAAAACATAAATACTTCAAAAAATGAAATAACTCCAATTCAAAACAATACCAACAATTTAAAACATACCTCATTTAAAACAAAAAATCAACTTATTCAAAGTACTCCAATTCAATCTATTAGGTTTAATATATGGAAAAAATACCTCAAAATGTGTGGGTTGCTAGATTAGTTGGGTCGCCAGAGTCTTGGTGGTTTCCAAAGAGGTTGTCGATGGTAAGCAACGGCAATGTCGAAGTCCAAGCAGCCGTGGCAGTAACAACGAACAGTAGGAAGCAACAACAACAAATGACAACAGCGTCGAAGAGGGAGTTGCAGTAGCGTGGTCCTCGATGGAGGCAGTAGACCAGCAACGAAGCATGAGCAGACCACTCAATCTAATTCTTATCACCCTAATTTCAACAATATTCAACAACTAATCAGCAAGTTAAAACTCCATTAAATTAATCAACAAGTTCTTATCACAATTGTGAAACCAATTAAAGAAACACTAATTAAACCCTAACAATTCAACAACAACAACATATACCTTCAGCGTGCAGCAAGCAAGGAGGAACACGAGGCAGAGCAGGTTCCGGCTGCAGCGTCTGGCGGTGGATGGGGTGGTGGCAGCACCGTACCCCTTGCGTTCGAGGCAGAGCAAGTTCAATTCGCGCAGCAGCAACACTCGTCCGAGCAGCAGCGTAGGGGCCAACCGATCGTGCAGCAGGCCGGGGCACGAGCAGTGGTGGATGGGGTGGCGTTGGATGGGGCGGCGTTGGATGTGGGGCGGCGTTGGTGGAGGAATTTATGGGTAGGAGTAATTGGGGTTTTGGTTGAATGAGAGTAAAATTATTTGAAGTGAAATTACAATGAGTATTTAGGGTTCCGATATTCGTGGCCTCGTAGGTAATTCTTAAAAAAAAGGAGGAGTATTTGTACCAGTTGAAATAACACCGGAACAAATCATTCCTTATTTGTTCTGGTTTTATTTAAACCGGTACAAATACCTCTTATTAGTACCGGTTTATTAAAAACCGGAACAAATAAACATTGATTTGTTTCGGTTTTGAATAAACCGGTAAAAATATGCACTTATTTGTTCCCCTTTTATTATAACCGGAACAAATGCTCATTATTTGTTCCTATTTTTATAGAACCGGAACAAATAAGGAGTAACAAATAGCAAATTTTCCACTAGTAAAATAGGGTCTCAAATACTTAACAAAAAAATTGCAAAATAAATATTCACTCTCCCTATGCTCTAGATGATGCCTCTTATTATTGCTTTAAATGAAATGAGTCCTAAAGCAACCTAAACTGTCCCTATGCTCGTGCTTTTCCTTTCTTTTTTTTTTCCGAAATTTTGAACCTAGGGTTAGAATCTGTGGAGAGAAAAGGAGAGAAAAGTGTGATGGAATGGAAGAAATGGAGTAATGGAGTGAAGAAGAAGACGAATGATGGTGTTTGAGAGAGATTTGGGTTAGAATGAGTGAGTTTTGAGAGTTAGGGTTTGGGAGAAGAATCATATTTTGTTGCTCGTGAAAAATGACGAGTTCTCAGCACTGACCTTTGAAATTAATCGTGCTCAGTGGCCGCTGACTTAATCTCAGGGGCCGCTTCCCCCTTTAAAAAAGTTACTAACTTTTTTAAGAAGCACATCAGCGGCCGCTGAGAATGGGCCAGGGCCCGCTGCAATCAATTTTCTTGGCTACTGGAGAAATGCAACATGAGACTCAGCGGACGCTGAAATTTTTCAAGCAGGCGCTGCCCCAATTAAAAAACCTACTGCCTGTTTTCAAGAAGCCCCATCAGCGGGCGCTGGAAATGGGCCAGCGCCCGCTGCAATAAAGTTTTTGGGGTACTGGAAGTTTTGCCTTGCCTGATCAGCGGCTGCTGATTTTGGGTCAGCGCCTGCTGCAGCAAAAAAAAAAAAAATTCTAGTCGAAGAATTTGACCATTGTGCAAGCGGGCGCTGATGGAATTTCAGCGGCCGCTGCACCTGACCTGTAGCCAAATTTTGCAGCAGATTAAACCTAAAAATTTTACCATAATTTTTGGTTTAGAACATCTTCTCTTGATTGCAAACCAAGGGATACATCAACATGTATAGTAGCCCAAAAAGGCCAAAATTAAGCTCGTTGATGTATTTGGAAGATGCAATCAAGGAAATCTCTCCTTTTTTATTAACTCAACCATGATATTTTTTTCGAGTGCTCCCTTTTTCTAACACACATTCATGGGCACATGTAATTACTCAATCTTTTCTCTCATCAATTGTTTTTTATTAATTTTTTTTTTATTTACAATGCAAGGAAATTAAATAAACTATCCTAGAAACCAATAAATTGAGGGTTGCCTCACACAAGCGCTTGTTTAACGTCCCAAGCCTGACGAAATGACCGAGTTGGCCCTAATCCTCAACGGGAGTAACATCGAACATGTCTAAGTGAATAACAAGGGCAGCTTTCGGAGGTTAGTCTCCATAGTAGGCTTTTAAGCATTGCCCATTCACTTTGAAAGGGGCGGTTCCATCATTTCATGTCTCAACCGCTCCGTAGGGAATGACCTTCCGAACCGTAAAAGGACCACTCCACCTCGACGTGTGCTTTCTGGGGAACAACCTAAGCCGAGAATTGAAAAATAGGACCTTGTCCCCTTCATGGAACTCCCTATGGAGAATATGCTTGTCATGCCAAGACTTGGTGCGTTCCTTGTAGATTCGAGGATTTTCATACGCATCAAGCTTTAATTCCTCACGTAAATGCAGGTCGAGAATCAGCTTCTCCTCCGTAGATTGGAGATCGAAGTTGAGTGGTTTGGTTACCCAATGTGTGCGATGCTCGAGCTCAACCGGTAGGTGACAAGACTTTCCATAGACCAACTTGTAAGAGGTTGTGCTTATGGGAGTCTTGTATGTTGTCCTATACGACCAAAGAGCGTCATCGATCTTAGTTGACAAATATTTTAGAGACCGATCAACAGTCTTTTCAAGGATCATTTTGATATGCCGGTTTGAAACTTCAGCTTACCCGCTCGTTTGAGGGTGATATGCAAAGGCAACCTTATACTTCACACCATATTTTGAGAAAATGGATTGGAGTGTCCGCTTGGAAAAATGTGACCCTCCATCGCTAATGACAGCTCGGGGAACACCAAACCTCGGGAAAATGATAGTTTTAAACAAGTTAATAACTACCTTTGAATCATTGGTGACCGCGACCAAAATGCATTGGTTGCCATAAGATGAGGGAAAGGGTCCCACGTAGTCGATGCCCCAAACATCGAAGATTTCAAGTTCAAGAATGCTGTTAAGGGGCATCTCATGACGGTTCGAGATAATGCCGGTACGTTGGCACTGGTCACATACCTTCACCATCCTCCAAGTGTCCTTGAACATGGTAGGCCAGAAAAACCCCCAGAATGCAAGATCTTTGAAGTAGTCTTGTCCGCACCCATGTGTCCTCCACAAGAAGAAGAGTAGCACAAGCTAATAACAATTGCAATCTCATTAATGAAGGGATTTTTTGGGCTCTTTCACCAAACAAATAAAACCCCTTTTGTAGTATGCGCGGGGGTGTCGAACACGGGGAACAAGTCGTGAATTGTGTTGCGCGATTTTGGTCGATTGAGGATCTTAGATTTGTTGTTTGAAATGGAAGCTAAAACTATGGCAGAAAATAAATGCAAAAAATAATAAACTAAGTTGTAGGGTTGTCGGATCCGAGTTCAATTGATTTCGGGGGAATTACTTCAAAAAGTCTAAAGAAGGAACTGAGTCAAGTAAGGGGAATTAAACCTCTAATGTAGCTAAACCTCCTCCCGGAGTGATTTAGGAGTTGACAAATGAATGTAACAATAACGACTTCTCCCGAATGGACGTTATCAACACATTCAATGATCACAATTATACCAAGGTTTCACTAGAAGTAAATTCCTAGTTCGACTACCGACTCCCGTTGTAATAGTCTCACTAACAACGTACCTAAAGTGGATTCCTAGCTCGACCACCGACTCCCGTTGTAATGGCCTCACTAGCAACATTGGGCAAGGAAAATCAATGCATAATTAACTCATAGACAAAGCCCTATTATACTTTGAAAAAACCAAGAAATCAACTAATGGCCTTTAGCTAATTTCTAAGCTCATTGACAACAACATTAACCAACCATGAACACAATTCAACAAAAAAATATATGAAAACTCCCAATTTCAAGTCATGAACCCATCACCTTCAAACCCTAGAAATTAAGTACTCACTAAAAATGAACAAGAGTATTATACTAATAAACAAGCATAAAAACATGAAATTAAACACTAAATATACCAACAAGAAAGAAAATAAACCAAGGACACATGAAATTGGATAATTAAGACACTATTCTACTTGCAAACATGGAATAAACAAGAATTAAAGCAATGAAAAACTAGAACAACCAAAGTAAATGAGAGATTGAAAACTTATTGAATTGGTGAGCAAATTCGTTGGATTGGCCTTGTCACTTGAACAATCATTCAAAATCATTCATCTTCATCAACAAACTCTCAAAATCAAGAGCTAAAACTAGATCTAAAACTATAGAAAAAAGAAACTAAGCATAAACCCTATAAAACTAAGGAGAAAGAGAGGGTTTCTCTCTCCTCATACCCTAAGCTAAATCAGAAATTTGGGACTAAAATCCAGCACGAGCATCGACTGGACACGGGAGGAAAACAGAGTTTCAGCATCCTGCTCGGGCGCGGACGCGCGGAGGGGCCAACGCGGGCGTGATGCTAGCGGCGCGGGCGCGATGTTGGAGGTAGCACAGCCGCAAGTGAGGACTTGAGCTGGGCGTGAGGGTTGCTTGAATCTGTGCTGTCACGGGCTGTTGTCATTTTTCGTGGGCACATCAATAGTTCTGTCCGCGACCATCACTTGACCCAAATGCTTCCAACTTTTTCTCGGGTTTCTCGGGGCGGGTCGGCACGCCTCTCAAGACATCGGGCCTCGGGCAAGGTAAGCCTTAAAAATTAAAAAAATGCCCTTTTGGGGGTACTTTGTCTTGTCTTGTGGTCTTGGCTTTGCGGCATGCTTCTTTAAGCTTTTTGGGACCTCTCACGACCCTTGACGGCTTTTGAGAATCGCTTGGAAACCCGCAAAACACCTAAAGAACAAAAGGCATAAGTAACACAAAATAGCTCAATTATTGACGAAAACAACTATAAAACGACATTATTCAACGAAAACTCTAAATAAACCAAAACTAAGCTAAAAAGGCTTAAAACATGGAAAACTAAGTCTAAAATGCGTGGAAAACAAGCAAAAAGAGCCGGAAACATAGGTCCCAAAATGGATTGATCACTCATTATCGGGGACGCACCTCCGAATAAGCCCATCAGCACCTCTTTTGAACAGAAGAGGGCCGTCCCAATAGTATTGACGAACGTCATGCAGGGAACGTCGCCTTTTTTTATACCCCCAATCGGAGGGCATAATCTTACAAGCAAGATAGTTAACGATGCCCGCATACCCAGGAGCAGGGATTGACAAGACAACAAGGAGGTGGTCATCAAGAAATGAATCGTTGATCGGAATGACCTCATCCTCCTCGCATAAAGGTAACCGAGAGAGATGGTCGGCTACAAATTTTTCGGCCCCGACTTTGTCTCGGATTTCAATATAAAATTCTTCGATCAGCAAGATCCACCGGATGAGCTGAGGTTTAGCGTCTTTCTAGGCCATCAAGTACTTCAAGGCTGAGTGATCGGTGAAGATTATGACTTTGGAACCGACCAAGTAAGACCTAAACTTTTCCATGGCATGGACATTTGCAAGAAACTCTTTCACAGTAGTGGCATAATTGCGTTGAGCTTCATCTAGAGTCTTGCTTGAGTAGTAGACGACATGCAGCTTGCCATCCTTCCGTTCTCGGAGCACCGAACCTATAACAGAGTTCGATGTGTCGCACATTAGCTGAAAAGGAAGCTCCCGGTCCGGAAGCTGAATGACAGGAGCAGTGATGAGAGCTTCTATATGTTCCTGAAATGCTGTATAATAATCATTAGAAAACACAAAAGTCGTATCTTTATGTAATAATTACGTAAAAGGGCTTGGACACTTTTGAAAATTCTTTGATAAAACGGCGGTAAAAACCCTCGTGTCCAAGAAAGCTCCTAACCCCCTTGACAGTGGTGAGGGCTTGGAGACGCTCAATGACATCAACTTTGGCCCTATCGGCCTCGATGCCCCTAGTTGATATTACACGTCCGAGAACAATGCCCTCTTTGACCATGAAGTTGCATTTTTCCCTGTTTAGAACCAAGTTTGCCTCTTGACAACGTGTTAATACATTCACCAAGTTATTAAGGCAGGTGTCAAAGGACGAACTACAAACAGAGAAATCATCCATGAAAACTTCTTGGACGTTTCTTACATGTCAGAAAAAATAGCCATCATGCACCTTTGAAAAGTCGAAAGTGCATTACATAGCCCAAATGGAATCCTTCGATATGCGAAGGTACCAAAGGTGCATGGAAACGTGGTTTTTTCCTGATCATCAGGATGGATCGGGATTTGGAGCATTCACTCTCAAGTCTTCGAGTTAAGAAATTCAGGCAACATTTACATTGTCAAGATTTTGATCGAATCGAGATGTTGTCTTAGGAACAACACGTCTCGAACCACCCCATGAAAATTTCTTAGCTACCTCCTCAATCATAGGCATAACTTCACAAAGAGGAACTTTCATCAACCGACCACTAGTACTGGAGTCCAAATGACCTCTAAAAATAGGATTGAGGCCATCATCAAATGTCATGTAAGCACTGCCATCACTGTAACCATCGTGAGGGCATGAGCGTAGGAGTTCCTTAAAACTCTCCCATGCCTCACCGAGAGTTTCATCCTCCTCTTGAGAAAAACCAGAAAATTTTCTCCTCATTTACGAAGTTTTCTCCGGAGGACAGTATTTTTCAAGATGAGAAAAAGGACACTCTATCGAGTTTCCCCGAAATTGAGAATTTTTCACCATCCTGATAAGATGTGGTGAAAAATCATGGTGGTTTGCAGTTGTAGCGGGCAAAGCAATCCCGCTACGAAGGTCAAAGGATTTCGGGTGGCGGAAATCCCTCATTGTCTGTTGTAGAGGGGGTGGCGTATCAGCCATAACTGAAGAAACAGAATAAGAACTACCAAGTGACTTTGATTGCAACTTAGATATGAGTTGCTCGTTGTTATGCGCATTAGTAGCCTTTCTCAAATCCCTCAGATAACGGTAGATTTCTGGGATTAGTGGGATAACTAGTAAGCTACGAGTCCTGCTTGTCATAAATTGCTAAACAAACACGTTAGCAATAACAATTCACACAATCAAGTAGAAAATGAATTAACGGAAGACAAAGTCCCGTCCAACTCAAGTAAATCCAAAGCAACAAATTCCGTTATTCCCCAGCAACGACGCCAAAATTTGATAAGCCGTCGTCCAGCCTACCAATAATAAATTACCTAACTCAGACTTATTAATGCTAGTAATGGCAAGTAAGGGTCGAACTTAAGAGAATAATGTTGTTGACTAAAGAGAATGAGCATAGATAAGCTAATTCGATATTGGATTAAAAGGTTGGAAGTCAATTAACTACAATACACTAAAATAGGGGTCTTAAACAAGGAATAAAATACTAAGGTTAGGAGATTAACGACTGGATAGCACCATGAATTATGGATCGGTCAATACTTAGACTTAGATCGTGGTTAAAGAGGAGGTCATTCTATGATCACACTAATATTTCGAGCTAGTGTGACAACCGAGAAGACACACCTAACAAGTCATAAGCACAAATCCCGAAGACCCTTAACTTTCCCTTGATCTAAGGCTCAACTTTCGTGGTGCTTCCATCAATTGGGCGAAGGGAGTCATCACCCACTGTAACCTTTCGATCCTTAAGTGGGGATCCTCCTATTAATCTAATACACACTAAACATGAGACTCAACATCATCATACCTTCGGTACCGACATTAACACAACCATTACCAAGAATTGACTAAAACATAACATCGAGAATTTTGACATGTTTCACCCTAAACCCTAGCAATGAAACTACTCACACATAGCTAGAATAATAAAGAAAAACATGACGAACATACTAAAATCAACACCAAGCATGAAAATAGGAACAATTTAGGAATTTAAGTAATATTCAATCACAAAACATCAACGCATGAATTAACTAAGCCGAAATAATAAAGGAGAGAGTAGAATAGTGTTACTAATGAAGCTTCAATATCAATAAGTAGAACAATGAGTTGATCAATTTACATTCCAAGCCAAAAACATGAACTTCAATGATTAAACTAAACTTTGAAAGTGATAAACTATGGAAATTTAAGAGAGAGAAGAGAGAAAACTAAAAACTAGGTTATAAAACTTCTAAAATCTAATGTATCTTACAAAAAGGGAGGAAAAATGTATTTATACCTCCTCCAAAAACTAAAACAAAAGATCTAAAAATCACTAAAAATAAGTACAGAAGCTCTTCAGCGGGAGCTGAGGTGATGACAGCGCCCGCTGACACCTACTAACTAGGTGTGTAGGCTCATGAAGACTTATGGCAGTGGGCGCTAAGTTGGGATCAGCGGTCGCTGCAAGCATTTGGTAGCTCACTACCTCAAAACAGGGGAGGGGGACAGCGGGCGCTGAGTTGGGGTCAGCGGTTGCTGTTCTTCACTTTGCACACGTAGTGGCTTGGCAGCTTCAAAATCAGTGGCCGCTGCATGGCCTTCAAAACCTACTGAATCTTTCAACCAAAAATGCTTCGAAACGAATACATCCTAGCAGACGCTGAGGAATTCCCACCGCCAGTTGAGGCCTTCATAGCACAAGCAATGGCATATAAACTCTGTGGCTTCCTCGAGGTTCCCGACTCGCTTCCTCGGGTTTCGAAATAGATTCGGGACCTGCAAAAGGGGAAGAAAAAGCACAAACAAAACAGAATAGAGGAAATCAGATAGAAAAAAGGGGAAGAGGACTACCGAAACAAAACAAAACTACAAAGCCTGAAAATCCTAACAAAAACTAAATAAAAATAGAAAATAAATTAATAAAAACTACGAAATATACTACCTAAATACAGACTATTAGTTTCCCGACAAATCGAATCATGTCCTCTACAGGTAAGTTCTCACATGTATTTAAGTGAATATGGGGGTTTTGAACGCTTATGCGTTCTCGTAGTCGTGGTCTTAGGATAGAGGAGCTAGCTTGGGGGAGCTGCTCTTGGGGTATGTTATGTTTGTGCTTGCTTGTGGCTGCGTTTCGTAGTGTGGTTTGATAATTTTTGGGTCATTGGGGCAAATTCCATGTCTTACTCCCATTTTGAAAATCCATAATTTAACGCAATCCAAATGCATTTTAGTGTTTTGTATATTAGTTTATTTTCTTTTCTTATTTTCCTTAGTTTCTTTTTATTATTTTTGGCATATTAGTTTATTTTTGTATTTTATTTTCTTTAATTTTTCTCCATTTTTGTTTGTAGCTTATTTTCGTAGTTTATTTTCTTTTATCCCTTTTATCTTTCTAGGTTTAGTCGTCTCCTGATGACGAAACTAGGGGAGTCCTTATAGGTTCTTTTTTTTCCTTTAGAGTCTCGAATCCGCACCAATTTTCAATGCTTTTTACTAAATCATATGATATAATACTTTTCCCTTGTTGGAGAACCCTTTAGGACTAGTTGTGTATCTATGTCGGATTGTGGTACGAGGTTGTCCCTTAATTAGTTGACGCTAAGTCGGTGGTATTTGAACCTAGGTGAGGTTTCGAACCCCTACTTTAAGTAGGCCCTTTTAGGGTTATTCATTTCTGAGCGTCACATTTTATACCTCGTAGGTTTTAGTTTATCTGATTTTTGACATGTGAATTGCTACCACCCTTTCGAGGCATGGAACATGATTTAGGCATTCCATTTTTATCAATTCTCCCTCCATCCTACCTATTTTTCATATCTCACTCCCACACTTCCCCTATGCTGCTCGGTATTCAACCTGTGGACGCGTTCCCATCTTTAGTATGTCATAGCATGGAGTTTTGTTTTTGGTCCATGTAAATATTCTAGTAGTATAATTATTCGAGTATTGTAACTCCTTCTCTAAAAAAATGTTTATTATGTCGTGTTTTTATTTCTAAACAAGTGTAATCGTTTCTAAACTTGTTTCATTTAAAAAAAAAAGAAAAAAAATGTACATACATAATTAGAGAAGGAGATAGTACTTTTCTTAGCTGACCGGTGTTCTCTTGTATATTATCCTAACGGTCAGTCGGTAGTTATTTTTAGTTTTGGACCATGTATATAAGATGCTATGACCGTACCCCATCTACCTTTCTACTCCACCTTCCGCATGCCCTAAGCCTTATTGATTTTAAGAGAAGCTAACTCCGGCGAGACCTGATTGCCCTTGCCTTCATTTATTCTTAATGACTCCCTCACGGAGTATTTTCCCCGCTACCAACTCATGTCTGAGATTATTCAAGGGTGTTTGACGGTTGTTGGGTTGTTTATGCTTGGATACCTTCTAGTCCTTTAACGTTCTCATGTGCGAGACGTGAGTTCCCTTGCCTTCCTTTATTCTTAGTGACTCCCTTACGCAGTATTTTTCCTCGCTACCGACTCATATATGAGATTATTCAAGGGTGTTTGACAGTTGTTGGGTTGTTTAGGCTTGTATACCTCGTAGTCCTTTAAGGTTACTATGTGTGAAAGGTTTTGGTCAATAGATTCGTTTGTTCCAAGCATTTCGATTTGTGCGCCTTAAGACTGTAATAGGAGTCCTTAGTCCCTTATAGAATTCCTCTCCTGAGGGATTTGTCGAACTCTTCACGCGGTAGTTTTTTGGGGACAAGCAACGAGCTAGCTTGGGGGAGTTTGAAGTTCTCTATTTAAGTAGTATTTTTCGTAGTTTTTATTAATTTATTTTCTAGTTTTATTTAGTTTTTGTTAGCATTTTTAGGCTGTTTAGTTTAGTTTTGTTCCCGTACTCCCTAGGTTTTTAGTTTTAAGCTTAGTTTTCTCTCTTCTCTCTCCTAGGTTTTCATAGTTTTTATCATCATAACTTAGTTAAATTCTTGAAGTTCATTATTTTGGCTTGAAACTTGTATTGACAAACTCATTGATCTACATATTGATATTGAAGCATCATAAATAACATTTCTCTACTCTCTTCTTTGTATTTACATTTGGTTATTTAATGCTTTTGATGTTTTTGTTCTTGATTATTGTTTAAATTCCTAGATTGTATCCTTTTTCATGCTAGCATTAGTGAGTCCGAGTTAGGTATTTACTTTTGGTAGCCTCGACGACGGCCTATCACATGGATGATGGTGATGGATTATGACGCTAATAATAAATGATTATGAGCTTATAATGACGATTAAGATGATGGTGGATGATAATGCATTGATGTTAACAAAGAAGATAACAATATTGATAACAATTAGCAACAACAACGAATTAATGATGATAACGATGATGATACCGAATTACTGATCAATCATGTATATAAGTTTGATAAAAAAAATGGGGCCTATCGTAAACCGACAAACAACTTCAGTCGTAAGGTCGGTCAAAAATAGGTTATGTAGAATAAGATTTCGGTAAAAAAAGGTTGGCCAAAAATCGGTCAAAACGGGTTCGGTAAAAATACGATTTCGGTAACGGTCAATCTCGGTATACTAAAAATTGGTCGAAAATGGGTTGAGTCTGAAACGGGCTTGGTACCGGTCGGTTTCGGTATGTATAAAATCAGTCGAAAACAGTTTCGGCATAATTCGGATTCGGTTGCAGTCGGTATCAGGTCACTTAAAATACTGTCAAGATCATGTTCGATATCGGTAGGTAATGGTCGGTCAAACAGTTTTCTTACCACATTTACACCCCTACTACTAAGTATTCCTAAAAAATTTTTGGTTTTTTTTTATGCATCAAAATAAATAAATATTCCCTCCGTCCCAGCATAACTGCTCCACTTTCCTTTTGCATCTGTCCCCAAATGAATGCTCCATTTCTTTTTTTGGCAAATGACGCACATACAACTTTACATATATACCCTTAAGTAGAGACCTAAATGTGTCTCCCCAATGTAGAGACAAATGATTAACGTACCATATTGCCCTAAGGTCCAACTACGGGGAATTGGCGATAAAAATGCATAATACACCTCAAAGAATTACCTTAACGGTGTTTAAAGTGCCTTGGAAGCAATTATTAGGTTTCGCGATAATTACGGGATTTATTCTTAATTTTTTAGCATTTTTAAGATTTTTTCATATTTTTCCGTGAATTTTTCCATGCTTAATATTCATTAAAAAATAAAAAAATAATTTTTTTTACATAACACATTTTTAAAATGATAAAAATAATTTTACAATTTTTTCATCTTTTCCTATTTTTTTTATCATATTTTTAGAGTTTTTTCTAGATTTTTGAGGATTTTAACATGCTTAGGGGCATTTTCAGCATTTTCGAATGTTTAAAATTGTTCCGCATAGCATCTTAATGCTTTTCATAATTTTTTTTTGTTAATTTTTAGAGCTTCTGGACGCTTATAGAACATTCTGGAACGTTTTGGGACACCCCGGAACGTTCGAGAACATTCTAGAACATTTCGGGACATCCTGGAGAATCTCTGGACACCACCGAATATTTTGGAATGTCAAAGATTACATAATTCCATCGTAATCGGATAAAAATCGTATCATAATCCCAGAAATCATGCGTAAAATCACTAAAAATGTCAACGGAAGACCCGGAAATAGCCAAACCTGCGACCTGCGTCTAGACGCAGGTCCTCATACTGGGACCTGCGTCTAGACGAAGGTCTCATACTCTGACCTGCATCTAGGCGCAAGTCACTGCTCTTATTCAGGTCCTTCGTTGCTGCTTCTAGCCTATAAATTCACGTGCTTCCAAGCTTTTCAAGACACGCCAACAACACCAATCCCTCCTGTGCATTGCATACTTCAACTCCATACACTTATACCACATCAAACAACCCTCAAAACATCATCAAACAAATCATAAAACACCAACTCAATAAACTTCACACAAGCAAATTGCATTCATCATAGTTGATCCTTCCTTGGTTGTTTGATCAAGGCATTACTAGGTACATCTTTCCGAAGTCTCTACGTAGTTTCTATTCATTAATATATTATGATTAATGACATGATTTATGATATGATAATGGTTAATATCACAAGCAGTTTGAATTATTCATGTGAATTCTAATTTAATGTTTAAATCAACATTTATCATAATAACGTTTTTTGTTTCATAATTGTCGTTTCACAACCCGATTGACTATGATTTGTGATTTGCAATATGAATGTGTAATGAGGGTTTATTTGATGGTTGCTTGCAACTCCCTGCCTCGGCCTATAACAGTGCCGAGTGAGTGTATTGCAAGCAACATTTCACCTTTTGCCTCACTCGACCTTCATTGAGGTCGAGTGAGAGAACATTGAAAGGTTGCTTGCAACCCCCTGCCTCGGCCTTCATCTAGGACGAGGGGGTGTGTTGCAAGCAACATTTTTTTTTTTGCCTCACTCGGCCTCCATTAGGGTCAAGTGAGAGATAATTGTAAAGTTGCTTGCAACCCCCTGCCTCGGCCATCATCTAGGTCGAGGGGGTGTGTTGCAAGTAACTTTTATCTTTTGCCTCAATTGGCCTCCATTGGGGCCGAGTGAGGGTTTATTGGAAGGTTGCTTGCAACCCCCTACCTCAGCCTTCATCTCTGTCGAGGGGTGTGTTGCAAGAAACTTTTATCTTTTACCTCCCTCGGTCTCCATTGGGGCCGAATGAGGGTGTATTGGAAGTTTATTTGCAACCCCTGCCTCGGCCTTCGATCATCTAGGTCGAGGGGTATGTTGCAAGCAACATTTATCTTTTTCCTCACTCAGCCTACATTGGGGCGGTTTGATGGTTTATTGGAAGGTTGCTTGCAACCCCCTTCCTCGGCCATCATCAAGGTCGAGGGGCTATGTTGTAAGCAACATTTATCTTTTGCTTCACTCGGCCTCCATAGGGGTCGAGTGGGGTCTTTGTAAGCAATTTAAAGTTTTTACCCCGCTCGTCCTTTATTGAGGACGAGGGGGGTATTTTTAAGTAATTTAAAGTTTTCTCATCCTTTATTGAGGTCGAGGAGGGTATTTGTAATCAATTTAAAGTTTTTACCCCTCTCATCCTCTATTAAGGTTGAAAGGCGTGTCGCGCACCAGTCAAAAATAACCTAACTATTCCTCCTACTTATGTAGTCGGGCAAGTAAGGGTCGAATCCCAAGAGACTAACTGGTTCAAAGTGGTTGTATTGACTTCAATTAGAGCTAAGCAAGTAATCAAAATAAGTTGAGATTAAACTAAACTAAGACAAAAAGCAATTGAAACTAATAGGAAATATCAAGGATTAAAAGCAATTCTAGGTTTAACAATGCCCACTAACATGAATTAATTCAACAAGCAATTCCCTTTTCCATTGATCAATCAACAATTAATAGGATGGAAGCGCCCTAAAAGTACTATTGATTTCTTTCGATCAATCAAATGCTTCCTTAACAATGCAATCCTACCTATTTTCATGGATTCATGCATTTTAAGGACTTTAAGCGTAGCATCCTAAAATCTTAACAAATTTCACCATATACTTTCGTAATGATTTCCTTTATCTCAATTTAGAGTTCTTAAACAAATTAAGAATCAACTTTCGTTGAAAACCTAATCACATTCATCCAATATTATTTCAAATCAAAGAATGATAATAAAACCAACTTTAAATTTAGTGAATTGTAAATTAATCAAGGTTGGGAATTGGGAATTCAATTGCAAATTAATTTATATTAGGGTTCATCCTAACCCTAGAATTTGGGGAAACTACTCACATATAATCAAATAAACTAAAGCAATCATGAAAGAAAACATGATCAATAACAACAATGATAAAAATTAAGAAATAGAGATGAAGAAAACGATACTTGAATTACTAACAGAGATTGCATGAATATTGAAGTTAGAACAATGAAAACAAAGAGGAAAAAAACTAGCTTGAATGGAGAAGAAGAATGTCGTGCCCTTTTTGCTGTCCAAAGTCTATCCCCCTCCTACAATACACTTCCTTTCCTATTTATATGTTTTCTCTAAATTGCAACAGAAAATAAATATTTTTGGAAAATAGAAGAGTAAAAGAAAAAAAAAAGAAATATGAAGAGCCACCTTTGCCCAGCTGGGGACACGACCATAGGGCGCTAGCAACACATAGGACGCGGCGAGACAGAATGGCAGCAAGCAGGTGCAGCAAGAACCAGTGGGCGCTGGTTTTGCTCCTGGACCGATGGGTTCACTTTGAGGGGCCGTATCTGGAGTTGTGGGAATCCAAATGGGGTGTGTGAGCGTTGCGAAGCTCTTTGAATCTAGTTTCCAACGCAATTTGAATCACACCAACACAATAAGTAAATCTCGATATATGACCAAAATAGTAAGTATTCGTCAAACTGAACTTTCACAAACCACGATGTTTCTACGATTTTAACTCAAATTCACATCAATAAGCTATGCCACGACTCTCATGGATGCTAAAATCACTTCATATAATCTGAAATTTGGTGTGCATCGCCCATGATCATCAACTCTTCTTCTATTATTATCCAATTCATACGATCTTGCTTAAAAAGCATCCAAATCGTTATAAAACTACCTAAAAAATTAAGAAAACGACAAACGAAGCGTAATAGTGTACGAAATGGATAATTCATGCAAATAATGCCTCGCATGCAACTAAAATGGATTAAAATTCTCTAAATAAGCGCCTAAATATGCCTGAAAACTATATACAATTGTGTTTAATCAAACTCCCCCAAACTAAATTTTTTCTTGTCCTCAAGTAACAAAGACAAGATTTTCAAAACATAAGTATGCTTCACCCTATAAAAAAAACATCGCAAAACACTAGTGATCACATCCTCTCAATCAAAGCATCCAAATGATTCAATGCCTATCCAAGAGTGAAAACATCCAAGCGAAACCAAGCCTCATCATAGAAAGATAACCAGGAATCAAGGAAAGAGTTCACACCGGTGACACTCCTCTCTTTGTGGTGAGTATAAGATAAGCTCGATCGCTCTCCGCCCACAAATATGTAAAATATGTGCATAAGAATCAATTTTGTAGCCTAAGTCACCAAAAAGGCACCCTCCCATCTCACCAACATTCATGTGTTTAAAAGGGCAAGTAATAGCACTCAACCTACAAAAGTCGACTCAAAATGCAACACATACTCATCAATTTTGGCAAGGTACTGAATCCAGAAGACATATATAAACGCATGATGATGAAGAATGTCTTTGTCAAGCTTGTAATGGGGCTTTGGTCAAGGGTAGGGTAGGGTAGAATTTGAGAATATGTGAGCTAGAAGTCCATTTTAAGGGAGCAAAATTCAATAAGTGACATAGCCCCAAGACGAGGCTAAAACAACTCCAATTAACTTCAAACTCCATACCGCCAAATCAACCAAACAATTGAAAAGCACTATTATATCATCATCAAAATAGCACAGATTTACAACTTGCAAAGGCGATGTACAACTAATTGAAAGAATTGAAGCTTGTTTGTGAATTTTTTGTGTGTTGTTTTTTTTTCTTTTTTCTTTTTTGGTAAATATGATGATGATATAACAAACTATTGAAGCACACTCCGATATTGAGGGAACAATCCCTCCAACAACAAAAATGAGCCAAAACGACAACAACAACGTCACTCATCAACTAACTAAAATGCTACCCGAAGCTAGACTTGGACTAATCAAATGAGGCCAAAAAGGTTTGTAATGTGGTTAATCATGAAAGAAAAGGTAAGGCTCAAAATAAGGGATCAAGTGAAAAGTGTGTCCTCTAAAAACAATATAGCACGGCTGCTAAAAAACGAGGGCCTTCTATCATGCTCATCATGCAATTATATAGCTAGCCCGACTATTACCAAGCCAGCTGCAAGATCAGTGTCACACCAGGAACTAATCATACAAGAAAGAAATAATATAATATCAATCAAAGCTCAAATCCTTACAAGTTAAACTCTTCTCTATTCCAAACAATAGATGATAAGCCTTAGAAACTCGGGTTTTGTAATATTAATGAATCGGAAAAGAAACCAAGAGTTTACAATGACTAGTATCAAAAATCACAAGTTCCAAGAATTTTAACCATAGGGCCAGGGAAACATACTTAGTAAAAGAATCCAACAATGACATCAAGGGAAGATGAAACACACTAATAACTAAGAAAGCAATTCATTTTTTTGGTTGCAAGTAAACTCCCACTCCTAGTAAGTAGTACAAACCATGTAACAATCCTAAGAAAATAATAAAATCTACACTAAGAAAGCAAATAAAGATAAGTATCCCTCCAAGATAAAGGACACAAAGTGTCCTCACTATGAAAATGCATGCAACTAGGAGAAAGGGAAAGAGGAAGCTTACTCATTACAAGTCTTAGGGATAACATCAGCAGTTGAGGCGGTGGGGCAAGAAGCTTCAAATTGCTGACGGAAAGAAATAACTTCAGAAACAAGATCTGCCACCCTCCGTTCAAGTTTATCAAATTGAGTAATCACATCTTGAGAAATTAAACAATAGAAGTGGTCCAAGGTGTAAGAAATTTAAAGTTCTTACCCCTCTTTTCCTCTATTGAGGTCGAGGGGGGTATTTGTAAGCAATTTAAAGTTTTTACCCCTCTCATCCTTTATTGAGATCGAGGAGGGCTTTTTTTTATTATACTCTAACACCTCTTTTTTGTTATAGGCGAGTGATGCCCCATCAAAGGGGGTTAAAGGAAAACAGATTGCCAGTTCAACTGGAAGTAAGAGGAAGGCCCCTGGGGACAAGGGAAAAAAGGAAAACGGGAAAGGGATCATGGTCACCGTTTAGCAGGTGGACGTGACGGATGATAAACTTCCCCCTGTGAAGGGGGAGGATACGACTTTGGTTGTGCAACAGTTAGAAGTAGGAGACGCCCCAGGCATCCAACCTTCTTCTAACATTTTTGCTGGCATACCAGCGCTAGTAGCTCAAAACATTCCTTCTCCCATCAAAAAGATGGCGAGTACTATGGGAGGTAAACGTTATTCCAACCGAGTAAGAATGGTATGTTCAATCTCTTGTCGTACCATTTCTTCATATCCCTCTCATCCAGACTCGATTGTTATTCCCATTTCAGACCCCTCAAGAGGCCCATCTGAGGAAGAGGCCGTGAGAATGGCCCCAAGCCCTCCCTTGCACGGCTACTCGGGCAAAGAAAAAGTTAAGATAATCCATGAGATAATCAAAGGGGCTCCCAAAGATGTTACCCACAACCTCAAGGGTTTTGATGATGGGCATATTTCCCCTACTCAGTATGCCTTAGCTGATGTATGTTGATTTCTTTTATTCTTTTAATTTATTTTAGAGCTTTAAACTTTTCTAACTTCATTTATTTTCCAGGCTATGCAAGACTAGAAGGGGCCAAGAGTTGGCGAGTTGCTTAGGTAAAAGTTGTCAAACACTCTTGGGCTGAAGTTAGTGATACAAAGAATACTGCTATGTTCACTGCCCTTCGCCAAGATCAACTAACCAGTACTAAAATGCAATCGCAGGCCGACACTATCATCAAACTCAAAGCTGACAATGGCAAGTATCTTTTCAGAATATATGAGCTTATTCTCGAACGAGATACCCTAAAGGGGGAAAAGGAGGCGGCTGAACAAGACGCCAAAGACAAGAATGAGGCCATTGCAGCCAGGGATGAGGCCATTACAGCCAGGGACTCGGCTATAACCCAGATTTCGCAGCTCCAAAAGGAAAAGGAGGAGCCGGAGGGCAAGTTTACTCTTCTGGAGAAAATTTTTATCTAGAAGGTCTTAGAAGCTGAGTTGGATTTCAAGGGAAAAGTGGCCGAAGCCTGGGACTAAACCTAGTCAGATGCCGATTTTGGGCGCCTGATTCGTTTTATTCACTTGGTGGGCCTGAAGTCTCTGTGTGAGAAAACTGGGCGCGCCCCTCCTCCTTTTCCTGAAATATCCGAAGACGAGGATGAAGAAGAGGAAAAAGAACAGGGTGATGGTGAAGATGGGGCTGAGAGATAAAGTATTAGTTATTTTAATTTTAACTTAGCTTTCGTAAGTTTAGTTTTTTTTTTTTTTTGTAGGCGGCTGGTCCGCCGTTACTTGTAACATACTGTTGACATATTCCTCTTTATGTTTTGATGATGACATAAACCTCAAACTTAATTACTAATAAGTATCTTTGAGTTCTTGGAGAATTTTAGATCTTGAAGATAAATAAGTATTGAAGATTCAAACATGGAGATTCAATTATTTGCAGAAACAAGATGGTGATTCAAGTGAAGGCTCGAATTATGAATCAAAGATGTTGCTGTCAAGTTTCTACAGAGAAATCAGAGAAGTTCCTGAAGAGAATTCAGCAAGGAACATGAGAAGAACTTCAAGTATTCCAACGAATTACTTGATGAAGAGAAGAGAAGCATCCATGAATATTATAATGTAATGTTCTAGGGTAAATGTAAGTATATTAATGCATTTAAGTCTGGTTGGAACTTAGTCGTGTCTGTCAGAGGAACTTTGGGTCATGTTCCTAGAGGAACTTGTGTCGAGTCAGTTGGTTATTATGGTCCACGACTTTTGCTACTTTTTAAGGTCAGTTTTAAACAACCTTTTTACTGTTTTAATTTGTTTAAAATGTTCAAAAGATGACTGAATTAGTGCTCCCTTAATTTTAGGAGTAGTTGGTTAGTAATTTTGAATTAGTTAGTAGTCAAGTTAGTTTCCATATCTTTAGGACTAGGTTGGTTATTAATTCTGATTCCTTTTTTCTTTTATTAGTTTTATCTTTGTTATTAAAATTAATTTAAAGTTTTAAAAAAAGAAAAAAAATCGGAAAAATAAAAAATAGAAAAAAATCGGTTTTGTTTTTTTATTAGTGTTGACTGAGCTAATTTTTAGGAGTAGTTTTTTAATTTTTCATTTCTGATTTTTGGGGTCAAAATAAGTTAGTGAGTGTCCTAAGTTTAAGGAGTCAAATTTAGTGGGGTTGTGTTAGGAATAGTGGCCGGTTGTGGTGTGGTTAGTGGACAAGTTTTTGCTTGTTCATCAAAATCTTTATGACCATTACTAATACTGATTTAATTCTGAATTTTTGATACACACAACTAGAGCTTTTATTGAGTCAAAAATAGTTAGAGTTTGTGTCAAGTTCCAAAGTTCCAATCAAGTTTCTTATATACATTTCAATATACTAGAGTTATTATTTTGAGTTGTATTTGAGAAAAAGAAAAGAGAAGTGTGTGAGAACTTAGAGAGAACAGAGAAGAAAGGGAAGTGAGAATAGCAAAGAAAGAGAAAGAGAAAAGAAAGAGAGAAAGAGAATAGAATCGTAAGTTCCTACAGGAACTCACGAGGTCCAGAGAGAAGATTAGGATTGTAATAGTTTACAAGGCCTATATATAAAAGTGGAGTTTTTCTTCCGTGGGCTAGGAAGTTTTCTCGTTGAAATTTGTCTCTTTATATTTCATTTTTCTCAAAGTTCCTATAGGTTTTTAATTCTGACGAAAATCTGTGCTATAAGTTCCTCACAGCAATTCACCCCCCCTCTTGCCGTGTTCCTACGGGAATAACAATTGGTATCAGAGCAGGAACTCAGACCGTTCAAGACACCTTGACGAGAGATCTGGGCAGTATGAACACTTGCGAGAAATTGGAAGAAGGGTACTCATCTCAGAGACCTCCCATGTTTAATGGGAAATTCTATGCATACTGGAAATATCGGATGGAGATCTACATCAAAGCCGAAAATTATCAGGTATGGAGAGTCGTGGAAGTCGGTGACTATCAGGTAACCAAAACTAATGCTAATAATGAGATAGTCCCTAAGGAAATTTCTGAATATGAATGTGAAGACTTTGAAAAAATGGAAATAAATGCAAAGGCCATAAAATTACTTCATTGTGGTCTTGGACCCCATGAACATAATCGTGTTATGGGGTGCAAGAGCGCAAAACAAATATGGGATCTATTAAAGATAACTCACGAAGGTACTAATGAAGTTAAAAGGTCTAAAATTGATTTATTGATCACTAAATATGAAAGGTTCGAGATGATGCCTAAGGAATCTATTCAAGATATGCTTACTCGTTTCACTAACATCATAAATGAGCTTGTTTCCCTTGGAAGAGAAATACCCATTGATGAATAGGTTAGAAAGATCTTAAGGAGTCTACCACAAGACGATAGAAGGAGATCTAAAGTAACAACATTTATGGAATCAAAGGACATGACGAAGTTCAACATTGAGCAATTGGCGGGTTTTTGCTAACCCATGAATTACATCTGGGAACCAGTGGAGAAGGTTCCAAGAACAAGGGGTTAGCATTGAAGGCAGAAGAGAGTGATACTGAAGAAGACGACGAGACTGCAATGCTCGTTAGAAAATTCAAAAGAGCCTTCAACAGAAACCGAAGTGCCTTCAGGAACTCTGGAAAGAAATTGACGAGTTCCAAAAAGGAATTTGGATGTCATAAGTGCGGCTCCACTGATCACTTCATCAAGGAATGTCCAAAGTGGGAAAATGAAAATACAAATTCTAAAGGGAAGGAATCATTTAAAGAAAAGAAGGATTACAACAAAGAAAAATACTACAAGCCTTCTTATTCCAAAAATTATGTTCGAAAAGCAATGATAGCTGCATGGGGTGATTCTGAATCAGAAGAAGAGGAGGAGGAACAACCTGAAGAGGAAACGGCTCAACTGTGTTTAATGGCAAGATCTGATGTGCCAGAGTTCCCACAGGAACTCGATGAGAAGGTAAGCCTCAATCCTTATTATTTAAATTCTCTGCCTAAACAAAAACTTGTTGATTTAGTTATTGATTTTCATAAAAACTGGATGACTGTTAAGAGAGAAAAGAATGAGTGTGAAAACGCACTCAAAGTTAGTAGGGAACATAGTGATTGGTTTAAGGGTAATAAAGTTGAAACTGAAAATAGGTTCTTTGACCTATTTGATAAAAACAATGTTTTAATGGCTAAGGTTAAGAATCTTGAAAAAGAATTAAGCCAAACAACAATGGAACTTAACTGCTATAAGTTGATTAATCTTAGTTTGAAATCTGAAAATTCGAATGAAAGTTCCTCCAGGGCTTCTGATCTGAAGGAACTTAAGACTGATCTAGAAAAAGCAAAATCTGATAATAAGAAATTGACAGAGGAACTTACTAAAATAAAAAGGGATAAAGATAATCAAAGAGAAGTTCCACAATGGATTATGAATGCCCAGGCAAAGAGGACCGAAGGTCTAGGTTTTAATTATAAACAAAAAGGGAGCAATCAGAAAAAATATGTGGAACTTCCAAGCAGCAGAGTCTGTCTATTCTGCGGGAACTCAGGTCATTCGAAAGACCAGTGTTCCAAGAGGAACAACAGCTTAAATCAGAATCATAGACATGTTAATCTAAAATGGATTGAAAAAAGTTATGATGATGTGTCTACAAAGGAACCCAAGGAAACCTGGGTTCCTCAACCTAACCACTAATTATTCTTGCAGGAACTAGTGAGGGGGAACACCACATGGTACCTCGACAGTGGATGTTCCAAGCACATGACCGGAAATAAATCTAACTTTCTCTCACTAGTAGCCTACTCAGGGGGAACTGTGACGTTCGGAGACAATCATAAAGGTAATATTATTTCCGTAGGTAAGGTAGGTAAGTCAAGTTCCCATAGCATAGATAATGTCTTTC
The DNA here is from genome assembly GCA_951394345.1 of Salicornia ramosissima. Classification (NCBI taxonomy): domain Eukaryota; kingdom Viridiplantae; phylum Streptophyta; class Magnoliopsida; order Caryophyllales; family Amaranthaceae; genus Salicornia; species Salicornia ramosissima. The sequence goes on along the minus strand of OX596236.1, from coordinate 32,448,658 downwards.
TTGTAGATGGTTTGAAGCATAACTTGTTTAGTATTTCGCAATTCTGTGATAAAGGAAACTCTGTACACTTTACTAATGAGTGTTGTAGAATCATCAACAATGACACTAATAAAATCATTTTTGAAGGGAAACGCAATGGGAACACATATACTGTGGACCTTGAAGCAATTCCCAAAACTACTCTTACTTGTCTAAGTGTCATTGAGGATGATCCACTACTTTGGCATAAACGAATGTGACATGCTAGCCTTTCTCTACTGGATAAATTGAGAACAAAGGAACTAGTTGTTGGTTTACCAAACATCAAGTTCCAATGTGATAAATTGTGTGATGCATGTGCTAAAGGCAAGCATGTTAGAAGTTCCTTTAAAAGCAAAAAGCTCGTGAGCACCACAAAACCATTGGAACTTATTCACATGGATTTGTGTGGGCCCATGAGAGTCCAAAGTAGAAGTGGAAAATTGTATGTCTTAGTCATAGTTGATGATTACTCAAGATTTACTTGCACAATGTTCCTTCATAGCAAAGATGAGACTTTTGAAGAATTTGTTTGCTTTGCTAAGAAGATACAAAAGTCGAGTGGTTATCAACTAATTCACTTACGATCTGACCATGGAACTGAATTTGAAAATCAAAAGTTTGATGAGTTTTGCAGGGAAAATGGCATGGATCATAACCTTTCCGCTCCTAGGACACCACAGCAAAATGGTGTTGTGGAGAGGAAAAACATGACTTTAGAAGACATGGCAAGAACAATGCTCATTGCAAGTGGATTACCTAGGAACTTCTGGGCTGAGGCCGTTAATACGGCATGTTATATAAGTAATAGAATCATGTTAAGACCCATCACAAACAAAACTCCCTATGAACTAATGAAAGGAAGAAAACCTAACATTTCTCACTTGAGATCTTTTGGTTGTAAGTGCTTCGTGCACAATAATGGTAAAAGGAACTTAGGGAAGTTTGATGAGAGAAGTGATGAAGCCGTGTTCCTAGGATATGCCACTAATAGTAAAGCATATAGAGTTTATAACAAGAGGACATTAAGTGTCGTGGAAAGTGTACATATTTTATTTGATGAAACTAACCCAAATGTAAATAGTGATACTAACATTTTGTAGGAACTGGAGGATTTAGAGATACGCTTCGTTAGAAAGGATCCAGATGAAGAAGAGTTAACATCCAATAATAAAGAAAGAGCAAATATTCCAGAAGAACGACCTCATGTTGAAAGACAAGAAGAGCCAGTTCCTGAAGGAACTCGGGGGGAAGTTCCAGAGACTGAGGGGAACTTAGAAGAAGAGATCAGAGTTCCTGAAGAGACTGTAGAAAGACCAGTTTCAATCAGAGACTTTGAACCAAAACCTTGGAAATATCAGAAGTCCCACCCTCTTGATCTTATCATAAATGATATAGGGAAAGGAATTCAGACCAGAACTCAGATCAGGAACTTCTGTGCCCATGGTGTGTTCCTATCCATCATTGAGCCTCAAAATCACATAGAAGCACTTGAGGATGCAGATTGGATACTAGCCATGCAGGATGAACTCAATCAGTTTGAAAGGAACAAGGTATGGCACCTTGAACCAAAGCCGGAACACCAAAAGGTAATTGGATTGAAGTGGGTGTTCAGGAACAAGCTAGATGAACATGGCACAATCGTCAGGAACAAGGCCAATTTAGTTGTAAAAGGATACAATCAACAAGAGGGAATAGATTATGAAGAAAAATTTGCTCCGGTAGCAAGGTTAGAAGCTTTTATTGAGTCAAAAATAGTTAGATTTTGTGTCAAGTTCCAATCCATTTTCTTATATGCATTTCAATATACTAGAGTTATTATTTTGAGTTGTATTTGAGAAAAAGAAAAGAGAACTGTGTGAGAACTTAGAGAGAATAGAGAATAAAGGAAAGTGAGAATAGCAAAGAAAGAGAAAGAGAAAAGAAAGAGAGAAAGAGATTAGAATCATGAGTTCCTACAGGAACTCACGAGGTCCAGAGAGAAGATTAGGATTGTAATAGTTGACAAGGCCTATATATAAAAGTGGAGTTTTTCTTCCGTGGGCCAGGAAGTTTTTCTCGTTGAAATTTGTCTCTTTATATTTCGTTTTTCTCAAAGTTCCTTTAGGTTTTTAATTCTGATGAAAATCTGTGCTATAAGTTCCTCACAGCAATTCACCCCCCTCTTGCCGTGTTCCTACAGGAATAACACATACATTAATTTTATCAATATGACGAGTTCTTTCTTTCATCAAATCTATTCAATGATTTTATTTTTTGTTGTTATATGCCTGCCCTCAACAATATAGTTAGTCAAAAACTCAAGTTCTAGAATTTATAACTAAGTGTATTGTTCAAGTTCTTTAAGCGAGCCCAAATATATGTAAACATGTCTCGCCTTCCCAAAGAGAAAGAGGTGCTACCAGTCAGTCGGCTTCCCAGAAAGAAGGAAGATGAGGCTACAATAGTCAGGCTTCAAAGAGAAAGATTCGGTGAACCCCATGATGAAGCCTATCTGAACAAGAGGTATGATCTAAAAATGCAGCACAGGGGGGAAGACGAGGCTCCAATAGTCAGGCTTCTAAGGGAAAGGTCAAGCGAATCCCAAGATGAAGCCTTCCTTAAAAATGAAGTACGAGGTAAAGATGAAGCTCTGGGAAGAGAAGATGGGGTACCCTCTGAATGATGAGACTCTGGTATCTGGAAGGAAGAGAAAAAATGACGGACCTTTTGATTCCAAGAAGAAGGGTAAGTTAGTCGACTCTGATTGTACTCAACATCTTACTACAATTAATCAACTGAGGCTTAAACATGACACTCTTAAACAGGAGGCTGAAGAGATGGCCACTCTGCTGGCCTCAAAGGAGGATCAACTTCAAAAGTTGAAGGATAAGGCTCCTTGGTCGGCAATAGACACCGAGGAGGCATATAGAAGGAAGGTTGAGGAGGCTTGGAGTAAATTTTATGCAAATAAGGGCTTCGATCAATTAAGTCGATTCTTAGATTGGGTTGATAGGAAATGTTTGTGTGAGAAATCTGGTCGACCCATGCCTCCCTCGTCTGTTATGCCTGTTCTAGATAAGGATAGTGATAATGCTAATAACACTTGGGATAACATAGGATAGCTTTTGTATTTTATTTGTATGCTATTTATTTTTGTTTGGCAAGTGGCGATCTATGCCCTTGTTTTTAAAGAATATTAATGTGAAGGATGTTATTTATGGAATTTTACTTAATAACTGATTTTTAGCCCCGTCAACAAGGCAATTAGTCTCATCTTTTTCCCCCTGATCGAGTGGGTTGTTCAAGATTCTGCCAATTATGTTTATTCATAAGCCATTTTAACAATGGCTCGTCCAATTACAGGCGAGACACCCTCCCTTTAACGAAACATTTTACTTTTTCGAAAGGCTCAACCAAATACAACCGAGACACCCCTTAATGAATCATTTTGATTTTTTGGGTGGCTCGGCCAATTACAGTCGAGACACCCCTTAGTTAATCATTTTAATTTTTCGAGTGGCTTGGCGAATTACAGCCGGCACACCCCTTGGTGAATCATTTTAATTTTTCGAGTGGCTCGACCAATTAAAGCCAAAACACCCTTAGTGAATCATTTTAATTTTTCGAGTGGCTCGACCAATTACAACCGAGACACCCCTTAGTGAATCATATTAATTTTTCAAGTTCCTCGGCAAATTACAGCAGAGACACCCCTTAGTGTATCATTTTAATTTTTCGAGTGGCTCGACCAATTACAACTAAGGCACTCCTTAGTGAATCATTTTAATTTTTTGAGTGGCTCGACCAATTACAGCCGAGGCACTTCTTTAATAAAACACTTGGGAATGTATAAGGGGGGCATGGGTGGCCACCCTTCTTCCTCCTGACTCTCATCAATATTGGCCCTTTTTTGGAGCCAACCATATGGGAAGTAGGAGTTGGAGCCTGGTTTAGCACCAAGGGCATTCGATCTTATGTTTATAAACAAAATATTGGATACTAGCCTTAGAATTTCACTTTAAAAGTGATGGGGCCTTTAGGGAACGACTCCTGCCATTTTTCATTAGTATTAGATTCGGTTACATTTCCTCAAACCGAGGTCTTACATTGAAATGTTTAAAATTACATAGAGTAAAAATAGTACTTCCTCAGATTATACATATTCCAGGATCGTGGCACAGCAAAACCTTCTACTGTCTCCAGTCAGTACGTGCCATCATGTACTACCTCTAATAACCCTATAGGGTCCTTCCCATCTTGGAGTGAGCCTACCCACTTCATTGGCACGAACTTTTGCCTCCATTTTCCTTAACATATAATCTCCAACCCTGACAGGCCGATTCTATATACCTCTTGTCTCAGCAATGCATTGCCCCTAGTCTCCGGCTAAAAAAAAAAAGAAAATTCAACTTCATTTCTTGCAGTTGGCATCTTCATCATAAAGCAAGACCCGAAGAGTAGGCTCGTAAATTTCTATAGGGAGCACTGCTTCTGCCCCATAAACCATCATGAAAGGGCTCTCACCAGATGACGACTTGTTGGTTGTATGAATGGACCAAAGCACATTAGGAAGTTCATCTGCCCACAGCCACTTGCCCTTTTCCAGCTTTTTCTTGATACTGTCTGAAATGATCTTGTTGAAAGACTCAACTTGGCCATTGGTTTGGGGCCAGCCTACCGAGCCAAAGCAGTGTGCAATACCTTGGTCTCTCAGCTAAGTCTTGAGGTGTGAGGTCTCGAATTGTGGACCGTTATCAAACATCATAGCTTGAGGCACACCAAATGAATAACTTAACATCGCTTGTCTTGATCCCCTTCACTGCCTCGGCTTCTACCCACTTGGAAAACTAATCGGCCACCACAAAGACGTACCTTTTTAGCTAGTTGCTGGGGTATATGGACCTAAGATGTCCATCCCCATTTATCAAAAGGTAGTGGGCTAGTGATAGGAACAAGACTATTGGAGGGGCGATGTATGAGCTTTGCAAATTTTTGACATTTGTCACACTTTCTAACTTTCCACATTGCGTCTTCCTTCAGGGTCGGCCAATAGTAGCCGGTTCGGATTTTTTTTTCTGCAAGTGCTCGACCCTCGATATGAGAGCTACACAAACCCTGATTTAAATCATCTAGGACTTCTTTTCCTTTTTCTGGTGTGACGCATTTTAAGAAAGGATTTGAAAAAGCCTTCTTGTACATTTCCCCAATGAAAAAACAAACAAGGCAGCCCTTCTCTGGGTTGCCTTTGCCTCTTTCTTATCAGCTGGCACCATGCCATGCAATTTGTAGTTCAGGATGGCGTCCATCCATGTATTACTCCAGTCCAAGGTTAAAACCTCTTCCTCATCTATGCTTCTTCTTTCTTTAACCTCCCAAAACACTATCCTTGGCGTATCATTAACTGCAAGGGATGCCAGCTTAGACAAGGCATCGACTTCGCTATTATCTGACCGAGTTGCAGGATAAACTTTTTGATGGTTGTACTAACCTGCTGGACCAACTGTAGGTACTTCTTCATTGAAGGCTCTCTGGACTTATAATCTACATTTACTTGACTTATAACGAGTTTAGAGTCAGATGAGGCCTCAATCACATCTGCTCCAGCAACAATACACATTCTAAGGCCTGTAAGAAGGGCTTCATAATCTGACTCGTTGTTCGAAGCTTGAAATTTTAAATGCAGTACATATTCATACACATCGCCTTCTGGCGAGACACAGAGGATGCCGGCTCCACATCATTTCTGGGTCGACGACCCATCAACAAATAATATCCAACTATTATTGCCAGATTTTTCCTCAACATTAGGCCTCATCATTTCAGCCACGAAATTGGCTAGGGCTTGAACCATGATTGCCTCTCTTGGATCAAAAGAGACGTCAAAAGCATTAAGCTCCAAGGCCCACTTAACCATCCGGCCAGAAGACTCAAGTTTGGTAAATGGCTACTTCAATGGCTGATCCGTATACACCACAACATGTTGTGTTTTGAAGTATGGCTGAAGGTTTTTTGAGGCCACATATAGGGCAGGCCTAAATTTCTCAATTAAGGGATACCTCAACTCAGCATTTCTCAAAATGCACCTGACAAAGTAGACCGGGTGGTGGATACCCTCTCGGTCAGTAACTAGTACAACACTTAATGTGAATTCGGAAATAGGTAAATACATGTACAACACCTCTCCCAGCACGGGGCTTACTAGCTTAGGTAAGGTGTGCATGTGTTCCTTGAGCTTCGTGAGTGCCAATTCTAGAAAATTTCGGGACATCCCGGAGCATCCCGGGATACCCCAGAATCGAATATCAAATATTACAGAATATATCTGTAATCACATAAAAATCATATCATAATCCCGTAAATCACTCGCAAAAATAAGAAAAAACAACGATCCGGATCAGACCAGACGCAGGTCCCTAGTCCTTCTGGGTGCTTTGTTGATTCTTCTAGCCTATAAATACACGTTCTTCCAAGATTTTCAATCCCAAACACTTATACCACATCAAACATCTCCCAATACTCATCTATACACATTACAAATCATCAACTCAATCAACTTGTAACATTCATCATCATCAAACACCCCTTGGTTGTGTCAATCAAAGGTATTATAAGGTACAATTCCTGAAGTCTCTACTTCAATTCTATTCATTTTAAGCTTATTTTTTATATTTATAAATCAATCAAAATGATGATCTTTGATAATGGTTAATGAGTTCAATAATCTGAAGGCTTTATGTGAATTTTAATACTTAAATTCATGTCAATCGTATTAACGTTAGCACTTTAATCATTATTTTAATCTGATCGGCCATGGATTATAAGTTTTCAATATTGATGCATAATAATTTATGACTCATATTAATCAGATCTATTGTCATGTATTAATTTAATAGAAAAACTTCAGTTTTTATGTCGTTGATAGATTTATTTTTAATATAACGATGTATAAATTAAGTTGAATATTACAAGCAATTATTATGATAATAATCCTGATAATATATGAGTCATAGTAGATCTAGCTTTATCATGATTGAAATTACAATTATTGTTATTAACGTTGATATGATATCTGGTTTTAAGTATTAAAAGTCTCATATAATTATTTCATATGTATTTTATTTATGTTTTTATTAGTTGAACAACACATCAAACCACATTTTCCCGGAACACACTTTGAATCTGCACATATTTGTTTTTATTTATTTCTTGTTTATTTTATTTTTCTTTATTATGTGATTTATTTGATTTATTATTTCTAGGATTTAATTCGGACTTAAATCAAACTGGTCACAATAATAGTTCTAACATGTAATAATTAAACCCACCTAGTAATATGTGCTTTTAGGATATAATCTAAGATATTTATTTATTCAGTATTAATAATAATATGACCACAAAAAGAGACCTAGTAGAGACCGCTTACAGGTGGGTGAGCCGAAAGCATGATTGGCTCGTAACCTGTCCCCAAACCCATACGCTCCTGCACGACCTATATGGGGCCAATTGCTCCTTGCATTGGTACTTCTTCAGTGTCTGTGGGCCGTATAAACGCACGGTGGCGAGTCCTATTAGAGCACATTCACGTATGGCATTAACGAGCATTCAAAACAACTCGTGACGTAGGCGGCCGGTAAAAACGACCCCTACTGGTAGCATTCCCTATATGTATACTGATCGTCATATATCGCCCCCACACTTCCATCGTTACACACAAACTTCATCAACATAAAGTGGGGTACAATAACGTCCTTAGCCACATTCAACGTTGGCCGGCCAGTAATAATATTATAGGCCGTCAACTCCTTAACAATAAGAAACTTCACAAACATTTGCCTTGGCGCTTCCTTTGAGACTATCCTAATGTGTAAGGTGACTATGTCAACTGGGTGGATAATACCTCCTCCAAACCCTATGATGGGATGATTGATAGGTTCGAGTGCGTTGTCTTGAAACTTCAGCTTCTCTATGCATGCAAAGCTGATAATGTCTGTAGAGCTTCCGGTGTCAATCAGTATTCTTCTTGAGTGCGTTGTCTTGGAACTTCAGCTTCTCTATGCATGCAAAGCTGATAATGTCTGTAGAGCTTCCGGTGTCAATCAATATTCTTCTTACTTTCCACTTTGCCACTTTGAACTCAACAACTAGGGGGTCATCATGAGGCGTTTGTATGGCTGGTCAATCCTTCTTTTCTGTATTCATGACTTGGGAGAGGCTTTAAAGATGATCCTTCGTACCTCTGATGGTAGGACCCCTGAGGCAAGGCCTCCTGAAATCATGGCCACTACCTCTATGTCGGTTTCTTCTTCGTCTCTATACTTTGTTGTGTGGTCTTTCTTTGAAACTTGAATTTGGATTTTACAATGTAAGGTTCTAACATGCCCTTTGCTGCTAGCTTGTCTAACAATCTCTTCAAATTGAAGCATTTATCGGAATCATGCCCCACACACTTGTGGTATTGCCAATACTTGTTTGTGTTTCTATATTTGGAAAGAGCTCTCAAAGGCTGCAGAGCTTTAAAGTTATACTTGTCCTTGATTTCCATAAGGATGGAATGCGGTCGTTTGTTATACTCATAGGCCGACTCGTAAGTGCGGCTTTTCTTGGGAGCCTTTTGATCCTTATGAGAATCAAGCGCCCAGACCTCCCTCTTTCTGTCTTCCTTCTTGTAATTACTCTCCGCATGTTTGGTAGCGTCCTTCTTTTTTGGCTTCGTAGCTGAACAAATCTTTGTAGCATGTATGTAGGAGTCGGCCTCCATCAAGATCTTGGGTAGGGTTCGGACCTTCTTCCTTAACAACCTAAACTTAAACCTAGATTGGTAGTGACCCTTGATGAAGTTGTTGAATGCTACCCCCTCGGGGAGACTAGGTATTTGAAGCATTTCTAGATTAAATCTCTTGACATATGACCTCAAGGTCTCGTTCTGCCCCTAAATTATCTTTCCCAGGTGCATACTCGTCTTTCTCTCCTGCTTGTTGATGAAGGGGTTTTTTGGGCTCTTTCACCAAACAAATAAAACCCCCGTTGTAGTATGAGTGGGGGTGTCGAACACGGGGAACAAGTCGTGAATCGTGTTGCGCAATTTGGGTCAATTAAGGATCTTTGATTTGTTGTTTGAAATGGAATCTAAAACTATTGCATAAAATAAATGCGAAAAATAATAAACTAAATTCTAGGGTTGTCGGATCCGGGTTCAATTGATTTCGGGGGAATTACTTTAAAAAGTCTAAAGAACGAACTAAGTCAAGGAAGGGGAATTAAACTCTAATGAGGTACCTAAACCTCCTCCCGGAGTGATTTAGGAGTTGACGCATGAATATAACAATAACGACTTCTCCCGAATAGACGTTATCAATACATTCAATGATAACAATTATACCAAGGTTTCACTAGAAGTAAATTCCTAGTTCGACTACCGACTCCCGTTGTAATAGTCTCACTAACAACGTACCTAAAGTGGATTCCTAGCTCGACCACCGACTCCCGTTGTAATGGTCTCACTAGCAACATTGGGCAATGAAAATCAAAGCATAATTAACTCATAGATAAAGCCCTATTATACTTTAAAAATACCAAGAAATTAACTATGGCCTTTAGCTAATCTCTAAGCTCATTAACACCAACATTAACCAACCATGAATAGAATTCCACCAAAAACTATATGAAAAACCCCAATTTCAAGTCATGAACCCATCACCTTCAAACCCTAGAAAATCAACTACTCACAAAACATGAAAAAGAGCATTGCACTAAAAATCAAGCATAAAAACATGAAATTAAACACTAAATCTACCAAAAAACAAGAAAATAAACCAAGCAAACATGAAAATTTAGACACTATTCTACTTGCAAACTTGAAATAAACAAGAATTAAAGCAATGGAAAGCAAGAAAAAAGTGAAGTAGAGAAAGTGAGAACTCATTGACTTTTGATGAGCAAAATCATTGAATTGGCCATGTCACTTGAACAACTATTCAAAATCATCCATCTTCATCAATAAACACCCAAAATCAAGAGGTAAAACTAGACTTAAAGCTATGGAACAATAATTTAAGCAAAAAAAATCTAATTATGGAAGAGGAAGAGAGGGCTTCTCTCTCCTCAAACCCTAAGCTAAAAATCAGAAATTCGGGACTAAAAACTAATCTAAAGTGTGAGCTCCCTTTGTTTAAAGACCCTTAGAGGGTATATATATAAGTGGGGGAAGCAATGGGTTAAGCACAAAAGAGGCACGAGCCCAAAACAAGACAGCACGAACAACCACAAACATGCGAGGAAAACAGAGGTGCAGCTGCTGGCTCAGGCACGAACACGTGGGAGGGGCGGCGCGAGCGCGACGTTGGAGGTGGCGCGGCCGCGAGTGAGGGCTCGAGCTGGCCTGGGCGTTGCTTTCTTTGGGGGCTGTCGCGGGTGATGGTCATTTAACGTGGGCGCGCGCTTGGCTCTGTCCGCGACCATCACTTGACCCAAATGCTTCCAACTTTTGCTCAGGCTTCTCGGGTCGGGTCGGCACGCCTCCCGAGACATGGGGCTCGGGCCCGACAAGCCTTAAAAATTACAAAAATGCCCCTCGGGTGTACTTTTGTCTTGATTTGTGGTCTTGGCTTTGCAGCATGCTTCTGTAATCTTCTTGGGACCTCTCACGACCCATGACGGCTTTCGAGAATTGCTTGAAAACCCGCAAAACACCTACATTAAAGAACAAAAGGCTTATGTAACACAAAATAGCTTAATTATTGACGAAAACAACTTTAAAACGACATTATTCAGCGAAAACTCTAAATAAACTAAAACTAAGCTAAAAAGGCTTAAAACTTGGAAAACTAAGCATAAAATGCGCGGAAAACAAGCGAAAAGAGCCGGGAAAATAGGTCCTACAATAGACTGATCAAACTCCCCTAAGCTTGCCTTTTGCTTGTCGTCAAGCAAACAAGAACAAGAAAAAGTAAAAAAAGTAAAAATCTAACTCACTTTCGTAGGAATCACGGTTGCTTTTAGCGAAAGCAACAAGCCATTTAAACCTCAAAGTTGCCAAAGAGGACGAGTGTGCTCTCGTAAGGGTTTCCATTGAGTTTAACCCATAACTCTTCCAAAAATAAATCAAGGCGAAGATTCAGAAAAACAAAGAAAGGAAAAACAATAAGAGAGAAAATAAAACCTAAAATCCCTAGATGGACTTATAAATGAACCGGATCAGTGAATGCAAACCTTTCTAAGCACTAGCGGAAAACATGCTCAAAGATGTCAAAGGTGGATAGTCAAATAAAACATGCTAGGTAGAAGAGCTAGAGAGGTACAATCCCCTTTCACTCTGCAACCAAACAACCACAAGCTATGCTAGTTCCGTATCCACCCTGAAAGGTAGCTCCTCATGACTCCACGAAGGAGCCGGAAAAACAAAAAGGAGAAACAATTTAGGCTACCCGACATCTCATCATAACAAAACCGCTCAATATGCTTGAACCATGACTTCCTCCACAGGATATGACTCAACTCTCTAGGATCAAGAGGACTTAACGGTCGTAATGTAGGGCTAGAGGTAAGGTAGGAATAAATTTGGTTTGTGGTGCTTAAAACTTAAATAGTGAAGCAAATAATCGCCAATGAGCAACAAACTACAAACAAACTCCTAATACGCGACATACATACACACAAAATCCACCAAACTTATTCCATGAAATAAACAAAATTTGAAAAAATTTACACAATTTTTCGCATTACACCTCCTCCCCCAAGCTTAAAGGACACAATGTCCTCATTGTGAAAAAGAAAGGAATAAATGCTCACTTTTTTTCAACTTTTCATTTTTTTTTCAAATTTTTTTTTTTTAATTATTCAACATGACCTTGCCTTTTTTAACTTAGGTCGGCTTTTGCTTGCAAAAATATACAAATCATACACCTTAGCTTGGAAAACTTCCTTACTTCTCCACAAATTTCCAATACAAAATAAATTCTAACCAAGATGCTCCAAATGCTTCACTACACCTAAAAGGTATAAAACAAAATAAAGTGGATACAAGGCTATTAATGTGGCTATAAGAAAGGAAAGGCCAAGCTCAAAGGGTTCCAAACGCTAAATGTAAAGCAAAAACCTAGAAAAATTTCAAGAAGCAAGACACTAAAATAAAAAGGAAAAATGCAAAAGGGAAAATGGAAAATAACTAAGAAAATGAATGCCTCCGTCCTCCCCTAGAGTAGCTCGGTCGCGGTCTCGGTGAGTCATGAATCAAGTTCTTGATCAAGCTAAGCTATGACAAGGATCCTATCGCCACTCAAACAAAACAATGCTGAAGGCTTGAAAGATTTGACAATTCCTCACATGTTAAGGGTAGTGGATTGCAAATACTACCTCTAGGGATTTAACTAGCTAGCAAAGCATTACCAATCATACCACAACCCAAGAGTTTAAGTTTCATGAACTCTAAAGATCTAAAACCTAGCATATAAATATTTGAAAATCAACCCCAACATCTCAAAACATGCGGACCGCTAACAATTAGGAAGGAATGCATTCAAAGTCTAAGATTCTAAAACGATCAAGTCCAAACTAAAAACAAAACTAAATATACACTTTGCCTTGAAAAGAAAAGAAAATAAAAAGAAGCTGAAAATAAAGGGAAAAAAATAAGAAAACTATACAAAAGTGAGGAAAACAAAATCCAAGCATGAATGACTCTCAAATAAGCAATCAAGCATCAAACAAATAAATAAATCGAGGCCCAACGCCAACGATATCCAAATGTCCTCAAGGGCTTAAAAGCCAAAACTAAAAGCCAAACATCCTCGAACAATCATCTCCTCCAAGACCTAATCCTAAAACTAAGCAAACAAAGAAAATAAAAGAGGAGAGTTTGGAATGATCTCACCAAAGCAGGCTTCAAAATAAGCAAATCAACCTCAATTTTACATTTTAGCACCATACACGAACCATCTGAGTTGCCTAATCATCAAACCTGCAAAAGAAGAGAAAGCAAGCACGAAACTCCAAAAACAAATTAATTACAGATAAAAGAAAAGAGGGGAAAGCCAAGTAAAACTATATACAAGGGAAAGAAGGATGCTATCTAGTAAATAGCATCGCAGAGCTCGTAGTAGCGTGTTATGGACATCGCCACTAAATCGAGAGAGAATCAAATAGGGAAAATGACAAAGGAGTGTCATCTTTTTCTTACGTGGGGGAGGGGGATAAAATTAAAAGAAAATGGAAAATCAAAAAAATAAGAAGAAAATTCGAAATCAAAATAAGTAAAAGAAGAAAAAATACTATTACTATACATTTTTGCCGCTTTGGTTTCAAAATAGTAGTCATGAGGTTCAATAGAGGGTAAGAACTCATCAAATGATGGACAACACACATAAGGCGGAAGAGAAATGGGTGATGAAGGAACTAGGATACACGCCCTATGTGAGGTGGGGCAAGGAAGAGACTCGATGAAAATAGAATAGGGAGGCTTAACATCAACATTCTTAAAGAGAGGATTTTGATACTCACAAATTTCATCATCATCCTCAAAAAGAGGATTTAGAAACTCGCAAGTGTCATCATCAATGTCAAAGAGAGGTTTTCAAATTCAAAACAAAACTCCTCATCCTCACTATCACTCGAGTCGTCACAATGGGCTACGCCACCATCACAATCACTCAAAACCCTAAGAGTTTCTCCATACTCGACATTGTTGCCGTCAAGAAATGAAAAATCCTCATCAACTAAAAGCAACAAATCATCTTCCTCCTCAACGGAAATATGGAGCTTGGATGATTTAGGTGAAGAAAGAAAGGAAGGAGTGGTCGGCTCAAGAGGAGAGGGAGATGTCAAAACTGGTTCAAAGGAATCATCATCATTCTTTTGAGCGACATCTACCTCTTCTTGAATTGGATTCCTCAAAGAAGAGCTCGGGTCATCCTTGCCATAACCACCCTCACAATCAACCATAAATCCAAAATCATCCATCTCATCCTCTAAGCAAGATTCTAATATCTCAAGTCTCTTTATTCATTTACTTATTTGCTCCTTGATGACTCGCCTTCCCTCACTTTCTAATGGGAGACATTTAAGGATCTTAAAACACATGCCAATCAAGTCATTATACCCCTTAATCGCTTTAGGAGTACAAGCACTTGTATGAACAAAGTTAGAAGGTCTTAGAAACTCATCAAGAAGGGAAGGGTCATAGCTAATCTCATCACTAGAAACAGGAGAATCTTGATTATAATGTGTGCAATCAAGTGAAGAATTAAAATTGGGGTGCACATCATTACAATTAGGAGAAATAAGAGGAAATGAATCGAAGTTGGGTTGAACTTGGCTAGAATGGGTACCCATGTCCCATTCATAAGTGTCTTGGGCTAGCCAACAATAAAAATTCCAAGCATTTCCTAGGGTCAAAGGTTGAAACTCACCGTTATGTAGAGACTCAACAACATCCAAAGTAAAAGCATTCAAACCCATGTAAATCACATCACAAATATTCAACAAATTATCATCCCAATTAAAAGGGATTATACCTTGAACTCTATTAAAATATTTCCAAAATGACTCACCTTCGATTTGAGGAATAGATAAGCTTGCCATCATGAAACCAAAATTCGACAAAAATGCAAGCAATTATTATTAAATAAATAATTAGCCTAAATAAAACCAATAAAACACCCCCTTTTTTTAAAAAAAAAAATTGTTTTTTTAAAAAAAAATTGGGAACGAAGGAAAAAAAATTCAAAAGAAAACAAAATCAAAAGAAAAGAAAAATAAAGTAATTAACTCAATGAAGAAAAATTACACAACACTTTTCAACCGTTCCCCGGCAATGGCGCCATTTTGATGAAGGGGATTTTTGGGCCCTTTCATTAAACAAATAAAAACCCCGTTGTGGTATGGGTGGGGGTGTCGAACACGGGGAACAAGTCGTGAATCGTGTTGCGCAATTTGGGTCAATTCAGGATCTTTGATTTGTTGTTTGAAATGGAATCTAAAACTATTGCATAAAATAAATGCGAAAAATAATAAACTAAATTCTAGGGTTGTCGAATCCGGGTCCAATTGATTTCGGGGGAATTACTTCAAAAAGTCTAAAGAACGAAATAAGTCAAAGAAGGGAAATTAAACTCTAATAAGGTACCTAAACCTCCTCCCAGAGTGAATTAGGAGTTGACGCATGAATATAACTATAACGACTTCTCCCGAATAGACGTTATCAATACATTCAATGATCACAATTATACCAAGGTTTCACTAGAAGTAAATTCCTAGTTCGACTACCGACTCCCGTTGTAATAGTCTCACTAACAACATACCTAAAATGGATTCCTAGCTCGACCACCGACTCTCGTTGTAATGGTCTCACTAGCAACATTGGGCAATGAAAATCAAAGCATAATTAACTCATAGACAAAGCCCTATTATACCTCAAAAATACCAAGAAATTAACTATGGCCTTTAGCTAATCTCTAAGCTCATTAACACCAACATTAACCAGCCATGAACAGAATTCCACCAAAAACTATATGAAAACCCCCAATTTCAAGTCATGAACCCATCACCTTCAAACCCTAGAAAATCAACTACTCACAAAACATGACCAAGAGCATTGCACTAAAAATCAAGCATAAAAACATGAAATTAAACACTAACTCTACCAAAAAGCAAGAAAATAAACCAAGCAAACATGAAATTGCATAATTTAGACACTATTCTACTTGCAAACATGAAATAAACAAGAATTAAAGCAATGGAAAGCAAGAACAAGTAAAGTAGAGAATGTGAGAACTTATTGACTTTTGATGAGCAAAATCATTGAATTGGCCATGTCGCTCGAACAACTCTTCAAAATCACCCATCTTCATCAATAAACACCCAAAATCAAGAGCTAAAACTAGACTTAAAGCTATGGAACAAGAATTTAAGCAAAAAAAACCTAACTATTGAAGAGGAAGAGAGGGCTTCTCTCTCCTCAAACCCTAAGCTGAAAAGCAGAAATTTGGGACTAAAAACTAATCTAAAGTGTGAGCTCCCTTTGTTTAAGGACCCTTAGAGGGTATATATACAAGTGTGGGAAGCAATGGGCAAAGCACAAAAGAGGCACGAGCCCAAAACAAGACAGCACGAACAACCACGAACACACGAGGAAAACAGAGGTGCAGCTGTTGGCTGAGGCACGGACGCGCGGGAGGGGCGGCGCGGGCACGACGTTGGAGGTGGCGCTGTCGCGAGTGAGGGCTCAAGCTGGCCTTGGCGTTGCTTTCTTTGGGGGCTGTCGCGAGTGTTGGTCATTTAACGTGGGCGCGCGCTTGGCTATGTCTGCGACCATCACTTGACCCAAATGCTTCCAACTTTTGCTCGGGCTTCTCGGGTCGGGTCGGAACGCCTCCCGAGACATCGGGCCTCGGTCCCGACAAGCCTTAAAAATTACAAAAATGCCCCTCGGGTGTACTTTTGCCTTGATTTGTGGTCTTGGCTTTGCGGCATGCTTCTCTAATCTTCTTGGGACCTCTCACGACCCCTGACGACTTTCGAGAATCGCTTGAAAACCCGCAAAACACCTAAACTAAAGAAAAAAAGGCATAAGTAACACAAAATAGCTCAATTATTGACGAAAATAACTGTAAAACAACATTATTCAACGGAAACTCTAAATAAACTAAAACTAAGCTAAAAAGGCTTAAAACTTGGAAAACTAAGATAAAATGCGTGGAAAACAAGCGAAAAGAGCTAGGAAAATAGATCCTAAAATGGACTGATCACTTGTTATACATGAAATGATGTGAGAAGACCATACTATGCTCGATGAAGTTTTGTATACAATGATCTAGTGCTACTAAACCATTTTTGGGCTACTCCCTTCAGGGTGCCCGGAACGTACTTGCACTAAGTTTCATCGTCTATTGACTAAGAAAACATCAGATGCTTATCAGTAGCTAGGTGATCATCCGTATCACCCGTGCCATCATAAAGCTCGATGTGGAGTGATTTTATTTTTTAGGCCCTAAAGGCTGTCAGTATGGCGATGGAAAATTGAGACTTCCAGGCCGCCCCAAAAAGAGGGTACGGAGTATGATGCTGCTGAACTTGAGCATTCAGGGGCTCAGTCTCAATAAAAGGCTCGGAATTTAAGGACCCTCTCGTCCTAGGAGTAGGCGTCTGAACATGGGTTGAACAAGACAGTGTCTTGAATGAGCTTCGATGAGTGGTATCCTTCAAGGATGGAGTTAATGTTGTATTAGAAAGATCTAAATGTGATTATTGTTGTGATTGTTATCTTTTCGCCCTCAAATACTCTCGGGCATCTAGGAATGCTTGATTGGACTCGCTGACCAAGGGGTCTCTCCTTGGTGGTATGGGAGCCTTGGTTGTCTTTACTCGCTGAGTAATGTTTTTCCAATCGAAATTTGTGGATTTGGAGGGGGTTTTCTTCTTATTAGAATTGGTTTAATTCTTCTTTTTCTCTTGGTCGGCCTTGGGGTCGGCTAGCTCTAGGGTCGGCTTTGACGACCCAGGGTCGGACTTTTTCCCGGCCTTCCCTATCATATCTTTTACCTGGGTAACCATCGATTGCCTTAGGTCGACCATCAGGTCCTTGATTTAAGAGAGAGTGATAGTAGGGATTTTCTCACCAAATAAAAACCCCCTTCGTAGTATGAGTGGGGGTGTCGAACACGGGGAAGGTACGCTGCACTAGTCTAGGCATGAGCGTCGAACAAGCTAGGTCAAATGATGGTCGCGAGAGGCGAAGAAAACTACGGGAACTAACTAATACTAAATTACAAAAGCAAGAATAAAAAGGACTAGGGTAAGAGATCCACAACTCATACCACTATGAATTATGAATCAATCGAAACTTAGACTTAGGTCATGGATGAGGGGAGGTCGTTCTAAGATCACACTACTCTTTCAAGCTAGTGTGACGACCGGGAAGATGTACACAAACCTACTTTCGTGGCGGGACATTTAACTAGTCATAAGCACAATTCACGAAGACCGGTAACTTTCCCTTGATCGAAGGCCCAACTTTCGTGGTGCTTCCATCAATCGGGCGAAGGGAGTCATCACCCACGTTCACCATTCGGTCATTAGGTGGGGATTCTTCTATGAGTCTAATTTTAATTAGGCACGAGACTCAACATTATCGAACCTTCGGTACCAACATAATCACAACCAAAAGCCAAGAAACAACTAAACCACAATCATGTGGGAAACAACTAACCCAAGAATTATCCTACTTGCATAAATTGAAGAACAAATTGTAAATTACAAGAGGAATTGAAGAAGAAAGCTTTAAAAACTAACCCTAAACCTAACTTGGAGCTTCTAACATCCGCCCTAAAAGAAATGGGAAGAGGGGACTATTTATATAAGTCCCCAAAAGTCGAACAAAACAGCTGAAAAACACTAAACAAAACTAACAGCAACGCGTCAGCGGGTGCTGAGGCGATGACAGCGCCCGCTGACCCCTGCTTTCATAGGCTTCCAGGCTGGAAGACTTATGGCAGCGGGCGCTGAGTTGGGGTCAGTGGCCACTGCCAATCCTTGGGATGCTACTGCCTCAAAAGAAGGGAGGGGGACAGCGGGTGCTGATTGGGGGTCAACGGCTGTTGTTCTTCATTTTGCACATCAGGTGGCCTGATAACTTCAAAATCAGCGGCCACTGGGAATCCATGAGCGGCCGCTGCAAGGTCATTAAAAATGCTATTGCCTCTTTCACCAAAACTCATTCCAGCGGGCGCTGAGGGACTTCCAGCACCTGCTGAGGCCTTTTTAGCACCAACAATGGCATAGAGGACTTATGGTTTCCTCGAGGTTCCCGGTTCGCTTCCTCGGGTTCCGAAATCGACTCGGGACCTGCAAAAGGGGAAGAAAACGCAGAAACAAGGCAAAATAGAGGAAATCACATAGAAAAAGGGGAAGGGGACTACAAAAGCAAAACTAAGCTAAAAAGCCTAAAATTTCTAACGAAAGTTAAATAAAATAAGAAAATAAACTAATAAAAACTAAGAAAAATACTAACTAAATACAGACTAGCAAACTCCCCCAAGCTAGCTTGTTGCTTATCCCCAAGCAACTACTGCACGAAGAGTTCGACAAATCCCCCAGGAGAGGAATTCTACAACGGACTAAGGACTCCTATTATAGTCATAAGGCGCACAAATCCCAATGCTAGGAACTAACTAAACTAAGGACTGAAACCTTTTAGACATTAGAACCTTAAAGGACTACGAGCTATCCAAGCCTAAACAACCGTCAAACACCCTTGAATAATCTCAGACATAAGTCGGTGGCGGGAAAAATACTCCGTGAGGGAGTCATGAAGAACAAAGGAAAGGACACTCACGTCTCACCGGAGTTAGCGTCTCTCGAAATTTGACAAGTGACGCCGCATACCAAAGATGAAATCAATAGGGCTTAAGGTTATAGCATCTTACTATACATACAAGGTCCGAAACTACAAATAACTACCGACCGACTGTTAGGATAATTTACAATTAGACACTGGTCGGCTAAGAAAACTACTATCTCCTTCTCTAATTATGTACATTATTTTTGCTTTTTTTTTTCTTTATTTTTTCGAAGAAACAAAAAGAACAAGCATATAAACAAATAGAACTAAAAACATGACATAATAAACATACATAATTAATAACTAATTTATTTCTCTTTTTTTTCTGTTTTTTTAGAGAATGAGTTACAATACTCGAATAATTACACTATTAAAAAATTTACAAGGACCGAAAATAAAACTTGATGCTATGACGTAAGATGGTGCCTAAATCATGTTCCAAGTCTCGAAAGGGCAGTAGAAATCACAAGCAAAAACTCAGAGCCAAGAGAAACCGATAAACTAAAACCAGCGAGGGATACAATGCGACGCTCAGAAATGAATAACCCTAAAGGGGTCTAATTAAGGCAGGAGCTCGAAACCTCACCTAGGTTCAAAAACCACCGACTCAGCGTCAACTAAACAAGGGACAACCTGGTACCCCAAACCGACTTGGATACACATTTAGTCCTAAAGGGGTCTCCTAAAAGGGAAAAACATTCTATCCTATTATTGAAAATTGTGCGGACTCCAAACTCTAAAGGAAAGAAAAGTCCCTGTAAGGATTCCCCTACTTTCGTCATCGGGAGACGACTAAACCTAGAAAAATGAAAGGGATAAAAGAAAATAAACTACGAAAATAAGCTACATGCAAAAATGGAGAAAAATAAAAGAAAATAAATTACAAAAATAAACTAGTATACAAAAACTAATAAAAAGAAAATAAGGAAAATAAGAAAAGAAAAATAAACTACGAATATAAACTAGAATGCAAAGCATTAAAATTCATTTGGATTTTCAAAACGGGAGCAGGACCTGGATATCACCCCAATGACCACTATATTATCACACACACTAAGAAACACAACCACAAACAAGCACAATCAAACATACCCCAAGAGCAGCTCCCCCAAGCTAGCTCCTCTATCCCAATACCACGACTAAACCCCAAGTTCACTTAAATACAAGTGAGAACTTAGCTGTAGAGGATATGATTCGGTTTGTCAAGAAACCTGTAGTCCAGGTGCACCATTGACACTATTAAAGCGCCTTTAACGCTACCGAAATCATGCCTCGATCGAGGCTCTAGTGCTTCACCCTCACTAGCTACGGGTCCAAACAACAAAAAAGGTACCGGACCTAAAGGGTCTAAACTCCCCCAAGCTGGAATGAAAGCATCGTCCCGAGGCTATAGGTGGAGAGGTCTAGAGCTCGGTGTCATCCTGGGGGGTGAGGGAAGGGTGTCGGAAGAAGTGACCTTCCGACACGTGATAGTAGTACATCTGGTCAATTTGTATACGGAGACGGTTCAAGTCAAAACGCATCTCGATAATGTTGGCATTAATGGACGCATAGGCAGCGTTTTGCTGCTAGGACAGGGCCTCGAAGGCGGCCGCAAAGTCAAATTGCGGCTGGGGTGGGTTGGGTTATGCGTGTGGTGGTTCTGGTGCTGGTTGTTCGATTTCCTCAACAACAACAGCCGGGGGCCCCTGAAATAAATCTGCATCACGCTGGGCTACGGGTTCCGCGGGGATTATGAATGGGTTATCCCGATCAAACCTGGTTATCTCGGGATTGGGCAAGTAATAGTGGTGTCTCCCGCGGACCAGGGCACTTTGCGTGCCTTCCCGACTGGTGCTCTTAATGAAAGACTGGTTGAGGAAGTCGTATTTATCAAAATACCGGGTTTCAAACAAAATTTCTAATTGATCAATGAAATGCGAATACCCCAGTTTCCTAGCTATGATCGTTACAAAACCTCTTAATGTGATGTCGACGGTCATCTTGGGGTCTCTTGTTTGGGCAAGCATACACTTGACCAACAAGTGACCCGTGTTCACCTTACCCAACGGGGATGGAGTTGTTGCTAAGTAAATACAAAGCAACTTATCCTTGTTGATCTTCCCAACCTCCTTTTTAGAGAAGATTGAGTAGGTCAAGAAGAGATGGAACAGTCGGAGGGCAAGGTGATGGATCGCACTGGTAACCGCCCATGTAGACTCAAAACGATCCTCACCCGTAATCGCCTGCCAAAAGGCAAGCGGGTTAAAGTCAGGAAAGTTTTTAGGACTAAAATCAATAATAGGGTTGGCCGGGTCACATCCTATAAATTCATTTAGCTGGGAAATGGTAATTGTATGTCGATCATTGAACAATCGGAATGAAAGTTGGTATTTCGGTACGTTAGTGGTGGACACTATCTCAGTATAGGTCAAGGTTCTAAGGAATTCACAGGCCAAAGGTAGGAAAGTGTAATCAGCCATGTTGGGTTCAGTCAAGTTCTCCCACCTTAAGTTTGTGAACAGGGTTTGCATTTCCCTGGTGATCTGTAGCGCCAGACAAGGGCGTGCATCGTAAAATCGGGTAGGGCGAAACGTTCGCCGCAACAGGTTATCATACTTGGCCCGATTGGCCTGTGCAATCCTAATGGCTGGTGGTGGTTGTGGTGGTGTATCGTCATGTTGGTTTTGGTCTGAGGTACCGGGTCGGTCATTTCTTTTCATTTTGCGGGTCTCAGACATGATTGATCAAATTAGGGCCGAAAACTAACTAACTAAAAAATGAAAAAATAAATAAAAATTAAATTAAAAAAATTCAGCTAGATTATTTCCCTAACCAGTCAATGAACAAGAGGCCTAAACCCAAGTGCCTCAAGTTCACAATATCACAACACAAAAATTCACCATCACAAATCCAAATCACAAAATTCAACAAACACAAAACAAAACAACAATCTAAGACTACTATTAGAGACTAAAAAATTCAACAAACAACTGTAAAGTATAAATGAAAACCTAAGATTCAAACTAAGTTGAAACTAACAAAGTTTGAAAACTAGGGTTTTAGAAAATACCAAACTAGAGTGTGAAAATACTCTAGATAAACCTCCTTGTTGTTGTTGTTGATGAAATGAGCCAAAAGTAACCCAAGATTTGTGTTGCTCATTTTTTTTTTTTTTAATTTTCGACCCTAGGGTTCGAATTTGTGGGGAGAAATGAAGAGAAAAGTTTGATGACAAGGAAGAAATGAAGTAATGGAGTGATAATGAAGATGAATGATGGTGTTTGAGAGAGATTTGAGTGAGTTTGAATGTTAGGGTTTGAGAGAAGTGAGAGAGAATTCGTGAGTTAGGTTTTTTTTGTTCATGAAAAGTGACGAAATCTGCCTCCTGTTCTTTTATATTATTCGATCTCAGCGGGCGCTGCCTTAATCCCAGCGGCCGCTGACCCCTTCTGAAGTGATTCTGGAGATTTCAATAGAGCCCATCAGCGGGCACTGACTTGTTTTCAGCGGGCGCTGCCCCTTTTCAAAAAACGTTTATGCCAGTTACATGAAGCTCATCAGCGGGCGCTGAGAATGGGCCAACACCCTCTGCAATATTTTTTTCTTGCTACTGGAAAAAGCTACATGGTTCTCACCGGGCACTGAAATTCTACCAGCGGGCGCTTCCGCAGTTTTAAGATTTACTGTCTATTCCAAGAGGCCCTTCAGCGGGCGCTGAAAATTGGCCAGCGTCTGCTGCTACAAAAAATTTTCACTGGAAGAAATTTCGCATTGTGCAAGCGGACGCTGATGGAAATTCAACGGCCACTGCACTTGACCTGTAGCCATTGTTTGCAGCAACTTGAAGTTAAAAATTTCACCAGAATTTCAGTTTTAGAACACTTTCTCCTAATTGCATCCTAAGGGATACATCAACATGTATAGTGGCACAAAGGGCCAAATCACATTCGTTGATGTATTCGAAAGTTGTAATCAATGAAATCTCTCGCTTTCTTTTAAACTCACCCATGATATTTTTTCTCGAGTGCTCCCTTTTTCTATCACACATTCATGGACATATGTAAAGATCACATATATGCACAAATGTGTAAAGGCACTACTCAATCTAAACTCTCATCATTTTTTTTTTATTTATATAAGTACAATGCAAAGGAATGAATTAAACTATCCTAAAAAGCAATAAATTGAGGGTTGCCTCCCACAAGCGCTTGTTTAACGTCTTAAGCTTGACAAAGGAGCTGGACACAGGGACTAAGACATAGAAGAAAAACTATGTCAAAGACATCCAGCGGGAACAACCACCCGGGGCTCAGTAAATAGCCCCGCAAAGCTCGCAAGACCTTGTCAAACACACTGGCACTCAACTCACTAAAAACCACATAAGGGATAGTTAAATTAAGCAAAGAAAACGGTTTAAAAAACGGCATCCTATACTTATGTGGGAGTGAGTGCCCACAGGGAGGTAAATTAAAATAAAAACTACAAAAAGAAAAATCAGATAAAGTAGGGGGAACACCTCCATACACCTCACTTGCCTTGGTTTCTAGAAGAGAAACATGGGAGTCAAGACAAGAGATGATGCCCTCGGATGGAGGTGATATGAGCACGGATGGAAGTGGAGTGGGATGTGAATAGACGAGGTTAAATCCTCCTACAAAGGGAATAAGAGAATGTGGTATAACCACATCCTCCACATTAACTACCTCGTCGGTTTCACTCGAC
The DNA here is from genome assembly GCA_951394345.1 of Salicornia ramosissima. NCBI lineage: Eukaryota > Viridiplantae > Streptophyta > Magnoliopsida > Caryophyllales > Amaranthaceae > Salicornia > Salicornia ramosissima. Next base: position 32,424,624 of record OX596236.1, on the reverse strand, counting down.
TCTGCTATGAGGGCCTCATCCTCTACAACATCACATGACAATGTGAAAGTGTCATGATTCTCATCAGAACATTGCCAATAAATGTCATCGTCTATGCGAGTCGGGATGATGTGCTCGACTATGAGGGGTGAGGGATCGAATTCATGACGAAGGTCATCATCGAAGGGCTCACCTAGGGGAACATGAGGTGGATCAACTATGTTCATGCCAAGACCTTGTAAATATTCATCAAAAACATGATTAAGCGAACTCGATTCATGTGAAAAATTATGAGAAAAATCAAAGGTGGTGGCGTGAGGTGATGGTTGATTAAAACCATATTCCTCAAGTGCACTCAACTCATGACTATAATCATGTATTCCTTGGCTAGTTATATCCCACTCATAGGTGTTCTTAGCGAGACACTCGAATAAGAGCCAAGCTCTATCCATGTCGAGAGCTAAAAAGTCGCCATGAGATAGGTATTTTATCCAATTTCTCGTCTCATAGTTCAAACCCTCATACAACATATTGCATATATCCCACATACCAAAATTATGATTAAGCGGAAGAGAGCTTCGGATCCTATCATAATACACCTAAAACGGCTCATGCTCATATTGGGGGTAGATCAAAGGAGTGGCCATAAGGCCCAAACATTCACAAAAATAAAGAAAAAGAAAGACCTAGAACCATTCTACTTAACCAAAACTAATGGCATTGCCTTCCCCGGCAACGGCGCCAATTTGATAGTAGGGATTTTCTCACCAAATAAAAACCCCCGTCGTAGTATGAGTAGGGGTGTCGAACACGGGGAAGATACGCTGCACTAGTCTAGGCATGAGCGTGTTATGAGCTAGGTCAAATGATGGTCGCGAGAGGCGAATAAAACTACGGGAACTAACTAATACTAAATTACGAAAGCAAGAATAAAAAGGACTAGGGTAAGAGATCCACAACTCATACCACCATGAATTATGAATCAATCGAAACTTAGAATTAAGTCATGGATAAGGGGAGGTTCTAAGATCACACTGCTCTTTCAAGATATTGTGACGACCGGGAAGACGTACACAAACCTACTTTCGTGGCGGGACATCTAACTAGTCATAAGCACAATTCACGAAGACCGGTAATTTTCCCTTGATCGAAGGCCCAACTTTCGTGGTGCTTCCATCAATCGGGCGAAGGGAGTCATCACCCACGTTCACCTTTTGGTCTTTAGGTGGGGATTCTTCTATGAGTCTAATGTTAATTAGGGACGAGACTCAACATTATCGAACCTTCAATTTGGTACCAACATAATCACAACAAAAAGCCAAGAAACAACTAAACCACAATCATGTGGGATTTGAGAGGTTTCACTCAAACCCTAGAAATTAACTACTCACAACTAATTAATAAAAACATAACTAAATCAACTAAAACCATCAACTAAACTAAGAAAAACTAACTATAAGTAATAACATAAAATTAACACAACAACTAAACTAACATCAAAACAATAAGAAAACTAGTTAAGAACTTAAACCTAAGTACAAGAACATCAAAATATGAAAAGAAACTAAAGGAAACAAAGCATTAAAATGTACCTTGAACAGAAGAACAAGAAGAAGAAGAATTATACTACTTGCATAAATTGAAGAACAAATTGTAAATTACAAGAGGAATTGAAGAAGAAAGCTTTAAAAACTAACCCTAAACCTAACTTGGAGCTTCTAACATCCGCCCTAAAAGAAATGGGAAGAGGGGACTATTTATATAAGTCCCCAAAAATCGAACAAAACAGCTGAAAAACACTAAACAAAACGAACAGCAACGCGCCAACGGGCGTTGAGGCGATGACAGTGCCCGCTGACCCCTACTTTCATAGGCTTGCAGGCAAGAAGACTTATGGCAGCGGGCGCTGAGTTGGGGTCAACGGCCGCTGCCAATCCTTGGGATGCTACTGCCTCAAAACAAGGGAGGGGGAAAGCGGGCGCTGATTGGGGGTTAGCGGCCATTGTTCTTCATTTTGCACATCAGGTGGCCTGACAACTTCAAAATCAGCGGCCGCTGGGAATCCATCAGCGGTCGCTGCAAGGCCATCAAAAATGCTACTGCCTATTTCACCATAACTCATCCTAGCGGGCGCTGAGGGACTTCCACCGCCCGCTGAGGCCTTTTTAGCACCAACAATGGCATAGAGGGCTTGTGGTTTCCTCGAGGTTCCCGGTTCGCTTCCTCGGGTTCCAAAATCGACTCGGGACCTGCAAAAGGGGAAGAAAACGCAGAAACAAGGCAAAATAGAGGAAATCACATAGAAAAAGGGGAAGGGGACTACAAAAGCAAAACTAAGCTAAAAAGCCTAAAAACGCTAACGAAAGTTAAATAAAATAAAAAAATAAGCTAATAAAAACTAAGAAAAATACTAACTAAATACAGACTATCAGAAAGATATTGGTTGTTCCTCCTTGGGAGTTTAGGTCTCGGCCTGAGTCGCACGATGTGCGGTCCTCTCTCTTCGAGAAGGTCGGTCATGATCACCATCCCTATCCTCTCGCTCAACTTCATCATCTATAGTTACAAATGAGGTTTTAGGAATTTCGAGAGTTTTTTCTCCTAAGTTTGCCATATTTTCGTGCCCTCCCCAAAGACAACGCCAAATGCTTTAGGGTTTTTTAATTAAGGGGAGGAATACAGAAATGATGCTACAAACTTGATCCAAAATGCAAAAATAAAGACAAATTAAATGCAAATATAATTAAATAGGCAAAAACAATAATAATAACTATGATCATAACTAATCAGATTAGTTTAATATTAATGGCAATTCACAAGTTAATATCTTCTCATACTAGTAATCATTGAATGTGTCAAATCAATCACCTCATAAAAGCTTTTATACAAGAATCTCTCTATAAACTTTGATAAACTTTTATTGTTGGTTTCATATTTATATATATTTCTCCTATTTGATGTTTTGTCTAAGTTTCTATGCTAAGCTTCAATGTGCCATGTGTCTTATCAGGGGACGTGCCACGTGGCCCAGTAGTGTTCTGCCACGTGGGCCTATAGTGTATTACCATGTGGCTCTGTAGTGTCTAGCCACGTGGCTCTTCTCATACTAATCTTTGTCGGGCCTTAGGCTGATGGTCTTGGATCTTATTTTGGGCCTTCACATCAGCTGGGTATCATTAAACATTTCGGCCATAATTTTTGCATTAACACCACTTTTAAGAGGTGAATAGTTAGGTAAAGGCTTAAGATGCACATTTTCTATTACAATATCAATATACATCTCTTCTACTTCCTCTCCATTGATCTTCTTACTACTAATTAAATACTACTACTCTTAACACGTTATCAACCAGAATTCCATAAAGGTAATGATCTAAAACTCACTCAATATTTCTAACTTCATTACTCTTTCATGGGATCATTTTAAAATGTATGCTCTATTATTGCTGATAATTTGGATCTTCTACATCAGAAACTCAAAATGTTACTTTTACTAAAATTTAATACCAAATATGCTAAAAAATTTCATTATATAATTTAAAAAATTTAAGTTGTTGCGAGCTTGCAGCCACAATCTGACCTAAGCCTTTTAAATACCCGTAAAGGCAGTCAGTTTGTTACCTAACCAAAAGAAAAAAAATATCTCATTTTTTCCTCTCTCTCTCCCACTTTTTAGTTTTGAGAAAAAAAAAAACAAAAACAACAACAACAACAAACCGCCATAGAGAGCCCCTGATCAGCAAAACTAATCAAGCCTTTAGAGATGCTCGAGAATACATGAAGGCAAAGAGGCAACAATCACAACAACATTCTCTGGTCGACATTTCTGACATGGCGTCAACTCCAACTTTGAAGGATACAACCTACCGAGGGTCTCTGCGGACCATGTCTCATTCAATATAAGTACATACTCCTACCCCAATGCCAAAAGGCTCATTCAAGGCCGAGCCTTTAGGGAGGACGAGCCCTTGAACCCTCAGTTTTAGCAGCAACCTTCGAAATACCTTCGTGGAGGGGTGGCATGGAAGTCTCCATTCTCCGTTGCCATACTGACAGCCCCAAAGGCCTCAAAAGTCAAAGCAGTCCACATCGATCCTTATGATGGCACGGGTGACCCTGATGATCACTTGGCTACTTATAAGCACTTGATGTATGCTCAGTTAGTAGACGACACGACATGGTGTATGTACTTCCTAGCAACACTAAAGGGCGTTGCCCAAAAATGGTTCAGCAGCCTGCCGGACCATTTCATACAAAACTTTACCGAGCTCAGTATGGTCTTCGCACATCACATCATGGCAAACAAGCAAGAGAAGAAGACGAGCATGCACCTCGGTAAGATCGTGCAGGGGCCGAACGAGACTTTGAGGTCGTACGTCAAGACATTCAATCTCGAAATGCTTCAAATTCCAGGCCTCCCCGAGGGGGTAGCCTTTGACAACTTTGTCAAAGGACTTCATCAGTCAAGGTTCAAATTTGAGATGGTAAGGAAAAAGTTTCAAACCTTGCCAGAGATCTTGATGGAGGCCGACTCCTACATCAATGCTACCGAGATATGCTCGGCAACAAAGCCAGACAAGAAGGACGCCCCCAAGCAGGGCGAGGGCAGTCATAAAAAGGAGGATATAAGGTGACAGGTGTGGACGGTTAGCAATTCTCACAAGGAGCAGAAGGCTCCCAAAAAGAGTCGTACTTACGAGTCGCCCTATGAGTACAAGAAACGACCACACGCCATCCTCATAGAAGTTTAAGGCAAGTTCATCTTTGACGCACCTCAGCCTTTATGAGGCCTCTCCAAACATCGAAACACTAACAGATACTGTCAGTATCATAAGGATGTGGGACATGATCCAGATGAATGTTTCAATCTGAAGCGGTTGTTGGATAAGTTGGCAGCAAAGGGCATGTTAGAGCCCTACATAGTGAAATAAAAATTTAAATTTCAGAGAAAGATGACTCAGAAGATCGGAGATGAAGAGGAAACCGACACTGAGGTGGTGGCTATGATTTATGGAGGTATCGCCTCGGGGGTCCGACAATCAGGGCGCGAAGTATCATCTTCATAGCCTCTCTCAAGTTATGAATGCTGAGAAAAAAGAAGACAAAATGCCGGAGGTACTAATTGGTGAGAAGGATCGGCCTAGTATCCAGACCCCTCATGACGACCTATTGGTTGTAGAGTTCAAGGTCGCTAACTCGAAAGTAAGAATGATACTGATTGATATCGGCTGTTCAACAGATATAATCAGCTTCGCCTGCCTTGAAAATTTGAGGTTTCAAGACATTGCACTCAAACCTATCAATCACCCCATTATAGGGTTTGGAGGAGGTATTATTCACCTTTTAGGCATTGTAACTCTATCTATTCGAATAGGCTCTAAAGAAATGCCGAGGCATATGTTTGTGAAGTTTCTAGTGGTGAAGGAGTTGATGGCCTACAATATCGTCATAGGTCGTCCAACGTTGAATATCTCGAAGGCTGTCATTGTACCCCACTTAATGCTGATGAAGTTTGTATGTAATGATGGGAGTGTGGGGGCGATATATAGTGATCAACAGACGGCACAAGAGTGGTCTCTGACCACCATTAAGACTTCGTCCACCCTAGACAAACAAGACAAGGTCCAACCATCACTAAAGAAGAGAAGAAAAGAGCCCAAAGAGGCGAAATAAGAAGTTTGTAAGATTGGGTCGGCTAAGCCGGATGAACTACGGCCTCAGCCAGTAGCTGAATTCCGAGACGTTGTACTTGACGTTGATCGACCTGATCGAGTTTTGCAGATAGGATCTTCCCTGGAGGAAGATCAGAATCGGATGTTGGAAGAGCTCCTAAGGGAATATCAGGATGTATTTGCTTTTACAGTACAAGAGATATCGAGTAATGACCCGAGCATCGTGTGTCATAAACTGAATATCATACCCGGCAAGAGGCCGGTCAGACAAAAGAAAAGGAATCATGGGGAATTACAAGACAAGGCTGCAGCCGAAGAAGTAAAGAAGCTCCTAGAGGCTTGATTCATTCGCCCATGCTACTACCCTGAATGGGTAGCCAATGTTGTTTTGATTCCAAAACCTAACAAGACCTGGCGGATGTGTGTCGATTACACAGATTTAAATAAAGCTTGTCCCATGGATGGATTCCCTCTACCAAAGATCGACCAACTCGTTGACTCCATAGCAGGGCACGCCCTCATGTGTTTCATCGACGCCAATTTAGGTTTTCATCAAATTCCCATGCATCCTAATGATCAAGAGAAGACGGCCTTCATCACTTCTCAAGGCCTATATTGCTATATGGTGATGCCCTTTGGTTTGAAAAATGCCCCCTCCACCTTCCAAAGGTTCGTAAACATGGTGTTTCAACATCAGTTAGGGAGAAACCTTGAGGCATACATCGATGACATCATTGTAAAAGGCAAGGAACCGGTCAATCATTTAGCTGACCTAAGGGAAACATTTGATTCCATTAGTAAATACAACATGAAGTTGAACCCTAAAAAGTGTCTCTTTGGGGGCGGCTCTGGTAAATTCCTAGGCTTTTTGGTTGATCAACGGGGCATAGAGGTGAACCTAGATAAAGGAAAGGCAGTGAGTGACATGGCCTCCCCTAGGTCAATAAAGGAAACCCAAAGGCTGACCGGATGTTTGGCTGCACTAGGCCGATTCCTGTCCTGGTCAGGGGATAAATGTCACTACTTCTTTGATGCTATGAAGAAGAAGGCCAAGTTAAAGGAACATATGCATACCTTGTCGAGGCAAGTAAGCCCTATTCCCGGCGAGGTATTGTATATGTACCTGGTTGTTTCTGAATTTTCACTAAGTGTTGTGCTGGTGGCAGATCGATAGGGTACTCAATACCCGGTCTACTGTGTAAGTCACATTTTGAGAAATGCTGAGCTGAGTTATCCTCTCATTGAGAAATTTGGGCTCGCTCTGTACGTGGCCTCAAAGAAGCTTCGGCCTTATTTCAAAACACACCCCCTTGTGGTGTATACAGATCAGCCTCTAAAGCAGCCTTTGACCAAGCTCGAGTCCTCTAGCAGAATGGTAATTAAAGTGGGCAGTAGAACTTAATGCTTTTGACATCTCTTTACAGCCCAGGAAAGCAATTAAAGGTCAAGCCCTCGCTGATTTTGTAGCAGAAATGATGAGGCCTGAAGTTGAAACCAAGGCTGGTTCTAATGGTTGGAAATTGTTTGTTGACGGGTCATCAACCCAAAATGGATGTGGTGCTGGCATCCTTTGTATCTCGCCTGAAGGCGATATGTATGAATATGACCCTTCGCTACAAATTTCAAGCTTCCAATAATGATTCGAAGTATGAAGCCCTTCTTACGGGTCTTAGAATGTGTATCGTTGCGGAAGAAGATGAAATTAAGGCTTCGTCTGATTCACAACTTGTTGTAAGCGAAGTCAATGGAGACTATGAGGCTAGAGAGCCAGCCATGTAGAGATACCTACAGTTAGTTAAGGAGGTTATCTCTACTCTCAAAACATTTGTCCTAAAACATGTGCCTCGCTCAAGCGATAGTCAGGCCGATGCTTTGTCTAAATTGGCCTCCTCGGCCGTTGATGACACCCCAAGGACGGTGTTTTGGCAAGTGAAGGAAAAGAGAAGTATGGATGAACAGGAGGTCCTAACTTTGGATCGAAGCAGCACATGGATGGATGCCATCCTAGATTACAAGCTGAATGGAATTTTTCTGACTGACAAAAAAGAAGCAAAGGCAACAAAGCGAAGGGCTGCTTGATTCAAATCCGTTTCTAAAATGTGTCACACAAGAGAAAGGACAAGAAGTCCTGGATGATTTACATCAAGGATTGTGTAGCTCCCATATTGGGGGCCGAGCGCTTGCAGAAAATGTAATTCGGACCAGCAATTATTGGCCGACCCTGAAAGAGGCTGCTATGTGGAAGGTAAGGAAGTGTGACAAATGTCAGAGGTTTGCAAAGCTCATACATCGACCTTCTAATACACTTGTCCCCATCACTAGTCCACTTCCTTTTGCAAAATGGGTAATGGACATCCTAGGCCCATATACCCCAGCAACTGGCCAACGACGCTACGTTTTCGTAGCAGTCGACTATTTCTCAAAGTGGGTTGAGGCCGAAGCAATGAAGGGAATCCAGACAAGTGATGTCAAGTGGTTCATCTGGAAGAACTAACATTATCACAAGATTTGGTGTGCCTCAGGCTATGGTATTTTACAATGGTCCACAATTCTAGACCCCTCAGCTCAAGACTTGGCTGCGAGACCAAGGCATTGCACACTGCTTCGCTTCGGTGGGTTGGCCCCAAACTAATGGCCAAGTTGAATCTTTCAACAAGATCATATCTGAAGGGATCAAGAAAAAGCTGGAAAATGGCAAAGGGTTGTGGGCAGACGAACTTCTAAATGTGTTGTAGTCTATTCGGACCACCAACAAGACGTCGACGGGAGAGTCCCCCTTCATGATGGTTTATGGGACAGAGGCAGTACTCCCCATTGAAATGTACGAGCCTACACTACGGGTCATGCTTTATGATGAAAATGCTAACTGGGAGGCAATGAAGATAAATCTGGATTTTTTGGCTGAGACCAAGGGCAATGCACTGCTAAGATAGGAAGTCTATAAGCTCCAGATGGCTCGAGAATACAACTAAAGGGTCACGAATTGTCCAATCAGAATTGTAGATTATGTGCTAAGAAATATGGAAGCACAAGGACGTGCCAATGAGGAGGGTAAGCTCACTCCAAACTGGGAAGGACCCTAGAAGGTTGTCGAAGCAATACATGATGGTACATATCGACTGGAAACAATGGAAGGTGTAGTTGTGCCACAATCTTAGAATATGGATCATCTGAGGAAATATTACTTTTAGTTTGAAAATTTTAAAGTTTAAATGTAAGACCTTAGTTTAAGGCAATGTAATCAAGTTTCATATTAATGAAAAGCGCAGGACTTGATCCCTAAAGGCCCCATCAGTTTCAAAGTGAGAATTATAAGGCTAGTGTCCACTATTTTATTTATAAACATAAGACCGAATGCCCTTGGTGCTAATTTAAGCCCCAAGTTCTTATTCCCCATTAGTGCAACCCAAAAAAGGTCCAATAGTAACAAGACTCACGAGGATGAAGGGTGGCCACCCATGCCCCCTAATATATTTACAGGTGTCACATTAAAAGGGTTACCTCGGTCATTATTGGTCGAGGCATATGAACACTTAAAATGATTCACTAAGGGGTGTCTCGACTGTAATTGGTCGAGCCATTCGAAAATCATAAATGATTCACTAAGGGGTGTCTCGGCTGTAATTGGCCAAGGCATTCGAAAATCTAAAATGATTCACTAAGGGGTGTCTCGGTTGTAATTGGTCGAGCCACACGAAAACCTATAATGCTTCATTACGGGGGTGTCTCATCTGTAATTAGTCGAGACACTTAAAGACTTAAGATGATTTAGTAAGTGGTGGCTCGACTATGAGAAGTCGAGCCATACGAAAAATTTAATTTATGAACAAACAGGTGCCTCGGCCACTACACAGATAAACAACTATGAAACGACTTAAATAAACCTTAAAATTAGATCTTTTATATATTAAGAAAATAAAGTACAAAAGGGCAAGGCTCGATACTTGCATACTAAAATTAAAAGACTTACAATTAAAATAAAGATTCCTAAGTGGGATAATACCTATCCTCGACTGGGAAGCCTCACAGGCGAGGAGGGTATAGGTCGTCCAGTTTGCTCAAACAAACTCCTCATGTCAACCCAGTCTAAGAATTAACTAAATTGTCTAAAGCTCTTGTCTGGGTAAGCCCTGTTCCATGCCTCTTCAACCTTATTCTGGTAAGCCTCCTCAATCTCCAATTCTCGCCAAGGGGCGTCCCTCTTCAGTTGCTGAAGCGATTCCTCCTTCGAGGCAAGAAATTTAATCAGCTCTTCTTTCTCCTGCTTCAGTCACGTTCGAGCTTCAACTGATTTATAACAGTAAGATCCTCAGCACATTCGGGCTCAGCAAGCTTACCCTTCCCCTTAGGTCTAGAGGGCTCGCTCCTCTTCCTCTTCCCTATAGGGGCCGAACCCTCACCACCATGAGGGCACCTCATCCTTTCTTCCCACTACTTCACCTTTAGTTCGTACTTCAGGTTTAAATAGTAGGCTTCGTCTAGAAAGCTGCCTTTTTTCTCCCTGGGAAGCTTGCTAGTAGATATTCCTTTAATCTCGCTAAAAAAAGACATGTTCACCACAAAAAAAAAAGAAAAAATTTACCTTTGAGGAAGGTTTGATAAGTCTTCAGAGCCTCTCTCTCTTCTTTCTCTCTCAAGAATGGTGTAATGAATTGTGAAAAATGCAAAGGAAGCAGGTTGTATTGATAGAGTTTTCAACTTCAGTGTTGTTCCAATTTTACCCCAATAGGTTGTTGGAAGCATTAATTACTCCCTAAAAACTAGTTGGAGGCCCAAGTTGCATATTTTTGCCATAAAAATCCATAAAACCTGCCTAAGTATTATTTTAGGCCCAAATAAAGGCCCAAATTTGGAATAAAATTCCACGTGGCAGAGCTTAATCAAGTTTGCTCCAGGCCCAATAAGTTACAATTTTTATGATTGTTGTACAAGTCCAAAGGTGACTCGTCTCAATATGGACGAGCCCTAGGAACATTCTAGCTTTCCAAAGGTGACTCGTCCAGATAGGGATGAGCCCTAAGAATAAAGTGTAACATTGAGCAATACACTCGGTTTAAGGGCGATAAGGTATCTGATTGATTTCTCCCTAAAATTTTTGGCAAAGAACTATTGCCAAGACATTTCAGTGAGCACTCACCCAGACTATGTAAACCGACTGTATTGCTCAGGGGCACAACATTAATATGAAATAAAAAGCTAAATACTAAAAGTAAAGCCAAGTATTGAGAGTTGTTATAAACAAGTCTCATCATATGAATTAAAAATTGTTTATTACAAGCTATGGCGGACCAGCCGCCTATAAAAACTAAAAAACTTAAACTAACCTAAGCTATTGTTACATCAGGTCTCGGGTCCATCTTCATCGTCTTGGCCGTCATTTTCTTCTTCCTCTCCTTCATCTTCAGTATTAGATGGATGTGGAGGAGGGGAGTGACCTGCTGTCTCGGCCAAGACCTTCATATCCACACAGGCTATGGCACGATTGAGATGGCCGAAGCTTGAGCCAGCATAGGCAACCTCCCAGGCCTCGGCCACTTTCTTCTTCTAGGCCACCTCAGCCGCTAAAACCTTCTACACCAACTCCTTCTTCAGGGAATAAAACTCTTCCCCTAACTCCTTCTTTTCAGTCTGGAACTGGGTAACCTAAGCTTCAGCCTCTGTAAGAGACACCTTGGCAGAAGAGGATGTTGTGTCTGCCTTGTCAGCTTACTTCTCCGCTTTCTTCTTCTCCTTCACCAACTCATCACACTCGGTAATGAGCGCATTAATTTTGGTAAGGTGAGTGGCGCATTCAGCCTTGAGGCTGACAATGGTCTCGGCCTATGATTCCATAGTAGCACAAGTTAGTTGATCTTTTCGAAGTGTAGTGAACATAGCAGCATCTTTAGTTTCACTAACCTCGACCCTAGATTGTTTAACAGCTTGGACTATATCAGTACGCCATTGTCTGGCGCCATCCAATCTCAGCATGGCATGTAATAAAAATATTAGTTCTGAGCAAAAATCACAATAAAAATAAAGGCAAGTATTTAAAATGCACCTCGGCCAAGTTGTACAAAATGGGCATGATATGTATAAGGACCCGGATTTTTGGGCCGTAAAATTTTATGAAAAATTAAGCCTTTAAACCCACACCATTCGATTTGGGCCCAAAGACTTAATTTTTATTTAATTGATCAATCCCAAAGCCCTTGCTTTGACTCCCTCCTAGCGGGCCTTTCCTTTATTTTAATTTAATTTGATTTATTTATTTACCTTAATTATCCAATGACATCTATTTTGTTTATAACCTAAAAACTCTATTTTTATTTTCCATAACCACCCTACTACATTTTAGGAACACCCAAAAAATCTTACTGTGCATCTCCCTAGCCGGTCCGTTTATTTTTATTTTCTTTTTTTTTAATCCTAAACTACAAATAAAAACTCCTCCTTTTCCCCACTACATATCAAGGCATCTCATCAGGTTTCCCAACCCAATCCTGCTTTTATTTCATCAAATGAAAGACACCGTTGAAGATTGATTCAACACCTTCAACCTTTTTCATCAATGCAAACCTAACCTTGGGCGTGGCCTGGGTCGAACTAAGGGATGAATGGGCGAGGTGGTGCATGGTTTTATGTGTGTGGATTCTCCTATAGGTAACTAGCTATTCTACTTAAGAATAGGATTAGGTTGCATAGGATACTAGGCTTAGAATAACGTTGTTATTATTGTTATGATTTTCGTATAAAACATGTTGTCTAGGTTGTTAGATTTGTTTTCTTGTTTGATCAATTTATGTTCTTGTGTGATCTTGTAAGCTATTTCATTCTATGATTAATTCCTGATGTTCATGTATTTAATCTTGATAATTTGACAATGTTCTTGCTTGGTATTTTCGATTATGTTATGCGTGTGATAGCATGTTGTTAAGTTTGGATTTTTATGTTTATTTTTCCATGAATCTTGATTAATTTTTGCTAGTAATTGTTATTAATGTGTCTTATTATATTCTTGGTTTATGCGTGTGATATTGATGGCACAAAGGGTCGATTTTTATGATTAAATCCTGAATTATGATCTTGTTGATATTTGTATGGTGTCTTTGAGTCTTATTGAGTCGTGTCGTGTCGAACGGTTAAAGATCGTGCGTCGAGCAGTTGAAGATCACGCGTCTATCGGTTCATCTATGATGAATCGTGCGGGGCAAGTTTTGTGTAATTGATTGAGAGTCATAGTCATGTCGAACGGTTAAAGATCGTGCGTCGAGCGGTTAAAGATCGCGCGTCTATCAGTTCATCGGTGATGAATCGTGTGGGGCAAGTCCTTTGTTGTTAGTCTTGTTATCGGTTATAGATCGAGCGTTGTCTTGTTACTGAACTTGAGTTTGATGATGCGTGTTGTACTTGGAAACGATGCACTGGTTTGAATTGATTGATATTAACGCTGTTGTTGTATATTATGTTCTCCGCTGCTAACTCTGATGATGATTAATTTGTAACCTGTGAACGTGTTGTTGCCGTGTTTTTAACCTTATTATTGTATGTAATGTGGTCCTACTTGTAAGTAGGACCGTCTAGTTACTCGCCACTGATGGTGGACCCCCAATTTTATTTTGTAGGTAAGCAGGATAGAAGCTAATAGCAGGACTAGTTGATGAGCGTCTAGGCCCTTATTTTTATTTCCTGCTTTTGCAATAGGTTTTTATTTCAGTTTTTAGGACTAGATTTATGGTATATTTAACCTTTTGTAATTTTGGATTCCATTATTATTAATAAAATGTATTACTTCCATGAGTTTAGTTATATTTTTACATCATAAATCGATTGGTAACTGCATGTTTACGACGTTATCACTAATAACGTCGTTGCTAAAATGCGGGGTGTTACAGTTGGTACCAGAGCGCTAGGTTAATCCTTAAGTTTACTTCTTCATAAGTAAACTGTCAGTTGAGTGCTTTATGTAATCAAGAGTGTAATTTAGATAACAAAACCCTGAAACAGTAGTGTGAGCAACTTTGGGTAGTAACCTGGGTTAGGAATAATTTTATCCTTTAGTTGTTCTAAGTTTCTTTGGTGTTATGTTATTTGTTTTGTGTTCTTCCTAATGAAATTTCGAGGACGAAATTTTCTTAAGGAGGTAAGATTTTAACGACCCGGATTTTTGGGCCGTAAAATTTCATGAAAAATTAAGCCTTTAAACCCAAACTATTCGATTTAGGCCCAAAGACTTAATTTTTATTTAATTGATCAAGCCCAAAGCCCTTGCTTTGACTCCCTCCTAGTCGGCCTTTCCTTTATTTTAATTTAATTTGATTTATATATTTACCTTAATTATCCAATTACATCTATTTTGTTTAAAACCTAAAAACTCTATTTTTATTTTCCCTAACCACCCTACTAGATTTTAGGAACACCCAAAAAATCTTAAAGTGTATCTCTCTAGCCGGTCCCTTTGTTTTTATTTTCTTTTTTTTTCCAATCCTAAACTACAAATAAAAACTCCTCCTTTTCCCCACTACATATCACGACATCTCATCAGATTTCCCAACCCAGTCCTCCTTTTATTTCATCAAATCAAAGACAACATTGAAGATTGATTCAAGACCTTCAACCTTGTTCATCAATGCAAACCTTACCTTGGGCGTGGCTTGGGTCGAACTAAGGGACAAATGGGCGAGATTGTGCGTGGTTTTATGTGTGTGGATTCTCCTATAGGTAACTAGCTATTATACTTAGGAATAGGATTAGGTTGCATAGGATGCTAGGCTTAGAATCACATTGTTATTGTTGTTATGATTTTTGTATAAAACATGTTGTCTAGGTTGTTAGATTTGTTTTCTTGTTTGATCAATTTATGCTCTTATGTGATCTTATAAGCTATTTTGTTCTATGATTAATTCCTGATGTTCTTGTATTTTATCTTGATAATTTGACAATGTTCTTGCTTGGTATTTTCGATTATGTTATGCGTGTGATAGCATGTTGTTAAGCTTGGATTTTTATGTTTATTTTTCCATGAATCTTGAGTAATCTTGCTAGTAATTGTTATTAATGTGTCTTGTTATATTCTTGTTTTATGCGTGTGATATTGATGGCACAAAGGGTCGATTTTTATGATTAAATCTTGAATTATGATCTTGTTGATATTTGTATGGTGTCTTTGAGTCTTTTTGAGTCGTGTCGTGTCGAACGGTTAAAGATCGTGCGTGGAGCGGTTGAAGATCGCGCGTCTATCGGTTCATTTGTGATGAATCGTGCGGGGCACGTTTTTTGTAATTGATTGAGAGTCAGAGTCATGTCGAACGGTTAAAGATCGTGCGTCAAGCGGCTAAAGATCGCGCGTCTATCGGTTCATCGATGATAAATCGTGCGGGGCAAGTCCTTTGTTGTTAGTCTTGTTATCGGTTGTAGATTGAGCGTTGTCTTGTTACTGAACTTGAGTTTGATGATGCATGTTTTACTTGGAAATGATGCACTGGTTTGAATTGATTGATATTAACGTTGTTGTTGTCTGTAATGTTCTCCGCTCCTAACTCTGATGATGATCAATTTGTAACATGTGGACGTGTTGTTGTCGTGTTTCTAACCTTATTATTGTATGTAATGTTGTCCTACTTCTAAGTAGGACAGTCTAGTTACTCGCCACTGATGGTGGACCCCCAATTTTATTTTGCAGGTAAGTAGGATAGAAGCTAATAGTAGGATGAGTTGATGAGCGTCTAGGCCCCTATTTTTATTTCCTGCTTTTGCAATAGGTTTTTATTTCAGTTTTTAGGACTAGATTTATGGTATATTTAAGCTTTTGTAATTTGGGATTCCATTACTATTAATAAAAAGTATTACTTCCACGAGTTTAGTTATATTTTTACATCATAAATCGATTGGTAACAGCATGTTTACGACCTTATCACTAATAACGTCGTTGCTAAAATGCGGGGTGTTACGATATGCCCATCATGAAAGCCCTTCATAGTGTGGGCCACTTCCTTAGGAGCTCCCTTGAGCATCCCTCTCACTATATCGTGTTTTTTGTTCCCGGAGTACCCGGGAAGGTAAGAGCCTCCAGGCATGCTCTCGGCCTCCTCTTCAGTAGGCCCTCCTAAAGGGTCAGAAATGGGAAGCACTATTGAGTCAGGATGAGAAGGTGAAGACGAAATAGTTTTAACAGACACAGACCGAAGGGTTCACGGTGAGGGTAGTATTTACCTCCCATTATTTTCCCCATGTCCCCGATGGATGCCGGAATATTTTTTGAAACCGACTTGGTTATGTCGGCTAAGGCGTCTGGAGGAGCCATGACGCCGGGGGTATCAGTAACCCCTGGTTGATAAACCGACATTGTAGCAGTCGACCCCTTCGCCAGAATGGGGGTAAGCTTGGCTTCTACCTCCTTGACCTCCTCAGGGGTCATTTGTTTTTCCCCTTATCAGTTGAGATCAATAGGGTCCTCACCCTCTTCCTGGTACCAGATGCACTGACACCCTTACTTTTGCCCCCCTGAGATGGGGCATCACTTGTCTGCAAACAATAACTTTGTTAGAACATGAGATATGAAAATGACCGAGTGGAGTAATATCTTTAAGTTATTTACAACACCCCCACTCGGTCCATGAAACGGAGTAGTGGGGCAAAACATTTAAGTTCCAAATAAGACCCCATCGGACCGTAAGTTAGCCGAGTGGGAAAATGATTTAAAGTTATATACAATACCCCTTCTCGGTCCATATAGTGGCCGAGTGGGGCAATTATTTAAGATTGTTTACAACAACCCCCCTCGGCCTCCATAAGTGCCGAGGGAGGATGTTGCAAGCAATTTACAAAAAACGACCCCCTCGGTCCATATAATGGCCTAGTGGGACAATTATTTAAGATTTTTTACAACAAACCCCCTTGGCCTCCATAAGTGTCGAGGGGGGATGTTGCAAGCAATTTAACAAAAACGACCACCTCGGTCCATATAGTGGCCATTGTCTGGAATAGAATGTTTGAGAAAATGATGAATGTGAGTACGATATATGGTAAAGAGCCTCTAAAAAAGGTTAGAAAGAAGAGATCAGGTAAGGTTCCAAAAAGGGTCAGGCTAAGGGTATAACGAAGGGTCCATCGTGGAAAAAGAAATCAATCCTATGGGATCTTCCTTACTGGAAGTACTTATCTGTTAGGCATTGCCTTGATGTCATGCATATCGAAAAAAATGTGTGTGACTCAATTTTCGGGACTCTACTAAACATGCACGGAAAGACAAAAGACGGTATCAAGGCGCGGCAAGACATGCAAAAAGAAAAGGTTAGACCCAACTTGTGGTCAGAGTATAACGATAACAACAAAGCATATTTACCACATGCTGGCTACACTTTGTCCAGGGAGGAGAAAAGGACTTTTTGTGAGTGTTTGCATGACATCAAGGTGCCTTCTGGTTATTCTTCGAATGTAAAGCGTTTTTTATCTCTAGCTAATAAGAAGTTGAATGGTATGAAGTCCCATGATTGTCATGTCATGATGCAAGTGTTTTTACCAATTGCACTAAGAGGATTGTTGCCTAAGCATGTAAGAGAGCCCATCATCAAGTTGAGCTTGTTTTTTAATAAGATTTGCGGGTAAGGTAGTTGACCCAGAAGAGCTAGCTTAGACACTTTGCAAGAAGAATTAGTAGAGACATTGTGCAAATTCGAGATGTATTTTCCACCTTCTTTCTTTGACATACTGGTTCACGTGATGATACACCTTGTTCGTGAAATTAAAATGTGTGGGCCTGCTTTTCTACGGTGGATGTATCCTATTGAGAGATACATGGGTTTCTTGAAACGACTGGTTAAAAATCGGGCAAGGCCTGATGCAAGCATGGTAACAAAGTACATGGGTGGGGAGGGTTCAAATTTTTTTGTTGTTTTCTTGGAAAAGGCTATGGAAATAGGTTGTCCAAAGTCTCGTCATGAGGGTAGATTCCAGGGTTATGGAATCAATCGTTGTGACGTTATACCTCCCGCTGAGAGGTTCTCTGTTTCTCACCGTTGTGTTCTACAACACCTTTCTGAAGTTCACCCTTATATGGAAAGCCATATGTCTGAATTGAGTGCACGTCACCGTCATCTAAGTCCCTTCGAATTAATGCAACAACACAATCGCACTTTTTCCCAATGGTTTCAACAGAAAGTGCATCTTGCATTGAAGGACCGTAATCACAACATCTCTGATACAATTCAGTGTTTATATAGGGGTCCACGACAGTATGTTACTGCTTTTGATAGTTATGATATCAACGGATATACCTTATACACTAAGCGCCATGATGAAAAGAGTGTTCACCAGAATAGTGGTGTAATGGTTGTTGCTTCTTCTACAGAATATTCAAGTGCCAGGGATACCAAACCCATTGATCTCACACAAGTTTACTATGGTTTTATTGAGGAGATATGGGAGCTTGATTATATTGATTTTAAAGTTCCCATTCTAAGATGTAAATGAGTGGATAATCGGCGAGGTAAGAAAGTTAGCGATGATGGGATGATAGTAGTTGATTCAACTCGTTTCAAAGACACTAAGGAACCTTTTGTGCTAGGATCACTAGCTAAGCAGATTTTTTACGTCAAAGACAATATCGACCCTCAATGGTTGGTAGTAGTTCAAGGGAAAAGAGGAATTGTTGGAGTTGAAGATGTGGTAGATGAGGAAGATTATGATACGTGGGATTCCACCCCTCCACTGTCAACCGGTATTCAAATTGTCCAGAACGGCCATGACGTTGAGGAAGATGCAGTGTATGATCGCGAGGAAGGAGTTTATGTTGATGTTGCAATTACTCGCACGTAGAGTGTAACCGTGCAAGTACATGGGGTAGACTGTTATGTATATGGGGGGTATTATATTGTAATGGATGGGATGAAAAAGATTTCACTTATTAATAAAATGAATTTTCTCCATTAATTTTCTCTCTCCAATAATTTATATATGTATATTGAATTTTCTTTCTCCATTAATTTATCTGTGATTTAAAATATCAAAAAGCATTGTTTATGTTTTTAAAAAAAAATCAATTACATATATATGATTCATGTGGTTTGTTTGAAGTTTTAAAGATATTAAAGATTACGATGGGCCGGAAGGAGGCAAAGAATTATGAGAGGCAGAGGGCATTAAGGATGGCCGAGAATAAGGCAAGAATGGAAGCTTTATGTTTGTCAAAAATGGCAGACACATTGATGGAATCAAGACGAAAGATGACACAAAAAAGAGTAGTAGTGAATGAGAAGTTCGATGTCGATTATGAGCCTGATAGTGATGACGACACTTGCAACGATAGTAGTGGTAGTAGTGATTATGATTACACTTGTGAAAAGGTAAAAATATTACTGTAGTTAGTTTAATGATGCATGTTCTTCTATGCTTTTGTTTTTTTTTACTAATGTGAACTTTGAACCTCGTACCTTTTTCGTATCCTTTTGTTGTTTTGACTAATGTGTCACTTTTGTATTACTTTTTGTTGTTTGACACAGAAAAAAAGTGAGATAGGCAAATTGTGTTCCAAAGGAAACATCCATCGCCATACACTTGGTCAAAAGAGCTACAACCGAAAAAGGAAAGATTGGGTGAAAGAGGACAAACTTCCACCTTCTGCTATTGACAGCTCTACTGAAGAGAGTAGTATCGTGAGCAACAAGATGCAAAATAGAGCGCTCGAGTGGTGTTTAGCACATCAACGCCATACGAAGGATGCAAAATGGGAAGTTGATACAACTAAAGGCGAGACTGTTAGAGTAGTGAACCAAGTTGTAAGTTGTTTTATTTATTATAGACACTTGAAGTATTTTCATGCCTACATGTATGAATACATGGAAAAGTATTTTAATGCTTACAAAATTTAATGATGCCAATATGCTATTGTTATTTGCATCTCATATTATTTATTTCTGCTTACAGATGGAACACTTGGAAAAGGAGTCAAAGGAAAAAGAGAGTGGAGTTGCGTCTGCTTCTGCTTGTGCTTCAGAGGTCGAAAATGACGCTTTATGTAAGGCTCTTGGGAAGAAGGACTACTATGGTTATGTCAAAGGAATTGGTCGATCTGGAGTTGGACAGTGTCGCAAAGCAAAGAAGGCGTAGGTAGTTGTGACCCTCTAAGAACACAAGACTCACAACGCACTAACAACCAAACTTCTCAAATAGTGCACTTTCCGATCTTCCAGAGTGTGACTTGTTATACATGCTGATGACTGAGGATAAGCATGAAAGTGTATGTGTTTCATTCAAGGCACCAACGTTGGATCTCCAAGAAGACCAACATATTTATGTCACATCCACCGACGTTGATGAACTTGTTAGAGAAGTGTGTATAAATGTGCCGGTGATCCATGTGTACATTTGGTAAACCTTCTAAACATAATGGCCAACTTTGTTTATTTCCCGTTATGTTGTGGTTATAAATATGTAGATTGTCTGGAGCAGAATGCAAGAGAAGTTTCTTTGATGTAGTTAAGTATGTGAAACACGCTTTCAACAGCGAACTGAAAAGGAAAGATTCAAAGTTCCACCTTATTTTAGCACCTTACAATGAAAGGTATGAACCAGTTCATCCTTTCTTTTTAGCAACTTATTTGCATGCAATTTAATTAGTTAGTTATTTTTCGATATGATGATCATGTGTTATGTTATTGATTTATGTGACGGTATAATTTATCAACTCGACCAATTGACAAAGCAGGCACCACGTCAACTAAGCTGCGAAAACGTGTTTGACCTGTAAGGATCATTGTTCTAGATTATCAAGCTTTTCGTTTGTGAATCACGATTTCATAAGGTTAATTCTTGCCTTATTTTGGTATCACTTTTGCATATTTTTTTTTTTTTCAGCGCTTACAAGTCATATAAAGCAAGGATCAAAGAAAATACTAAAATGGTGTTGCAGGTCACAAGAATCGAAGTATGAGTGACTTATATTTTGTTCTTATTCGAATATTATAAAATTTTTTTATTGATACAATAATATCAGTTGTAATTTGTTTTGACCCTAGTTTTTGGTAAATTTGTTAGTGCGCCCAGCAGACCGGTGGTTTGGATTGTGGCTACTATGTGATGAAGTACATGAATGAGATAGTGAAGAAAGTTGGTGACAGTAAGGGTGATGTCAAGCAAATAAAGGTAAGTTGTATCATGCCTTAATTTGTTGTGTTTGGGGAATTTGGTGAAATTTGTTGTTTTAGTACTCATAGTTGGAGGTTTTTTGGAAATTTGGTGAAGTTTTGGAGAGGAAGTGGTTATGAACACCACTTCCTTTTACTATTGTTTAGTTGATTGTATTGGAAGGCGGTGCTTTGTTTAGTGCTCATATTTGGAGGTTTATTTGGGATTTTGGTGAAGTTTTGGAGAGGAAGTGGTTATGAACACCACTTCCTTTTACTATTATTTAGTTGATTGTATTAGAAGGCGGTGTTTTGTTTAGTGCTCATAGTTGGAAGTTTATTTGGGATTTTGGTGAAGTTTTGGAACCACTTCCTTTTACTAGTGTTTACAATCGAAAATTAAGATAAAATATTTATGAAACAATCACAACAATAAATATTGTTTAATACTTGACCTTTTACATAAGAAATTCCAAAATGTCAATTGTAAGCCTAAAATTGCGTGGTGTGAAAATTTTCTTTTAGTTAGGAATAGATTGGAATATCAATTGTGTGAAATTTAATTCAGTAAACGTGACTTGCTGTAACGACCCGACTTTTTGAGACATGTCGATTGACAAAGGGAAATCGACAATCGGATCATTACCAACTTAAATAACATTAAATCAGATTAATTGAGTAAATGAATTAACTTTTATTAAATAAACTACCAACTAACCATATCAATCCAATAGTCATTATTACATATAGGGTCTTAAAATACTGTCCCAACATGCTGGAAACATATAATAAACTAAACAAATGTCATAAACCAATAATCGTCTAATTAAACGGTTTAACTATGTCTCTCGGCAACTCAAACCCATCCACGATAGCCCGTTATTCAGCAGCGTCTTCACCTGAAACTGAGGGGGGGGTCCACCGTCAGTGGCGAGTAACTAGGCTGTCCCATTTAATCGAGGGACCACCAAACACATAATAGCATAGAAATTCACATAAAAACTGTACAGAAACTTAATACATGCCTTTATATAAATGTACAAAAATGCGTATAAAAATACGTATAAAAATACGTATAAAAGTACGTATAAAAATACATATAAAAGTATGTATGAAAATACGTATACAAATACACCTGCAGAAATACGGTTAGAAATACGTATTGTCTACGTACATTGTACGTACAACCACCCCCGCATTATACGGTTAGAATACGTACAAATACACACCCATCAATCATATACTTACATACATACAACAATACGAACTCATACACAGCGGAAGTCTTAGAATACCCAAATACTTATACTTATATTATTATCTCAAGATCTTAACTTATGCTATACCCATCATATATTATACTTTAGTATTTCATATTCCTACTTATCATATTCTTTCTATATATATATATATCGTATCTTATCATAAATGATCATATCTTATCTTTCTTATCATATCATATCATATCTTACGAAATCATCATATCACATCATCTTATGATTTCATCATATCAAGTCATATCTTATGATCTCATCATATCATATCATCTTTGTTGGACCGGTCACTATAACTCGTTGTGGATCTCGTGTTTCACCACAACTTTCCTAGAACATGCCGGGGTGAGCTCGTGTACTCAACCCGTAGCGGATCTCGTGTTTCACCACTAAGCCTAAGCTATGGCCATAACCCCTAATAGCGGCTCGTGTACCACTACTAAACGACTACATATCCTAAGACCCAGAACTGCTCGGGGGAGCTCGTGTGCTCGTCCCAATTGAGCAGTGGCCTCGACTTAACCCAGTCTAACTACTCGAGTCATTAGGTGGGCGTCCATATTGTATCTTATATCTTCATTTAATTTAATTCATATCATATATTGGGAAAATACTAGGTGACCGTAATAGGAAATGTAATGTTCGGAGTCCCAGGAAAGGGAGGTGCGGCACGTATATTGGCCACCTTAAATACCAAGCCTTTCCTAGCCAGAGACCGAAACATAACATGTATAGCTATTACTCTGTTTCCTTTCTTATCCCTAGTAATATCTTATGCATCTTTAAACCTTATATTATACTATCCTTAATATATATCATATACTTATAACCTATCCTTTCGGATACTAACCTTAATATTACTACTAATATTATTAATATTAATTATAATAGCACCCGAAATTCTATGTTATTATTACTAATATTATTCGGTCCTTTTAATAATAATAATGGCTATGTTATTGTTTACCCTTCACTTTACAACTTATCCCTGATAATTATTTTGTCCGTAACTTTTATTATTAATTATTCCTAAATTAATAATAATCCAAAATTAACCTAAAATTTGACTAAGTTACTAATTCCACACGGCAATCCCAAAATATTAACAATAATTAATCAATTTCTTAATTTAATTTAATTAATCAATTTAATTACTAAAATTACCAAAATAAGATGAAAACTCTATTTTTCCTAAATTTTCTACCACTCGACAATTTCATGATTTTTAACCAAATAATCAATTAATTTATGTAAAAATCAATCTACATCAATTAACCAAATTAAATAAACAATTATCATAAAAATCATACTTAACATCAAATAACAAGATTAAATTCAAGAATCAAGATCAAAATCATGCTTTAATTCCATTACACACACACGGCACATATATATAATAATCAAGAAATAATTTACATATTCAAGAATTCATAAGACATAATATAATTAAAGATTAGATTAAAGATTAACTTAATATGATCAAGATGAACATAAAAATAACATTTTTAGTTCTTCCATAATATTCATGCCACTCGACAATTCTTAAAAAAAACAAGATTAAGTTTTTAATTCAAGATCTAATTATGCTAATTAATTAAGTCATGATTCATGCTTTAAAAATTAAAGAAACACATCAATACATGAACATATATTACTCGAAAAACTTAGAATAAAATCAGAAATATAAATCATAAATTTCATAACATAATTCGAATCATGCGTAACATACACCATGGATCAAATCATGAAATTTTAATTATCAAACAAGCAAAAATCATACATAGAAATCAAGAAAATTCATAAAAATAAATCAAGAATAATTATACATGCAACTCGACATACATATATAAAAACAACATTAAATTTCATACAATTTTCATGTTACAATTCCTAATTAACTATTTGTTTTTCTACCCTTTAATTAAATGAAATAGCGAAGTTACCTTAAACGCTAAATTAATCCAAGGTATAAGAATGGTTCGACTTTTTGAAGGTAAGGGAGGAAGAAAGAGTTTTATTTAGGGTTTATGAAAATATTAGCAATTAGGAATCAAGTGAGTGCATTAGGTCCTATTTATAGAAAAAGAAGAGAAAACAATCCCCATAAAAACCACAAGGGCCGTGAGCCAAGAGAAAAGAGGGGGAGGTTGAGCAAAATATGGAAGACCTAGTTAATTAGTTAGACTATGTTTAAATTAATGGGTCTTAATTAACCTAATCATACCTTACCAACTAGCTAACTAAAACAAATACCCATTGGCCCAAAAGAAGGAAGGAGGCCGGCCAAGGGCAATAAAAAGGAAAAGGTTGGGTCCTTGGCCCAATTTGAGGAGAAATAGAACAGATTAACATAAAGCAGTCCAAGTACAATGGGCTCTTTGGACTTTGAATCAAACAATAATATTAATAACCGCGAAATTTTTTGGCCCAAAATTTCGGGTTATTACACTTGCTACTTGTATTAGCACATGTCGTGAAGGTTGGGGCAACCCTTGTGGTGTTCATCGGAAGGTCGTCGGGGTGGAGAGACTGGTTAGTGCCGGGACAGCAATGGGCATGGGTGTACTTCCTGGGTGTGCTGCTGCTGCCTAGGCAGTAGTGCTGCTGCTGCCTGGATGTGTTGCTGCTGCCTGGACAATGGTGCTGCCTGGGTGGTGGTGCTGCTGCCTGGACAGTGGTGCTATTGCCTGGGTGGTGCTGCTGCTGCCTGGGCAGTGGTGCTATTGCTTGGGGGTGCTATCGGGTGCCTAGCTGCTACCCCGGGTGGTTGGCTGAGTGCTCGGCTACTGGCAGCCGCGCTGGGTCACCCCGAGTGAATGATTGGAAATCTTTTTATTTCAAAGATCATTTATGTTGACAAATTGTTCTTATTTTATTCAATTCCACTAAGAAATCTCAAGCAAATATTCAAGAACATATTTCCCTTTGGGATCACACTTTGTATAGAAAATATAGCCCTTATGCTTCTTAATTACAGTTAAAATATGAGAAGAGTGGAGAGGGAACACAATTTCCCTAAGGCATGAGAGGGAACACATTTAAAATACGTGTGATAATTTATTAAAACTTTTTATTTATTTGATTAGTCAATCAATATCAAGGTACATTTGATCTGATATTACAATTATAAATGTTATCAATTGGGAATCAATAAAATTATTATATATAAATGAAAATATTTCAAACTTAACCAACAAAAAGGAAACGGAGGGAGAGCTTGCACACTTAGTGTATATCAGGTTTTAAGCTAAGATTACTCCAAGTTTAATTTAGTGCAAATTATCTTTCATTTGCCCGTCATAGCTTAGGTAGGTGTATAACAGAACATCATTTTTTTTTAGTTTGCAAATATTGTGGCCCTAAAAATCTAAGAAAGATGGCGTCTATAACATTACTTATATGTTTTTTTTTTCAATCTTTGATTTTAAAGGACTACATTCGAAGATCTGCCCCATATACCAAAGGAGAGTTGGATGAAGTTCACGAGCAATGGGTGAGGTTCTTCAGGCTAAATTTCTTATTGTCCGATCTAAATTAAATAAAATTTGTATTAGTAGCACATTATTTATACATTTTATTTATAGTTACATCGTAAACATCAATCGTATCAAAGGTTCTTGTAAACTATATTTTATATGAATACATCGAACTTGTATTATATATGTATCGTTTACAAATTTTAATTAATTATAAAAAATATTATATTATTGTACATTATACAGAATTGAACAAGGTTGCAGATAATGCCGAAAGGGTGCATATTTATAAATATATATATATATATATTTGGCCCAATAATCAAATATAAATTTAAATAAAAAAACAGTATTAGTATCATTTGTTGGAAAAACGATACTAATAGAGAGTCCATTGCTATCGTTTCATAGAAAAAACGAGACTCATAGATAGTCTATTACTACCGTTTTTAGTAAAAAATGATACTAATGAGTTCTCTATTAGTATTGTTTTTTATTAAAAAACAATAGTAATAAGCTCCATATTACTATCGTTTTTTATAACAAACGATAGTAATAGTATTCATTACTATCGTTTTTTACAAACGATAGTAATATGATTCTCTATTACTAACACCTCTATTAGTATCGTGTAGAAAACGATACTAATAGGCTAAAAAAAACGATACTAATGGGGGATTTTTCTACTAGTGAAAGGCCAAAGACTAAATATGTGGAGAAAGGAGAAAGAAGCTCAAAGAACAAAGGAAAGGATGGTGATAAGAAAGAAGAAGGAAAAGAGAAGCAACATTGATTGCTTTAACTTCACAATGCATTAATTTTATATTATTTTTTTTTTATGTTTTATTTTATGTGCCATTTTATTATATTGTTACAATAAGGCACGAATGAACTAATTTATTGTATTTTGGACTTGTGATGGGATTAAATAATTATTGTTATTATTATGATTGTTATTTATTAAAAAAATGTATAATTACAAATAAATTGTCATGAGTGAGGAACTCTTTTTTTTTAGGCCGAACTTCTAGAGAAGTTGCCTACGTATACCTTGAGGAATCAGGCCGTCCGTAGTTCATTTTGGACTAAAAGTTTATTTAATTTGCTAGACATAATTTTTTTGAGTTGATCCAGATTTGCAAGGCTAGCAAATTCGTCTCCGTTTATGTCCATTAGGCGTACCGCTCCACCAGATAAAATATTCTTCACAATGTATGGGCAAACCAAATTTGGGCGAAATTTTCCGCGAGGATCAATGACATTTTTGCGCAAGGCTTTTAAAACCAAATCTCCTTCTTTGATGTTTCGAGGCTTGGTATTTTTATTGAAATGCCTAGCTATCCTTTGTTGGTACACTTGCACATTATGTAGGGCCTTTAGACGTCTTTCATCCAAAAGTACCAATTCATCATATCTCGCCTTTGCCCACTCGGCTTCGAGAATCTGGCTTTCCAACACAATCCTTAATGAGGGAATTTCCAATTCAACTGGTTGAACGGCTTCGGTATCATATACCAAGGAAAATGGAGTACCACCTATTGAGGTTCTCATGGTGGTGCGATATCCCCATACATAGAGCAAAATGAAGTTGGTGAGGCCAATCTTTGTATGTCTCGGTCATTTTGGCTATGATAGCTTTCACATTTGTGTTTGCGACTTCTACAGTACCATTAGTTTGAGGGCGATAGGGAGAAGACTTACGTTGTTGAATTTTGTATGTTTCAAGGAGATCCGCACACTCTTTCTCAAAATGACTTTCATTATCACTAACAATTTCATGGGGTACCCCGAAACGGCAAATGATGTTGTTTTGAATAAATGTGGCCACATGTTTTGCCTGGAGCTGAGCGTAGGAGGCGTCTTCAACCCATTTTGTGAAGTAATCAATGGCTACCAGAATGTATTCATGACCACCTTGACCTGGCAATGTAATTGTGCCGATGATGTCTATACCCCAAGTAGAGAAAGGCCATGGTGAAGTGAAGGTGCAGAGGAGAGATGGCGGTATATGTTGGAGGTTGGCATGTCTTTGGCAAGTGTCACACTTTATGACATATACAATGCAATCCTTTTCCATGCTGAGCCAAAAGTACCCTAATGACATCACTTTGCGATACAGTGTCCTCCCGTTCATGTGAGTGCCACAATTGCCGGCATGGACTTGATCCATGGCCCGCTTGGTTTGTGGACCGTTGATGCAAAGGAGATGCACCCCATGATGATTCCTTTTATACAACTGACCGCTCCGAAGGATGAATTTTGTTGCCAATCGCCGAAGAGCCCTTTGATCAGTCTTAGATGCATTTGCGGGATATTGGTTGTGTTGTAGTTAGTTTAAGATGTCAGTGAACCAAGGTTCTTCTTCATTTTTCTGGGAGGCTGGGGCTTCATCACCATATTCTATGTCATAGACGTGAGCCGAGGCTTGTCGCCTTTCAATGACTAAAGGCATTTGGGTCAAAGAATTAGGAATTCGGATCATGGAGGCTAGTCTTGCTAATGCATCTGCGAATTGATTATCCTCCCTTCGAAGATAGGTGTATTCAACGTCATCGATTTCCTCGGTGATAGTTTCAAGGTGAGTTTGGTAGACTGCTAGGCTTTCACTTCAGACTTTCCATCTTCCCAAAATCTGATTTATTATGAGTGATGAATCACCATAGACCCGGAGCTTCTGTACCCCAAGGCTATTGCTGCTTCAAGCCCAATGATGCATGCTTCATATTCGGTGGCATTATTAGTGACATCAAAATCCAATTTTACTGAGATGGGTGTGTGTTCTTCTTCTGGCGAGACCAAAAGAATTCCAACACCGCATCCTTTTTTATTTGAGCCCCCGTCAAAATACAAAGCCCAAGATTCATCTTCTGTCATCAAGAGATCCTCATTTGGGAATTCATGTTCTTCGGGAGACGCTTCATCGGGGGAATCAACTAGGAAATCAGAGACCACACTCCCTTTTATAGCTTTCTTGGGTACATACTTCAAGTCGAACTTAGATAGCATAACTACCCATCTAGAGAGTCTTCCATTCATTGCAGGTTTTTCAAGGAGATACTTGAGAGGATCGCCTTTTGAGATGATATGCACGGTGTGGGTTAAGAGGTAATGTTTGAGTTTTTTGGTGGACCAAACCAAGGCAAGGCAAAGTTTCTCAGTTTGGGAGTAGTTTTCTTCATATTGGAGGAAGTTCTTACTCAAGTAATAGATTGCATTTTCTTTGCCTTCTACCTCTTGAGCAAGCATAGCTCTTGCTGCTGAGGAGGTCACAATGATGTAGAGTCGTAAAGGTATTCCTGGGACTGGAGTTTTAAGAACAGGGGGATTGGTGAGGTATTGTTTTATTTTGTCAAAGGCTTTTTGGCAATCCTCATCCCACTTTTTTGGTTGGTTCTTTTTGAGCTTTTTGAAAATGGGCTCACACACCATGGTTAATTTAGAGATAAACTTGCTGATGTACTGCAGACGCCCTAGGAATCCTCTGATTTCTTTTTCATTGGAAGGTGATTTGAGAGATATGTTGGCTTTGATTTTGGACGGATCAATTTCAATTCCCCGCGAGCTAATGATGTAACCCAATAGTTTGCCTGATGTGACCCCGAAAGCACACTTCTGTGGATTGAGTGTCATATTATATATCCTGAGTCGATCAAAAAAATTCTGCAGATTCTTGTCATGATCTTCCCTTTCCTTTGCCTTCATAATCATATCATCGACATATACCTCAACTTCTTTATGCATCATGTCATGTAGGAGTGTGGTAGCGGCTCTTTGATATGTGGGCCCGACATTTTCTAGACCAATAAAAGGCATCACAATGTAGCAATATGTGCCCCATGGTGTAGTGAAAGTAGTTTTTTCCATATCTTCTTTGGCCATCTTAACCTGATTATACCCTGCATACCCATCCATGAATGAGAGCAAAGAATGACTTGCAGTGTTGTCGACCAGAATATCTATGTGAGGAAGAGGGAAATCATCTTTGGGGCTGGCTTTGTTCAAGTCCCGGAAGTCAAAACACATGCGGACCCTTCCATCCTTTTTCATCACAAGCACGATATTAGCTATCCACTCTGGGTAATGAACCACTTTGATGAACCCTACATCGAACTGCTTCTTGATTTCTTCCTCAATTTTAAGTGCTACATCTGGCTTCATCCTTCTTAGAATTTGCTTTACCGTCTTAGCTCCTGGAATCAACGGAATGGTGTGTTTGGCAATTTCAGGATCAATTCCGGGCATGTCGTGGTAGGACCATGCGAACACATCTTTGTTCTCTATTAAGGTTTGGATGAGCTGAGCTTTTTTCCTGTGGATTCAATGCAAGGCCTATGCGGACAATTTTTGGTTCATCATTATTGGACAAATTGTCCTCTTGAGTTTCTTCAATTACAGAGGTTCTTTGTTCATGTTGTTCCATCGCTTTAATTAGTTCATTACCATCATTTTCATTAATAGATTGTGAAGCAAAGCAATCATTAAGAGGGGAAGGGGAGGAAGGCACAGAGTAAGCAGAAAACATAGTCTTATTGAATTGAGCAATCATTACATCAAAGGAAGCCTCAGCAGAGGCTGGAGTAGTAAAGTTAGGTATAACACTCTTAGTACTAGACCCTATAGGACCACTATCCTTAATCTTGACAGACTCAGTTTCAGTTTCAGACTCACTATCACTATCAGAATTATCAAACATTGGACCCTCGCCTGTGGTGAAGTAGTACTGGCGGCCGTCAGCAGTGGTGATCTTTAAGGTCTTGCGCCATCCTTGGACAGTGTTATTGTTGACAAGACTGATCAGTTGAGTAGGATCAAATTCTTCTCGGCCCATGAGATGCAGAGTTCATCCCCGGGTGCTTCGCTTTCCATTCAAAAGAGTAAACCTAAACCTTAATAGGCGAAGTTGTCAATCCTTGGCAGGACTTTGACGGGGTCGTGCACCCCATTTTCAATGAAAGCACAGTCTTTGAAGATTTCGAGGCCTGGGTATTTCTTTCCACTGGCATTGAAAGGTTCCGGGAAGTCAGAGGCAGGAAAATCTTCACCATCTCGCACAAATTATCCGTTCAGTGTAAGAGGAAATTGACCAATGCTTGAATTCAGTTCTTTCTTTTTAAGGGAAGCGTACTTCAGCATGTGTTCCCTTGTTTCATTCTTAGTGGGTTGGTACCCCAGGCCAAAATTGTCATGCTTGGGTTGAGCTTCAAAGAGTGGTGGTGCCAAAGTCTTCCGGGCAACCAAAGTCATACCGGGAAAATACCCTTCTCCCGAAGTATTGCATTGATCATGAGATTAGAATGTGGATCAAAATCAAAAGGAACCTTGTCACCTTCTTCAATTGTTGATGTGGTAAGGCCCCAAATGTCTTCATCATCCTCGCCATAATGGATGTTAATGATGGGCTTCTCTATAGCATGGATTTTCATGGGTGATGCATCAATGGTGATTGGCTCTCCGTGCAAAGTGAATTTGATTTTATGATGGTAAGATGAGCCGAAGGCCCCAAGCTCGCGCAGCCAAGGGCGTCCTAGCAATAAGTTGAACGAAGCTCGAACTTCCATCACATGAAATTTCACCCTTGTTTCAATGTGACCTGCATCAAGATTAAGCCAAGTGATACCCAAGGCCTAACACCTAGAGTTGTCATAAGCTCGGATAGTTTGAGTAGTTGGTTGGAGATCATCCAGTGAGATGCCAAGTCTTTGAGCAGTTCGCAGTGGGCACACATTGATGGCTGAACTTCCATCACATGAAATTTCACCCTTGTTTCAATGTGACCTGCATCAAGATTAAGCCAAGTGATACCCAAGGCCTAACGCCTAGAGTTGTCATAAGCTCGGATAGTTTGAGTAGCTGGTTGGAGATCATCCAGTGAGATGCCAAGTCTTTGAGCAGTTCGCAGTGGGCACACATTGATGGCTGAGCCGTTCTCAATCAAAGTCATAGGTATGTTTAATTGTTTAGTAACCACAGCGATATGAAGAGCTTTATTATGGTTGGGTCCTTCGGGAGGTAGATCATCATTGGTGAAAGTGATGGAATTCCTCTGACGGTGGTTAGTGAAGAAGTTAACCAATCCTTGGGGTGACGTCTCGTTGGACACGTTCACTTCAGTTAGAGCTTTGAGGAGTGCCTCACGATATTCCATGGATGTAACAATCATTTGCCATATGTTAACTTCAGCTTTAGTTTTCTTTAGTTGTCTGATGATGGGGTCTTCCTCTTGCTCAGGTTGAGGAGGAGTGAGATTCTGGGTAGCCCTTGGTGGGCTGTTGGGTTGTGGATTGGTTGCGACCACCCTGGACTTCATCTTTTTTGATAAGGTCCTGAACCTTATCAAAGATGTCATCTGGATTTTTAACTGCAGCTTCATAAGTGGGGACGATTTCATTTTCGAGGTATTCATCATCGTCGTCACTATCCCATAACCCATTCACAAAAGCTTCTACAGAAAGGACCCCATTCATCAGTTGACCAATGGGTCCACCCACAGGAACTATGAGAGCAAGTGGATCAAATGAACCTTCTTCTTGAGTGGTGATCATCAAAGTATGTAGTAAGAGGATTGGTCGTGGTGTTAGGCTTCTTTGCCCCTGGAGGGATCGGAAGCCTTCCATCTTCTATCATGTCTTACACTAAGGCTTTCAGTTTAAAACATGTTTCCATATCATGTCCCCGGCCTTGATGATACTTACAGTATTTGGAAGCGTCCCATCTGGCGGACTTAAATTCAGGTTGAGGGTCAGGATTTGGACCGATGGGGACGATTGTTCCCTTTTCCTTGAGTCGATCAAAGGCTGTAGAATATGACATTCCCAATGGCATGTACTGTCATTGTGGGCGTGAACGGCGCCTGGTGAACTGTTTTCTTGGAGTTTCTGAAGTTTGGACCAATGACACTCCACTAGAAGATCCTTGGATGTCATTCCTTTTGTTGTTCCATCTAGGCTTACTTCCCTCCTTGTTTTCCTTCAACAAGTCATCCTCAATGGCAATACCAATGTGATAGACTTTGTCAAAGGTCTCAAGGCCCATCTAGCGGAGATGTGACTTGTATTTGGGTTGAAGATTAGCAATGAAAGTCTTCACCATCTCAGATTCTGATGGAGGATTGATCATCTGGGCAGCAGTCTGGCACCAACTAGTGAGAAAAGCAGTAAACCCCTCATTCTCTTTCTGTTTCAGAATTTCAAGTTCCCGGATGGAAGTTTGAATCTGAATGTTGCCTTTGTATCTTGTGATGAAAGCATGGGTGAGATCTTCCCATGTTGTAGTGTCTTTTTCAGGCAATGAAAAGAACCATTTCTGGCAAACCGGTTCTAAGGAGAGTGGAAAAACAGTTGGATAGAGAGCTGGATCAATACCCTGGAGAGACAATGTTGCTTTGAACCGCCTAAGGTGGAACCGTGGATCATCTGTTGCTTTGAATTTTGGCAGATCTTTGGCAGAGAACCTTTTGGGCAGCTTGGTGTTAAGATCAGCATTGAGTTCCCCTGCTTCATAGTAACCGGCACCATCAGCATATTTCTGGACCATCTTTCCTACGTTCTTGACCATGGAAATGCTAGGAGTCTTTTCCATTTCCTTAATCTTGTTGCTGAGGCTTTCAAGTAAGGTGGACATTCTTTCCATGTTGTTGTTGAGGTGTTGGATTTGTTGAGTTTGTTCGGCCATTGATGATGGTGAGGGAGTAGGTCTAGGAGTGGAGCTAGGTGTGGATTCGGGAGTTTTTCCTGGAGTGATTGGAGGTGATGGTTCAGGGGAAGGCTCAGGAGAGAACTTAGGAGCAGACTCAGATTCAGCTAAGGACAAAACAGACTTCAGTGGTCGGCGGGCAGTGGTTCTCCTTCTTTCTGGAAGAGTGGTAGGGTAATCGGTCTGATTCCGGACTAATCTGGTATTTCCCTTGCGGACCCAAGTTGGCGGCTCTATGTTTGCTTCTGCCATGTAATCAGACCGAATTAATAATATGTTTTCATTTTTATGGGCGAAATGCAGACACTAAATATGGTATGTACAAAATGCATGGCCTAATCATGGTCATCCTCACTCCTAAATGCATGAATGAATGCAAGGTCCAAGTTTCCCTTATTATCAAATTTTTCCTCTTTTTTTATACTTTTTTTATTCTTTCTCCTTTTTTATTTTTTTTTTCTTTTTCTTTTTTCATTTTCTTTTTTCTCTTTTTTTTAATTATTTTTTTTATGGGAAAATTGGACCTAATACAAAATGATGACGACGTACATTGCACCTTGCCTAAATCTAACTATAGATGACCATGGTCTAATGCTAATATGTACATGATGGACTCAAAATGAACCTAATTGTACAAGACTAGGACCTTGGGTTAATTCAAATGAATGCACACATACATAGTCACATAAGCACACTAACCTAAAATAATATGAAAGGTCTCTAAAAGTCAGTCTTGGGTGGTCATAAGGTACCACGGCTAAAGAAAACTGAACCGATATACCCATTCCTCATTTTGAATGGCACACGATTTGACAGATTCCTTATTATGATCTCATCGGGCATGATGATCACGCGCCATGGCTGGAATAGGCCGGATATGGTCATTGTGGTCGGGCACCAACAAGTAACCATAACTAAACCCCCCGGGTCGGTATCGAGCATAGAACATGCTCATATGAGACAGGGTTCTATAGTGCGGCACCTATTCGTAGGGCCACATGCAATATGCCTAAAAAAATTCGGGAATGATAATAATGAGACCACGAGACTTTTCAAGTTTGTCCACACCTAAGGAGTGATATTCCCCAGCGGAGTCGCCAAACTGTAGGGGTCGTTTCCGTCCGCCTACGTCTCACGAGTTGTTTGAATGCTCGTTAACGCCGTATGTGAATACGGACTAGTAGGAGTCGCCACCGTGTGTTTTATACGGTCCACGGACACCGAAGAAATACCAATGCCAGGAGCAATTGGCCCCATATGGTCGTGCACCAGAGTATGGGTTCGGGGACAAGTTACGGGCCAATCGTGCATTGGGCCCGCCCACCTGTAAGCGGTCTCTACTAGGTCTCTTTTTGTGCTCAAATTATTATTAATCCCTAATACATAAATATCTCAATTTTACCCTAAAGAAACGTATATTACTAAGCGGGTTTAATTTATTTACAAATCAAAACTAACTTTTGTGACCACTTTAAATTAAGTCAGTATTAAAAATCCTAAAAATCGAAAACAAATAAAACATGAACGAAAAACAGAAATAAAAGCAATAAATACATTAAAAAATATATATATATGTGCAGGTTCAAAGTGTGTTCCAGGAGAAGTGGTTTGATGTGCTGTTTGACTACACTAAATATAATAAATACTAAAAAAGAACACGATTAAAATGATGATTAAGGTATAAAATTCTGATGCGATTTGGACACTTCAGTCAGTATATTTAAATTGATAATTTTAATCGTCATTTATTATTATCTAATCAGATCGGGCTTTTATATATGACTCTTGATTTTATGGATAAAATAATAAATCATATTTTGCATTTTAGTGATCCGAAAATACTTGATGAAATATAGCGGTTATTTGGTAATATGAAATTTAATTAATAAATTCATTTTACCATGACCACATAAAAAAATCAAGATATGATTACTTAAAGTGATAAAATTAAAAGATAAAAAATATAGCAACCTTTTATGACAGGAGATCTAATAAAAAAAAATCATGTAATATAGATCGCATAAAAAAATGAATTTTATAATTATTATTATTATTTATTGTTAGATCTATAAAATATAAAAGAAGATCAAAAAAAAATAAGAGTCAATATTAATGTACGATCTATCAAATTACGTCAATGAATTAACGATCACCACGCGTATGAATTGCTAGATCGGAATCAAAATCAGTTAAATTATTAAGAAACATTATGAATAACGATTAAAATAACATTTGTGAATCATTATTAATTGTATCAAAATCAATATTATTGTCGATTAAAATGTCCAAATTCGCATATACGCGATCGTAGAATTTATTAATTATTTACATTATCCATTCTCAATTATTTGTACCAATAATCATCATTTTAATCGATCTCACTATAATTAAAAACTAAGAAGAAAGAAGATAGAGACTTCAAAATTCGTACCTCAAGAACGCAATTAATAGATGCAGCGATTGAAAATGCAATTATTTATTATGTATTTTTTGAATTTTGAATGAGAATATTTTAAAGAGTATTAGTATAGTGCAGTAGCAAGGTGTTTAATGCTCAGAATGTGTGTAAAAATGCTCGTAAAGCTCGAGTATTTATAGGCCAAAAGGGCCAGCAAAGTGCCACGTAGCATTACTTGCCTGCGTCCAGACGCAGGTGCTGTATGACAACCTGCGTCTAGGCGCAAGTACTTGTAATATTGGCTGCGTCTAGGCGCAGGCGTTGTACAATGTCCTGCGTCTGGAAGCAGGACTTGTACAATGATCTGTCAAGCTAATTCAGCTACGCGTGTTACGAGATTTGAGATTTCTTTTTATAAAAACAAGTTTTGGATCTTATCTTTGAACGTCCAGATCCTTAGACTACTCTAGGCTATTCCGGAGTGTTCCGGAATTTTCCCAAGTGCCTTATTACACCTCGCGTTGCCCTAGAATATTCCAAAAGCTTTTTAAAATAATAAAATAAAAATAAAAAATAGACAAAAATTCTAATAAAATAAAATATATAAAATATAAAAACATTATTTTATGCTGTTAAAATATTATTTTTTTTTTAGTTATTATTTTTATGAGGCACAAAAAATATAATTATGAGTATGAAAAATATAAAAAATGCATAGGAAAATCTCAAAAATATTTAAAAATAAAGAACAAATCTCGTAATCGCTATGAATGCTATTGATGGCCTCCCAAGTGGTCTGAGCAAGGTTTAAATAATTGTTTGAGACATTTTTTTTTTTTTGCATTTTCATCGCCAATTATTGGACTTCTTGGTGTTTTCATAGTTTCATCATTAGTCTCTATATCGGGGAGACACGTTTGGGTGTCTACACTCGCCATCGAACTTTGTGGAAACCAATTGTACTGAATTTACATTTGAAGGATGTATGTAATATTCACTAGAAGGATCTTGATTTAAGGGCAAAGTTTGTGCCGCCATTGCTACGAAAGATGAAATTGAAATTGAATAACCAAAAGAAATTGAAAAAAAAAAACGAAATCAAGAAGTTGTTTACTCTGATACCATAGTGAAATTGAATGAATCAAGAAGATTATGAACAAAAATGAAGAAGAATGAATTATTATTGAAGTATATCAGTATAAACTGAATGATTACAAAGAGAGGAGAAGGAAAGCTATTTATAAGCTACAATGAAAAACCAAATTACCTAACTGCATTTATTATGTATAATACATGAGGATATACTCTAATACAATAGTAATATAATACTTATGTAAGAGTATTATATAATATGTAGGAGTATTATTCAATATTGTGCGTACGTAAGAAAGGAAAAATGAAGAACTTTATTTTTTTTTTCTTTTCTAATTCAGGGTTTTGATCTGTTTTGGATTTACGCTACGAGTATTTATACAGCTTGGGTCCGATTTGGATTTCCTGCTGGGTTGGGCTTGTGACAATAGCAATCAATACTTTTACCCTTTCTCAAATCGGAATATTTTATTTTATAAGCGACGCCCAAAATACATAATTAAAACCTTTAATATTAATTTCAAATATGATCTTATAAAATTCTTTTGTAAAATATAAAGAAATTATTTAAATATTCGATTAATAATATTTTCGTAAATATTTACTTTAAAACATTTTATTAATTCTAATTCGTACAATATTCATTTAGGCGTATAAAACATGTTTAAAGGTGTATAAAATACATATATAAATGTATAAAAATATGAGGTATTACATACCTTCGTTGTAGTATGGTGGGGATTATCGAACACAGGGAACAATGGTGATTTAGGAATGAGCAAATTAAAATGTCTAAGGGTCTTTGTTTTTGGTATTTAGAGTTGAAATTTGTAGTAGCTATACTAATTTAATAACTAAACAACAAAATTTAACTAAAATCGGAATAGCTAAGAACAAGAGAAAATTCAAGAAATAACAAACACTAGGGATTATGGTTCCGGATTCACTAGACTTGGGGAATTTACTTCAAACAATTCAATAGTCCATTAGTGTTAGTGGAAGGGGAACTAACTCTCTTGAATACTCAAAGCTTCTCTCGAAATCATTGAGTTGGAGGGTTGATTCAACATCAAAGCTCCTCTCGGGGTCATCTAATGGCTCAACAAACCTCACCATAGGTACAAGTCACTTTCCTTATTCTACTATCCAATCTCTTGAGAAAGTAAAACTAAAGGGATTTGGGCAAAGAAGAATCACATCAAACATCTCATAGACAAAGCATTGAAATATTTCAATACAAGCAAGTAGACTTTGCCAAAATCTACTTTCAAGCTCTTTGACACCAAACTCAACAAATCCACAACATCAAATTCACCCAAAACTGTTGAAACCCCCAAGTCATTCATGAATCCATCCCCATAAACCCTAGTGATCGGTCCATTTTGGACCCATTTTCCGGCTTTGTTTCACTTGTCTTTCGGGCCTTTTAGACTTTATTTCTTTAGTTTTTAGTATTTTAGTATAGAATTATCTTATTTCATGGTTTCCTTCAATAAAGTTGTGTTTTATTTGTTTTCTTGAATAATTAGGCTCAAAATAGAAGCATTTCAAGTGCTCTTGCATATATAGTCTGATTCAAAGACTCATATCTTTTTTTCTGTAACTCTTATTCAGGTGATTCCACTTGGAGAAGATTCCTTATTCCAAGAGCTTTAATTTTATATATTATATGCTCAATTCCGCTAAGAAACGAAGGAGATATGAGCATTTGAAGACCGAGTGCGCAGATCTGCACGATCGTGCAGAGGTCAGAGAGCCCTTTTCGAGTGCACGATCGTGCAGTAATAAGCTGCACGATCGTGCAACTTAGTTGCACGACCGTGCAGGAAAATTGCACGATCGTGCAGAATGTCCTTCGTTTCGCCACGATCGTGCAAGTCAACTGCACGATCGTGCACGGTACAACTCGAGAATTAAGTTTTGGGCCATGTACTTTGTGTAATTTTGAGTTTTTAGTAAGGTTTTAGGCTATGTTTAGAGACTAAGTTTGAGATTTTTTTGACATTCATTAGTTTGTACTCTAGTTGCTCAAGAATAGAAAAAACACACTCTCAAATTTCTAGGTTTTCCAATATTCAAGTAGAATAGATTTTCTTCTTCAAGTTCTTTGATTCACCATTGTTACTCAAGATTTCATAAGTTTCCATTGAAGTTCCAATCCGGGGTTTGTTTTTGTTTTCATTGTTGTTTAGATTGTAATTCTCTAATTCTTGTTGTCATTTTAGTTTCAATAGAATTAATTCTTTGTTCTAGAATAGATTTAATTGAATTCCTTGATTTTTGCTTTAATGGCTTCCATTAGTGAGTAGTTTTCTTTTCTAGGGATTGGATGACTTGATGTTATTGACATTGGGGGTTTATCATTGGATTAGTTGTGTTTGAATAATCTAGATTGTATTTCCTCTAGAATTCTTGAACTTAAGCATGATATCTTGGTGAAGTGTTCATGATGAGTTTGGTGATTATTGATGAATTTGATAATTGCTTTCAAGATTTCCATGAGAATTTCTTAATTGCTAGAGATAGTAATTAGGATTGTGAATTGATAAAAGTAATTGATGAACTCGATTTTGGGTTTTGCTAACTTGACTAATCGAGAGAGGTTAATTTAGCCAATCCTAGAATTTTCTATCGCCTAATCGAGAGAGGGTGTTGGGATTGAGTCCGTTGATGCCTTTTGAATATTCACTTTGCAATTGAGATAATCGAACATGAGTTAATTCAATGATTATAATTCCTCCGATTGAAATAACATTAGGAAGTCTAATCCTTAGAGTTTTAATCCTTTGATATTCAATTTGCGTTGTAATCCATTTCTTTTTGCCTAGTTTCATTTCTTTTGTTGTAGACTAGATTTAGTTCCATATTCCACTCAAGAAATAAAAAGACCCTTGGATCATTTTTAATCACGACTAAATCCGCATTAGTTCCTCGTGGATCGACCCTAACTCCGCTAATACTACGTGTTAGTTGTTAGGTTTATAAATTGTATATTGGATAGGCGTCTAGGGCCGCGCCACCCTAGGAGCCGATCACCTAGCAAGAAGAGTACTCACTAATCATGAGTTTGATTCCTTAAACATGGATATTAACATTAAATAAACAATAAACATGATTAAGATTGAAGGCAAACAAGTAAAATCAACAATAGCTATTATCGAATAAACAAAAAAAGGTAAAATGGAGATTAAAGATAGAAAAAAATACCAAAAGCTTGATTAATTGCAGTAGAAATCACTAACAATGGAGTTTTGAAGCTTTCAATTCTCTCTCTACTTTGCAAGGATAACTACTATAAAGCTAGGTTAAAGTTTCTGAAAATTGAAATCCCTCTTTAATTGTAATAACCCGAAATTTTGGGTTAGAAAATTTCGTGATCAATCCGCCTTATTAATTTCAATCTAAGCCCAAACTTAGGTTATTGGGTTGTGTTCTCTTAATATTATTCTTAATCTCGATCCAACTTGGGCCCAAAGCCCAATTTTGGGATGTGTTGGCCGGCCCTCTATGGCCACTTCCCCTTATGGGCTATTAATTTTCATTAAGTTAAAAGCCTACAAGCTTAATTATTCTTTTACCCTTTAAGCTTATCCCTATTTATATCCTTCTAAGCTTAACCCAATTGATCAACTCATTCTTATTATTCTCCCTCCTCAACTGTCCCACTTCTCTCTCTCCCTCTCAAAATCTTTCTTTTCACTTCTCATATTTTCAAAGGTGTTGGCAGTGTAGAAGCCGAGTAACAAGGGCTAATTTACGATCTAGGTTCTTCTCTAATTAGGTAACTAGACTTACCACTTAGATTTAGGATGATTAATTTACATAACTTGATAGAATAGGATGTTGATTGTTGAGTGTTAACCATGAATTTGCTTGCCATGAATTTCGAACTATGCGTGTAATATGTTGAATATGTTCTTGATGATTTCTTGAATTGTTTACATGTTTTTTTTATGATTTATTTAATTGTTTAAGATTTAATTCGTGATTTATGATTGTAAATTGCTTGTTTTGATTTAAAGAATTGTATAAAATTATTATTCTTGCCTATGGTTCACTCGACATTTTCGAGTTTTATGCAAGTATTAATTTTTGTTATGTTCTTGATGATTCTTGATATTTTCACATGATTCTATGTAATTCTTTGATGTTAATTTAATTTAATTCATGACTTATGATTTGAATCTGCATGTTTCTTTGATTCTTGATTAAAGAATTTGGATGCCTTCTTGTTCTTGAATTTTCGAACATATGAAATGTGAAAGCATGGATTTTTATTTAGTTCTTGATTTATTTCTTTGGTTTTAAAACATGAATATTTAGTTTAATTGATGATTGAATGCAAGTCTTGAATTTTATTTCGTTTCTCGAATAATCCTGAATTGCCGAGTATTTGATGAATTAAATATTGTCGTTTAAAGAATAAAAATCGAATCTTTTTATTATTAGTTTAATTGCATGATTGTTTGAAGTTAAGATTTATATTGCATGATGGTTTTGTGATGAACTTGCATGATCTCTCGTTGCTTTATTTGTTGTGCATGGCCGTGAGTTTCTTGCAATAGAAGGTTGGTTTTGTGATGAACTTGCCATGATACGGAGCGCCCGCTCTATAGTTGCTTTGCTGCTCATTCTTGCATTCTTCATCTTTTTCTTACCACCAAGCTTCCGCCAAGCTCTTTCCTTCCATAACTCGCCTGGTTAGGGACCTATAACAAGCAAAACACAAGGCATAGTGAGAGTGTACGAGCACCTAATAATTAAAATGGGCAAAACAGGAAAAAGATTACAAAAAATGCCAAAAAACAGCTAAACACCTAGTAGAGGAGGCACGAAAACCCAAATGGACTAAAACTAAGCTAGAAGAGGGAAAAATAGCCCAACAAAAGGTTTAAATGGGGTAGAAATGAGGCGGAAAAGTAGCCATAAAAACCACTTATAACCAACCAACTGATTTTATGGTTTCAAGGTTTATAAAAGTCCTATGAAATTAATTTAAAAAGTAAAGGTTAGCATGATTTTGGGGACAAAAAAGACCATTTTGGAACAAAAACAAAGCAAATAGGTCATTTTTGGTTAGCTTTGGGCGTTACTATGGTCATCTTCCTACTAATCAACCTATTTATTGTTTTTCAGGTTTAAATATGTTATATATCATTTATGTAAGCATTACGTGAGTTATCCACATGAGTTTTGGAAAGATAAGGTGTTTCAGAACAAAAATAAAGCAAATATGTTATTTTTGGCTAGTTTAAAGTGTTTTCGTTCTCATGTTCGCACCAACCATCTTATTTCATGGTTTTAAGGTTTAACCAAGTCCCATAACATTCATTTAAGCATTAAATTACTTATTTTCTTGATTTAGGGCACAAATAGACTGTTTTGTAAGAAAACAAAGCAAATAGGTCATTTTTGTCTAGTTTTGGGCATTTCCATGCCCATCTTCATACCAATCAACCTATTTAACCTTTGTAAGGTGTATCCATGTTATATATTATTTATTTAAGCTTTAAAAGTCATTTTCGCATCAGCTTGGGCTAAAATAGGGTGTTTAATTTTGGAACAAAAACAAAGTCAATAGGTCATTTTTTGCCTAGGTTTGAATGTTTTCGTTTCCATGTTCGCACCAACCAACCTATTTCATTCTTACACATGTCCTATGACATCCATTTAAGAATTAGAGGAGTTATTTGCATGATATTAAGAAAAAATAGGTCGTTTTGGAACAAAAACAAAGCATATAGGTCATTTTTAGCTTGTTTTGTGTGTTTTCGTTCCCGTTTTCGCTATAACCAACCTATTTCATGGTTTAACTATTTAAAAAGGTTATAACATAAATTTAAGAATTCAAGGACTTATTTGCATGATTTCGCGCAAACTAAACCGTTTTGAAAAAAAAAACAAATAGGTCATTTTTTGCTAGTTTTAGACATTTTCATGGTCATATTCCTACCAATAAACCTATTTACTATTTTCAAGGTTTATCCATGGTCTATGTCAATTATTTAAGCATTTAATGACTTATTCTCATGAATTTGGGGAAAAAATAGGGCGTTTTCGAACAAAATCAAGGCAAATCGGTCATTTTTGGCTAGTTTTGAGTGTTTTCGTTCGTCTATTCACACCAACCAACCTATTTCATTGTTTTAAGGCTTGGAAAAGTCCTATAGCGTTCAGTTAAGCCTTAAATGACTTATTTTCATTATTTTGGGCTAAAATAGGCCATTTTGGAGAGATAAAAAAAAAACAACAAAGCAAATAGGTCATTTTTGGCTAGTTTTGAGCATTTTCATGGCCATCTTCCTACCAATCAACCTCTTTACTCTTTTTGAGGTATATGCATGTTATACATCATTTATGTAAGATTTAAATGTCTTTCGCGCATCAGCTTGGGCTAAAATAGTGTGTTTAAATTTGGAACAAAAACAAGGTAAATAATTCAGTTTTTCCTAGTTTTGAGTGTTTTCGTTCTCATGTTCGCACCAACCAACCTATTTCATCCTTTTAAATTTTACACATATCCTATACCATTCTTTTAGTCATTAAATGAATTATTTACATGATTTTGAGAAAAAATAGGCTATGTTAGAACAAAAACAAAGCAAATAGGTCATGTTTAGCTTGTTTCGGGTGTTCTCATGACCATCTTCCCTACTAATCAACCTATTTACGAGTTTTAAGGTTTATCCAAGTTATATTTATGTATGTAAGCATTAAATAACTACCATTAAATGATTTAGGGAAAAAATAGGGTGTTTTGGAACAAAAATAAGGCAAATAGGTCATTTTTGGCTAGTTTT
This sequence comes from Salicornia ramosissima, assembly GCA_951394345.1. Classification (NCBI taxonomy): domain Eukaryota; kingdom Viridiplantae; phylum Streptophyta; class Magnoliopsida; order Caryophyllales; family Amaranthaceae; genus Salicornia; species Salicornia ramosissima. The sequence goes on along the minus strand of OX596236.1, from coordinate 32,381,140 downwards.
GAGTGTTTTCGATCCCGTGTTCGCCCCAACCAACCTATTTCACGATTTCAAGGTTTAAAAAAGTCCTACAACATTCATTTAAGATTTAAAGGACTTATTTGCATGATTTGGGGGGGGGGGGGGGGGGGGGAAGACTGTTTTGGAACAACAACAAAGCAAATAGGTCATTTTTGGCTAGTTTTGTGCGTTTCCATGGCCATCTTCTTACCAATAAACCTAATTACTGTTTTAAAGGTTTATCCATGTTCTATATCATATATGTAAGCATTAAGTGACTTATTCGCATGAGTTTGGGAAAAAATGAGGCGTTTTGGAACAAAAACAAGGCAAATAGATAATTTTTTCCTAGTTTTAAGTGTTTTCGTTCACATGTTCGCACCTACCAACCTATTTCATGTTTTTAAGGTGTACACAAATCCTATAACATTCATTTAAGCATTAAATGACTTATTTTCATGGCCATCTTCCTACCATTAAACATATATACTGTTTTCAAGATTTATCAATGGTCTATATCAATTATTTAAGCATTAAATTACATATTCTCATGAGTTTGTGAAAATATAGGGTGTTTTCGAACAAAAACAAGGCAAGTTGGTCATTTTTTGCTAGTTTTGAGTATTTTTGTTCGGCTGTTCGCACCGACCAACCTATTTCATGATTTTAATGCTTACAAAAGTCCTATAGCATTCATTTAAGCCTTATAAGACTTGTTTTCACTATTTTGAGCTAAAATAGGTTATTTTGGGGAGGACAAAAAAAAACAAAGCAAATAGGTCATTTTTGGCATTTTTATGGCCATCTTCCTACCAATCAACCTATTTACTCTTTTTGAGGTGTATCCATGGTATATATCATTTATGTAAGATTTAAATTACTTTCGTGCATCAGCTTGGGCTAAAATAGGGTGTTTCATTTTGGAACAAAAATAAGTAAATAGGTCGTCTTTTCCTAGTTTTGAGTGTTTTCGGTCCCATGTTCGCACCAACCAACCTATTCAATGCTTTACACATGTTGTACACCATTGTTTTTATCATTAAATGACTTATTTACATGATTTTGGGGAAAAAAGGCTATGTTGTAATAACCTAGGTTGCATGGAAACGGGTACGGAGACGGGTATTGGTATGAAACGGGTACACAATACACTTATTCAAAAATTAAAGGATACGGCTAAAATATAAATTAAATAATATATTAAAAATGAAAGTGTTTATAACTATTTTTGATATATTATAAAAAATTTGATCAAGATATTTAGATAAAATGAAAATATGCAACAAATAAGATATAAAATAGGCCAAAAAAAAGTTGTTAAAATGGATAATTTTTGTATAAACACATTTAAAAAAAAAACAAAAGAACAAAGTATCAGGTACCCAAGTACCCATGAAGTATGGGTGTCGTACCCATACCCGGTACGGGTAAGTGAGCACAAATGGAGTACCCATGCTTCCTAGGTTGGAACAAAAACAAAACAAATAGGTCATTTTAAGCTAGTTTTGGGCGTTATAAATCAACCTTTTTACTAGTTTTAAAGTTTAACCAAGTTATATTTCTTTATGTACGCATTAAATGACTTATCTCCATGTGTTTGGGAAATAATAGGGTGTTTTGGAACAAAAACAATGCGAAAAAAGGTCATTTTTGGATAGTTTGAGTGTTTTCATTCCCGTGTTCGCACCAACCAACCTATTTCACGATTTCAAGGTTTAAAAATGTCCTATAACATTCATTTAAGATTTAAAGGACTTATTTACATAATTTTGGGGGGAAAAAAGGCCGTTTTGGAACAACAACATAGCAAATAGGTCATTTTTGGCTAGTTTTGTGCGTTTCCATGGCCATCTACTTACCAATAAACCTAATTATTGTTTTTAAGGTTTATCCATGTTCTATATCATATATTTAAGCATTAAGTGACTTATTCGCATGAGTTTGGGAAAACATGAGGCGTTTTGGAGCAAAAACAAGGCAAATAGATAAATTTTTGCTAGTTTTGATCTGAGTGTTTTCGTTCCCATGTTCGCAACTACCAACCAATTTCATATTTTTAAGGTTTACAAAAATTGTATAACATTCATTTAAGCATTAAATGACTTATTTTCAACATTTTGGGAAAAAAATAGTCCGTTTTGGAAAAAAAACAAAGCAATGTCATTTTTTTTTTTGGCGTTTTGATGGTCATCTTCATACCAATCAACTTATTTACTCTTTTTAAGGTATATCCATGTTCTATATCATTTAAGTATGCTTTAAATGAATTTTGTGCATGAGCTTGGAATGAAATAGGGCGTTTTGGAACAAAAACTAGGCAAATAGGTTTTAATTTGCCTAGTTCATGCTTTTAAGGATTACACAAGTCCTATAACATTCATTTAATCATTAAATTACTTATTTACATTATGTTGGGCAAAAATAGTTCGTTTTGGAATAAAAACAAAGAAAATAGGTCATTTTTGGCTAGTTTTGGGCGTTTTCTTAGCCATCTTCCTATCAATCAATCTATTTATTGTTTTTAATTTTATCCATGTTCTATATCATTTACTTAAGCATTATGTGACTTATTCACATGAGTTTGGGAAAAAAATGTGTTTTGGAACAAAAACAAGGCAAATAGGTCATTTTTTGCCTAGTTTTGAGTGTTTTCATTCCCACGTTCGCACCAA